>WWET01001802.1:278775-294711 GCA_011038615.1 Limnodynastes dumerilii | reverse complement strand
GATACAAAGTTTAATGGTGGCCACCATATATAAGTCATTTGTATCCAGCCAGTTACCAGTATACCTATTCTGTATGAGGTCCACTACTATAATTTTGCTCTGGTGTATGCAATCTTGATGCAATCTATACCATATATATTGTATGTTGATTTTATGGTTATTACCATATTGTGTTTTAATAATTGTATTTATTAAATAATTTTCCACAACCAGAATCTAGCACAACCTGGAAAAAAAATTTCTCTATATCAAATGTTACACATGGAAAAAACTTTTACTTAAAAAACTTTTAGAATTAAGAAGAGTGCTATACATACATGCTATAAAAAATATAATATTGCACATATTGTATATAGCTTTATATAGTGAATCATTAGAGCATGCATCATCATCTAGATATTAAGCAGAATAGAAATGGAGGAGGGGAGGAATGTGAAAGGCAGACATATTCTTTCAATACAACTGAAGCACAGGTTACATAGTATTATGGTTTAATTATTTTAGCCTTTAAACTAGATATATAGTTGCATAAAGAAGAGTTTGAATAAATTCTGATATACATTTTACAGGAAAATGAAAGGGAAAGTAGGGAATAGAAGCAGAAAAAATATTACAATGGCTGTCAGACATTCTTTTTATAAAAGATTTACTGAATTAAGGGAGAAAAAAACTATTGAAGATGTTTCAATTGTATGCTTTCATTAAGGCCACTTGGGGTCATGGTATCTAATCTAAATATCAAGTTAGCCTCCCGTTTACTGAGTAAGGAAAATCTGTCTTCTTCTCTTGATGTATTATTTATAAGTACGATACCCTTTATTCTCAAGCCAAAAATGCTGCCTTCATGTGCCTGTGCCAAATGTCGGATTAGTGAATGTACTGTAATTTATTTTGTTTCAAAATATTTCTCTTATGTTCTGAGAATCTAATGCATAGACTTTTTAAATGAAGGTGAAATTGCAGGATCTTGTTGTATACACAAAAGATATACATTCTGTCAGTCACTTTTTAGAAAAAGTTTCACCTTCACTTAAAATTCTCATTTTGGAATCTATCACTTTTATTTTAGTGTACAATTATTTTCTGTTTGACAATATATTTTACCATCAGGGTTGCAGTACCGCAATGGGGACAAGGTTTGCCCCAAGTTATGCTAATCTATATATGGGCCTCTTTAAACATAAATACATCTGGGGAGGCCCATTTGCAACAAACCTAGTCCACTATGGCAGGTACATCGACAATCTGTTTTTTGTTTAGTGTGGGGATTTTTCTTCTATTGGATATTTTCTGGCTCACTTAAATTCCAATGACTTCGGACTAAATATTCACATATTCATAGAAAAAAGGGAGCGCTAGGGGTACAGTGGTGTGGAAATAGATATCAACTAAAATATTAATGTGAACCTTTATACAGAGTCTTAAGCTGCTTCCAAGTGGAGTGGGGGATGGGAAATCCCCTACAAAAAGGACTAAATCAAAGAAAATATTTAGAAGCGCTACTAGAGTCTGTATAGGAATTTATTAAGAAGACAACAGTATTGAAATGTAATGCACAATAGAAAATGCAAAAAAGCCGTATAACATATAAGAAGAAGAATTGTTAAAAGGCCCAGTCGGCCAAGTTACATAAAATTATTATTGAAAATGTAGCTGTTGATCAGGCAGCTGCATTAAATAAATATAAAAGAACATAAAAACAAAGAAACAACAGATAGCACTGAATGTTGTATAACAATGTTAGTAACTACGATTGTATCGCTGGTAAGGTGGTAATTAGTAATCCACAGCTCTTGCTCATATATAGTGAACAAACGTATCTCCAGATTTGTACATATGAATATTTTTTGTCCAAATTAAATGACTGTGGAGCTTAGATGCACATACTAAAGGAGGCAATAGATGTCAATTAGCGCTCAAATACAGTAATCCTTTTTGGTGCAGAGGAATAACATCATTGGCAATACTAATGTATGGAGGCACAAAGAAGTCAAAAGAGGCACAGAGACGCTGGTACACAGTAACAGTCTTTGTCACAAAAAAGCAGTAATCAGCTGTTAACAGTATATACGGACTGAATCTCACCACTTCGTGCGTCTGGTCTCTAAGTGCCGTTGCCGAGCTAGAAAGTGATAGAGATGGCCGAAGTAGGTGGCTCCACGTGGTAATGGAGGTCAATGATAGACCTTATACACTGAGAAGCTCCGGCGGCGTCCCCGCTGGCCGGTCGGCTCAGTCGGCGCCGGCGCCCGGTGCGTACTGAGGTCTGTTGTATCTTGAGATAGACCACGTGTTTTCTTTGTACCAATGGGATTAGTTGCAGGTTGTTTGCAGGTTAGAATTTCTCCTTAAGATTACTCTTTGTTAAAACTCCTCAGCAGTGTCATCTGTACAAAAACAAAAACGGAGCTTATACCATCCAGAGGTATCAATGGATTAGCAGGACTGGGTAAATGCAATATACCCATATATATAATAATATAATATATATTGTCTTTCTACTAATAATTAGTATTTCTGCCTCTAGTTATGTATGAATATTTGTTTTCTTCTTTCCTCCCTTTTTACATATTCTTTATATATATTTTTAAACTTCTATTGATTATTTATTATCTATTCTCAGTTGCTATTTATTTATCTATTCACTATTTTCTATGTGCAATTATTTTTGCGCAATCCAGACACCACCCAACAATGTGCTGTTTATATTCCACTGTTGAAACGACAGTCAATGGGTTAATGGACTCTATTACCCAATTAACTGAATGCTTAAATATGCTACCTGAGTAGCAGAAGACACCATACCTCCTGATGAAACTGCTACACTAGCAGAGAAACGCGTTGAGGCTTGCTTGCATATACCCAGTCCTGAAAATAAAAGTAAAAAGTGATAGGGCTCTGGGATAAAAGGGAAGTAAAAAAAGGCACAAGGATGCCAAAATGGCAGGGAGATCTAAAGGAACTTAAATAATGAAGCCAGGGGAAAATAAGAGAAACCAATTGTATGATGTGATCAAAATAAATAAATAAAAATAATATAAATAAAACAATATAAAATTCAGACACAAGATGGCAATGTGACACATATAAACCGATGTGCAAACAGCAATAATTCTAAAATCAATATAAAAAATAGCGATATGACAATCAGGGTTAACAGGATAACACCAATTAATAAAGGATGATATGAGAAATGAATAAATAAAATGTATAAACAGGGCTAGGAAGCTGAACTATACTGGAATAAGGAAAAACCAAAACCTCCTTATTCTAAGAATAGGCTAACAATATCATCCAGCTTAAATCCAGGAATTCTGTACGAAAATCCCTATTGGGATATATACTAAACCAATCAGATAAAAAAAATAGGAAAAAGTCTTATTACAAATGTGAGTCCGTTTATAAACAAAGTCTTTAGCCCAGAAGCATCCTTTGTATAGTGTCCGTGAATAGAAGGTGGTTCTTCTCCCTTCTTATCCACAGAAACGACCCAGGTTCCACTGGAGAAACGATGTACCCCCGAAGGGGTTAAGGCAGTGGGAAACAGAGGCCAGATAGAAACAAGTATCAGAAAATATATATACACATTTATTAAATCAACAATGTAAAAACAAATAAATAATCAAATAAATAATCAGCAAGTATTCAGCAGCAAACGGAGAGGACTCGTACCCTAGATGTGTTATGGCAAATCAATCCTGTGCAAAGATGTTAAAAGGTCCCGGGATCACTAAGGAGAGATGCGGAGGGTGCAGATCCAGAACTCCTGTGCCGATAGTCGTATACCCCAGCAACCGACGCGTTTCAAACTACTTAGAGTTCTTTTTCAAGGCAATACTGGGTATACATGACGGTGGATATTTAAAGGTGCTTCTTGATGACGTCGATAAACGCAGTAATACAGACCACATAATGGGAGACACAATTGGATTTCTCTTATAGAAGATTTTGGTAATAATATTGAAACCTTATTATAACGGGCTAAATGAATGCATTAAAAAGTGCCAAACATAATAATGTGTATAAAAAATGTTTATACATATGTTTCAATGTGATAAATTTAAACCCCAGAAATTTAAAGGGGCAATACATTCAGAATGAGTTAAAGGGGCAATATAGAATAATTCTGAAGATTCAATCAACAAGGCAGTGAACGATGTACATAAAACAATGAGGACAGATAGTGAAATTAATAAATTATATCTGTAAGTGCAGAAAGTGTAAAGTGCTCAGTGACTAAATAATTACAATTAACATACAATATCCTGGTCGATAAAGTTACATGATTTTAAAACATGTGAACGTGATGGTGGCTGTAAAATAAATACAGACACGAGGTGAATCAATATAAGAATAAACAGTCCTAATAATAATGGATCTGGATAAGTTGAAAACAATGCACTGGCCCAAATATCCAGCCGTATAAAGTGGATACCGTGCATAAACCCATTGCAAGTGACAAAATGGGGAAATGTAAATGGCAATAATAAAAATCAATCGCTAGATATATATAGGAATTTACACAAACTTAGATCAGTAAAAAAGGTATACCCAAGGATATGGGGAAACGAATAAGTGGGATCTAAAATCCTAAAACCAAAATAGAAATATAACTACATAAAAATAGAGGAAAACATATATCTAAAATGCCTATATAGGAATCATAAAAACAGATGGTTACATATTAATAATGTTGGGGAATTTCCAGGTAGGAGGATACTCCCATCTCTACATTTCCCTTCACATCCTACAGATGATGAATCCCCATCTACGGTACCTGGTATTCCCTGAAGGTCTCCCTACCAAGTACTGACCAGGCCTACAAGGTTGGGATTATTCTTAGGAACCTTAGACTACGAGGAAAACTAGAGATGGGTCCCATTCAAAGGAACCATTTAAGCTCAAAATCAACGTTTAGGCCCAGGGGAGTGAGTGACTTTAATAGAAAAATCCATCTTATCTCTACCTGGGCCAGTCTAGTATCTTGATCATTTTTCCTCCAGTAAGATTCAATTGCCTGGATCCCCAAGAAACGTTGAATCCCATCTGTTGAACATTGATGTTCTTCAAAAAAAGTGATTGGATAAGGAGTGTTCCTTTTTACCCTTCCTGATATTATAAATATGTTCACACATTCTTACTTTCAAAGCTCTAGATGTTTTACCAATGTATACCTTATTACATTTACATTCAATCAAATAAATCACGTTTTTGGTATGACAAGTTATAAATTGGTTGATCTTATACTCTTTACCATTAATTTGAAATTTTTCTGCTTTTCTTTCTCCTTTAGTGGTTTTACACATTTTACATGTGCCACCTCGGTGGAAGCCTTTAGTGTTAATCTTGCCCTTTACATTATTGTCAAAGGTAACACTTCTTACTAACTTATTTTTCAAATTAGGGGCTTTTTTGTAAATAAAACATGGGGTTTTGGGTAGAAATGAACTTAAAATGGGATCCTGTAATAAGATTCTCCAGTTTTTTTTAAAAAGCGTTTTCCATTTGTTTATTTTTATTATTAAATCTTGTAATAAAAGCTACTTCATATTTATTTACTTGGGGCCTGATCCAGCGCTACGAAAATTCGCACGACGGGCGAATGCGTACGTTCGCTCGGGCGTATCAACATACACGCCCCTAACACTCCCATAGTAAAGTCCCTGCTTACGGCGGCTATACCCTACACTGGGTACGACCGTCGGCTGTACGAATTTTCGCACAAAATACGCTGAGCGTACGGGCTTAGCACGCCCATACTGTACAATTTAAATGGCTATCCCCGCCTCCCTATAGTAAAACGGGCGCCCAGCCGACCATCGTAAGGAACGCACGCCCCGCGAGCGAAAAATACGCTCACAATATGCCCGCTATTCGCTCATGACGCTCGGGCGACCGGAAGCTGTCATACTGGGCATGCGCGTTGCGAATTTTTTGCCGAATTTTCGCATACGCTCGTCGTACGCTCGCTTGCGATCGTTGCTCTGGATCAGGCCCTTGGTCTTTATTCTGATTTCCCGTTATTTTCTTATCCCTGTTTTTATGAATCAATTCTTTTTGGGGAATTTTGATGGTATCTTCAACCAATGATAGTATTTCCTTTTTTCTATACCCCTTCTCAATAAATTGTTTGGCCATATCTTGGGCTTGGGTTCTACACATTATGTCTTCCGAACAGTTTCTCCTGATCCTTTTAAGTTGACCCTTCGGAACACTGTTCAGCCAATTACTGTGATGTGCGCTCATAATGGGTATAAATGAATTTACGTCGGTGGGTTTTTTAAAAGTACATGTATGCAGTTTTCCATTTTTTGGATAGATGGTAAGATCTAAGAAGTTGACACTGGTTTGTCCCCTATCAAGGGTGAGCAATGAATCCTCTGAATTGGAATAGCTCCGTCCGCTCAACCCATTACGATCTCCAGCGATTCCTATCTTTCTAATTGAAGTTAATCCATATGAAGCAACCTCCACATGAATTGAAGGGTGTGTGGATTTGTACGCTAGCCTGTGGGATTAATAATACATCACCATACCTCCTGATGAAACTGCTACACTAGCAGAGAAACGTGTTGAGGCTTGCTTGCATATACCCAGTCCTGCCAATCCATTGATACCTCTGAATGGTATAAGCTCCGTTTTTGTTTATGCACAGATGACATTGCTGAGGAGTTTTAACAAAGAATAATCCTAAGGAGAAATTCTAAATTGCAAACAACATGCAACTAATCACATTGGTACAAAGTAAACACGTGGTCTATCCGAACATACAACAGACCTCAGTACGCTCCGGGCGCCGGCGCCGACTGAGCCGACCGGCCAGCGGGGACGCCGCCGGAGCTTCTCAGTGTATAAGGTCTATCATTGACCTCCATTACCACATGGAGCCACCTACTTCGGCCATCTCTATCACTTTCTAGCTCGGCAACGGCACTTAGAGACCAGACGCACGGAGTGGTGAGATTCAGTCCGTATATACTGTTAACAGCTGATTACTGCTTTTTTGTGACAAAGACTGTTACTGTGTACCAGCGTCTCTGTGCCTCTTTTGACTTCTTTGTGCCTCCATACATTAGTATTACCAATGATGTTATTCCTCTGCACTAAAAAGGATTACTGTATTTGAGCGCTAATTGACATCTATTGCCTCCTTTAGTATGTGCATCTAAACTCTACAGTCATTTAATTTGGACAAAAAATATCCATATGTACAAATCTGGAGATACGTTTGTTTATTATATATGAGCAAGAGCTGTGGTTTACTAACTACCACCTTACCAACGATACAATCGGAGTCACCAACGTTGTTATACAACATTCAGTGTTATCTGTTGTTTCTTTGTTCTTATGTTCTTTTATATTTATTTAATGCAGCTGCCTGATCAACAGCTACATTTTCAATAATAATTTTATGTAACTTGGCCGACTGGGCCTTTTAACAATTCTTCTTGCTATATGTTATATGGCTTTTTTGCATTTTCCATTGTGTATTATATTCCAATATTGTTGTCTTCTTAATAAATTCCTATACAGACTCTAGTAGCGCTTCTAAATATTTTATTTGATTTAGTCTTTTTTGTAGGGGATTTCCCATCCCCCACTCTACTTGGAAGCAGCTTAAGACTCTGTATAAAGGTTCACATTAATATTTCAGTTGATATCTATTTCCACATCACTTTACCGCCAGCGCTCCCTTTTTTTCTATACTTCTATAAAGAAACACTATAGAACTTTAGAGAACTGTGTGATAAAAATTACAAACTGAACAAATTTAGCGATAACCTTACAATAAATAAGCGGACAGCCCTTAAAAAACTGATGAAAGACCCGTCCATTGTAATCAAGCAAGCAGATAAAGGGGGTGGGGTTGTCATCTTGGATGTTGGAGATTATAAAAATGAGGCCTATCGCCAACTAAATGATTCCATCTTTTATTTAAAAAAACTCAAGGGCAATCCCACACCCCTTTTCTCTGAATCATTGCTAACAATTCTCCAAGATGCTCTTAAGTGTGATGTAATTTCCAAAAGTGAGTTTGCCTTTCTCCATGTCAAATTTCCCATCATTCCGGTCCTATACCTCTTACCCAAAATTCACAAATCCACTTCTCACCCATCTGGTTGTCCAATAATTTCTGGTGTAGGGTCCCTCACATCCAACCTTTCTTATTTTGTAGATCACTTTTTACAAGGGTACGTAGTTTCTCTTCAGTTGCTTGGTGGTCCACATACAGTTTTCTAACACTGGACATCCAAGCTCTTTATACCAATATACCCCATACTAAAGGAGCCAATGTAATACATAACAAGTTATCAGATGACCCTAGTGTATCAGAGAAACTGCGTACCTTTCTGGTGGAATCCATACTGTTCATTCTTTCTCACAATTATTTTATTTTTGATAATCACTTTTAGCTTCAGATATATGGGACTGCCATGGGCATCAGGTTTGCGCCCAGTTTCGCCAATTTATATATGGCAAAATTTGAGGATCGTTACATTTGGAACGGTCCCTATGGTGCAAACCTGGTGTTCTATGGCCGTTATATAGCTGTTTTGTTTATTATTTGGGATGGGAGTCACGACCTTGCACAACAATTTGTTTCGCACTTAAACCAAAATGATTTCAATCTCACTTTCACTTTAGTATTTGACATGGAGAAGGTAAACTTCCTGGATGTCACACTTAGAGCTGAGGGGACTAAAACGGGCAATGCAAATTAATTGTGGGTTCAGTACAAGTGGACACCCTCTGTTGATTCCAAGTGTAAAATTTATTGCCCGAAACCATTTAACCCTTCCAAAACTGCAGCTACTTATTCAAAATGGTCAAATATAGTGTCTGTGCCCACTTTGCCACCCTATTTCATGTCCAGAACGATGTCGGGCAATGCAATATGATTGTGGGTAAAGTGCATGTTACCACCCTCTGTTGATTCCAAGTGTAAAATGTATTGCCCAAAACCATTTAACCCTTGCAATATTGCAGCTACTTATTCAAAATGGTCAAATATAGTGTCTGTGCCCACTTTGCCACCCTATTTCATGCCCAAAATCTTACTTGGCAAATCAAAATAAAATGAAAATGTGTGCAAGAGATAATATTTTAATTATCTACAAAGTTCAAATTTTTTTGCAATACATTTGTTTATTTTAAAATAACATATAATGAATAAGAATCTGGAGTCTGAATAAGAAGCTGGAGTCTGAATAAGAAGCTGGCCGAATAAGAAGCCAACTTCAGCCTCGTGATTGACGATTACTATATAAGAACGCTCCCCTGTGTCCACTCATATACCTCCTACTTGTCTTGATAAAGTCCGTGCTTCAGATGAAATGCGTTGACACATCACCCACATCTTGCTGAATATCGTGTCGGACTGTGTGCCACTTTGGTTTCTATACCTCTACCACCTGGTTGCTTATCTCATCAACCGCTACTCCCGGCGGGGACGCCCGTCGGTAAAGTTATAATCAGACTGCTTTGTTCTTGAGGAGACAAGCGGCTTAGATCCACGATCACCATCTACCAGGTGCTGTACATTTTGCTACTAAATACACAGGACGCCGGCTCATGATCCCCCCACATAAGTAAATCTTACTGCACGCAAGCATACCAGGTGCTGTCCCCTGCCTTAGCCACATAGACGGCAGTTTTGATCCCCAAATATAAACTTTTATTGCTCTGAGGGGTCTGTCACCGCCAGTGTTGCCAACCCTGAAACATAAAACAAGCAACCAAGACGTTAAAAACAAGCCCAAAACAAGCCCAATCCAATCCGAAAAAACCCAAAAACAAGTCCATCATTAAAAAAATATATATATATACACGTCAATAATCAATATATATATTATGCGATATTGGGTGCCATATTTCTATAAAGTAACAATTGAAACAGTAGGTTGTCACAACAACCCAAGTCAGCACAAGAATAAATGCAACCACAAAATCTCTCATAATAAAAATGTCATTTTACTGCAAATATAGTGAGTATTTACACTATGAACAACTTCACACAAGACATGATCATATTAATACAAAAAAGTGCAAAATATAGACAATTTTACTGGATAAATATATATATGTCCAGGATTGATTGTATCTCCAAAGACTTCTGTTTCACAATGTTATCCATTTATTAATGCACTTATTTTGCACTTTTTGGGATTAATATGATACCATTTATTGCATTGTTTATAGTATCAATATTTACTTTTTGCAGTAAAATAATATTTTTAATAGGAGAGATCTTGTATTTGCATTTGGGTGTGCTGACTTGGGTTGTTGTGATAACCTAATAGTGTATGTATATATATAAAAACATACCCCTATCCGATTCTATCTATATCTGCAGTACACACTAAATGAATCTCCCTCCTCCTATCCTATTATTTTGTTAAGCTTCCCTCTACTCTAGCTCTATTCTATTGTAAGCATTCACACTTCATTCACGCTCTATCTACAACCTATTAACCCATTATTACCTCCCCTCTCTCCTATTCACACCTTATATACTTTACCTGGCCTTTCTCTTCTGCTCCGCCGACACCTTTATAGCAAATAAAAAAATAAAAAAAAACAAGCCCAAAAATCCGCAACCCGCGGCAAGCAAAAAAAATAAGCAACTCAGGAAAGAAATAAGCCCAATTCCGCTTGTTATAAGCGGACTTGGCAACTATGGTCACCGCGGTGAATCACTACCTGGCATATAACCATCATAAGCAGTGGCAAGCAACTATCCAGTCCAGGTCTCGTACCATAGGAAGTTTCATGCACCTTACGATTGTCACTTATCAACTCCTTTACATAAATTGATTTAATTACTTTTTGATATCGATCAGCCTTACAAGCCCCACCAATCTATGATATCTCTCCAAGGACACACATTTGGATATACATATCCACACTTGATATCAGCAGGCAAATAATTTTTGGGATAATTTTTTCGATTGAGTATGTTTTTAATAAATTGTTATATATTCATATGGGTAGTTGCAACCTGTTTTGTTTTGTTCTTTACATTTTTTTTTAGATTATTTAATGCATTATTGATGTTGTACAGTGTTTATTCATTCTATTCCATTCACCCATTTTAATCCTACCCTTCACTCCCTATTCCTCCCTGGTCATAAGCCTTGATCAATTATATAAGAATTTTATATGCACCTTATATGCTCATAAGTTAATACAATTAGCGCTGTAATTCTTCTGTTTCTTTATATTGTTTTTTGCAGGGGGGACTACAGCATGCATGTATCTCCTCTTACATGCTGCTCTTTTATATATATGTATTATATACACTCAGGGCCGGCCCACTGATTACGCCCGCTATGCTGCTGCGTAGGGCGCAGCGGACAGGGGGGGCGGGAGCAGCCCCCCGCTTCCATGACTTACCTTTTGTTGTTATCTGCTGCGGCGCTGCTGTGAGTAAAGGGGGTGACGGAGACTCAAGGGAGTGTGTTAGTGGAGTGTGTTAGTGGAGTGTGTTAGTGGAGTGTGTTAGTGGAGTGTGTTAGTGGAGTGTGTTAGTGGAGTGTGTTAGTGGAGTGTGTTAGTGGAGTGTGTTAGTGGAGTGTGTTAGTGGAGTGTGTTAGTGGAGTGTGTTAGTGGAGTGTGTTAGTGGAGTGTGTTAGTGGAGTGTGTTAGTGGAGTGTGTTAGTGGAGTGTGTTAGTGGAGTGTGTTAGTGGAGTGTGTTAGTGGAGTGTGTTAGTGGAGTGTGTTAGTGGAGTGTGTTAGTGGAGTGTGTTAGTGGAGTGTGTTAGTGGAGTGTGTTAGTGGAGTGTGTTAGTGGAGTGTGTTAGTGGAGTGTGTTAGTGGAGTGTGTTAGTGGAGTGTGTTAGTGGAGTGTGTTAGTGGAGTGTGTTAGTGGAGTGTGTTAGTGGAGTGTGTTAGTGGAGTGTGTTAGTGGAGTGTGTTAGTGGAGTGTGTTAGTGGAGTGTGTTAGTGGAGTGTGTTAGTGGAGTGTGTTAGTGGAGTGTGTTAGTGGAGTGTGTTAGTGGAGTGTGTTAGTGGAGTGTGTTAGTGGAGTGTGTTAGTGGAGTGTGTTAGTGGAGTGTGTTAGTGGAGTGTGTTAGTGGAGTGTGTTAGTGGAGTGTGTTAGTGGAGTGTGTTAGTGGAGTGTGTTAGTGGAGTGTGTTAGTGGAGTGTGTTAGTGGAGTGTGTTAGTGGAGTGTGTTAGTGGAGTGTGTTAGTGGAGTGTGTTAGTGGAGTGTGTTAGTGGAGTGTGTTAGTGGAGTGTGTTAGTGGAGTGTGTTAGTGGAGTGTGTTAGTGGAGTGTGTTAGTGGAGTGTGTTAGTGGAGTGTGTTAGTGGAGTGTGTTAGTGGAGTGTGTTAGTGGAGTGTGTTAGTGGAGTGTGTTAGTGGAGTGTGTTAGTGGAGTGTGTTAGTGGAGTGTGTTAGTGGAGTGTGTTAGTGGAGTGTGTTAGTGGAGTGTGTTAGTGGAGTGTGTTAGTGGAGTGTGTTAGTGGAGTGTGTTAGTGGAGTGTGTTAGTGGAGTGTGTTAGTGGAGTGTGTTAGTGGAGTGTGTTAGTGGAGTGTGTTAGTGGAGTGTGTTAGTGGAGTGTGTTAGTGGAGTGTGTTAGTGGAGTGTGCTAGTGGGGTGTGTTAGTGGGGTGTGTTAGTGGAGTGTGTTAGTGGAGTGTGTTAGTGGAGTGGGTTAGTGGAGTGTGTAAGCTGGCCAGAAATATGCTAAAATATCACCTCCACCCTCCAACATGACCCATTCCATTAGGTACAAAATACTCTGCTCCTCAGTTTCCAACTGTCAATTTCTATGGTAACCACCTTTGTTGAAGAACAAATAGTTTTTAAAATACCAATGAATTCATTTAAACCAGGAGAGTGACAGTTGGAAGCTCAGGAGCGGATTATTGTGTACCTAATGGAATGGGTCATGTTGGAGGGTCTGTCAATCCCGGGAGCCTTAGTGTAATTGTGCCAGGGAGCGGGTGGTTTTGCCGAAGGGCGGGTGCTGGTCATGTGACGTTGGTCATTGAGGTCTAGGAGGAAGTCATGCCTAGGCCTTCTAGCTGCTGTCTGCAGAAGGCTGTGCTACCACCAGTCATTTGCCTTAATGCATATGGACCGGATACAGACTTCCAATCCCGGTGCATTTGAAGCTTGGCGTTTGAATCCGGATCCAGAGCGCATCCGAGGTGAATGCGCAAGTAACCTGCTCGTTATGGGCTTCTTTCCACACCAGAACTGCTGCCTTCCAATGCGGAGCGGCCTCCGACGGCGTGACCGCCCAGTGTGCGCGCAGTAGGCAGGAGAATCACTGCCAATCATACAGCTAAGGCCTTACATACTAGCCCCATCTTACGAGGGTTGAGCGCAAAAGACTTATGGGAGGGTCCAGGTTCAGAAGGTCAGCACATGCGAGGAGAGGGTACCAACCACACACACACGGCCTATAAGACTCCATACGACTGGACCGTGCCTGCGATCTGACTCAATCCGGGATCCGGCCCCTGGTCTTCTGTGCCACCGAGAGAAGGCCACAGGCTGGCCAGGCCAGCTATAGACATTTCAGGCACATATCAGGCTGACGGTAGGACCTATTTAAATGCCTCCCCCCGCCCACGTTTCTTGACTTGCTACTTACGGAGTACCGCCTCTTCTTAAGCACGGAGTTGAAATCTGCGTCTGTCGGGTTTGTGTGTGCAACATCCTGATCGCACATGTGCAAATCACAAAAAATCGCCAAGATACGCACATGGCCTGGATATTTTAAAGTACATTAATTGTGAATCAGTTCCTTTGTTACTAATTGTGAATAAAGCCCTGCGGGCAATACAGAGACAGACGCATTTCATCCGATGATCAAGAATTGCGTACCACAGGGTATTTTCGCATGTCAAATTTCTAAGGACCCTGTGTGATTGTACCGCTTATGCGTGCATATGTCTGTCACGCATCGGAACACGGTATGATCAATGCTGGATTCCGTGCTGCGAGGCTCTCTGACGGCGGGCCGTGACAATCAGCCGTGCGTATTCTGTGTAAGCATGGCGGGCGGGGGAGGGGAGGTATTTAAATGATACAGTAAGCGCTTGGCTAAGCCCTTACGTATGACACTCCATTACGAACGAGACTCTTTACGCACTGAATCTAGGATAACCCTTTGCGCACGTTATCCTCCACAGCGGAGATTCAGGAGCGCAGTGCAAGCCCAGATCCGTATCCGACCCAAAGTTATTTTTACGCAAATTACATCATCGCCTGCCTGATATAAAAAAAAAATATTAAGTTCTTTATTTTTAATCCTGAATTAGAATTGGATATTTCAGATTTTTTTCCTTTTTCTTCCACATGAATTAATCTATTTATTTTCCACTACAGAAGTGTAGCGGGGCTTACAGACAGTGCTAATTATAAATGCAATTAACATGTAGCAAAAACCGTAAGCTCTTCCCTCCGTCCTTCTCCTTCCTATGCTCAGAGGAATTCCGGCAAGTCGTAATTACTCTAAAAGCTACAAGCGAACGATGTCCTCGCCCCGGCGCTCGGGAGACAATGTTTTGAACCTTGTGGGTTCCTTTATTCAGGGAAATTGTGTGTGACAGAAAGTTTTTTTTTTTTAATTAAACTTCACAATGAGACGGTGCCAGCCTACCAGAAGGCCCCATTGTTTCGCCGTACGCAGACATAGACGCTAGTTCTAACTGAAATATGATGTTTTGAATGATTGAGTTTATGGTTTCCCACAGGCTATATTAAAAGCTGGTAATTACAGCATTTTATGAGACATTAAAACACTACTACATACAGTACAAAAATACCATACAGTACAGTCATTCAGAAGTGAAAATAAATGGCCACATAAAAGATAACATTTAGTAAGTAAAAAAAAACCAAATACAATTAAACACAAACACAAAAATTTTTTACTTATACAGATCACTAGGAGTACATTGTGAGCAATCAAGAGACTAAAAAAAACCAAGGACAGACTTGATTGCATATGTATCTCAAAAGGCTACCTAGACATAATTATCCAATGAGGATTTTCCACTAAAGAAGTGACAAGACCTTTTATCATAAAGTAAGTAGTCTGTTAGCCAAAAATACAATAAATATAGAATTATGATTAAGGTGCCTTCAAACTGTTCGGCCCTAGGCATGAGCCTAGTTTGCCTTTATTGTAAAAGGTCCTAAGGCAATATTCAGTATTGGCTCACTATTTAAAGAAATTCTCATGTCGATCTGTAACCCTGCATTCAGGGGTGGAGCGCTGGGATCCATTTAAGGAATAATAAGAACAGAAAGTGGTCAAAAAGTTCACGGGACAGATTTACTAAGGTGCGGGTTTGGAAAAGTGGAGATTTTGCCCATAGCCACCAATCAGATTCTAGCGGACATTCTCTTGTATGTAAAAAGAAAGTGAGAGCTAGAATCTGATTGGTTGCTATGGGCAACATATCAATTTTACAAACCCGCAGCTTAGTAAATCTGGCCCCAACTGTGTTATCACTAGTCCCAAATCATAGCCGCAGGTGGAAATGGTCATGATGTCACTTAATTAAGTTCCTAATTACAAGATATTACTACATTTAAAAACGGCAGAAAAATGTTAACACCAATGAGTAAATGCCCTTCATACCAATCATTGTAATTTTTTTTATATATGTATATTTATTCTACACTTTATATATTAATATATCAGTAACAATGCAATCAGTAATGGTTTATAAAAATCGTAGGCAAAAAGGTTACCAGTACTAGTAATACCGGTGTGATTTCTCAGTTGCATGTCTATGACTCAGACCAAAATTCTCAGTCATATGCAAAAGTTTTAGGTGCAAACATTACCACTCGGCTGAACCCTGGTATAAGTACCAAGGACAATGGGCTGGATCCAGACTTAAGTAAGTGCTTGAAATTAGTTACTCCTGGGCTAAACCATGTTGATTTCAGGGGGAGTCAAGTTAATTGTA
>WWET01001802.1:226524-247892 GCA_011038615.1 Limnodynastes dumerilii | reverse complement strand
CGGAAGGAAGGAGCCATACGCCAGCACAGGGGGAGTGTCAGGGTAAGTAAACGCCGATACGCTGTGCTTTAGTAAGCACAGCGCATCGGCGTAGGTCTGGATCAGGCCCTAAGTTTCCTAGGAAATGGCTGTGCTTTCCCTCTGCTTGCTAAAGTGGGCGAGGGGGGAAGCATGCTAATTATACAGTGTAGGAGGGGGCTCCCACACTAGTGCGGATCAGCGATCGCAGCGACGCAAGGCGCAAGCCCGCACGAGAGAGGGGGGGGTGAAAGGGGGCGTTTACTCCCCTCTCTCTTTCGGGTGGATTTACGTACGTGCTGAAGTCTGGATCCGGTCCTATGTCTAGGTCAGCTCGAGTGTTCTGCTTTCCTTGTTAAGAATATAGAAGTTTGAACTATTTACCTTAGAAGTCACAGAAAAAGTGAAAAGGAATGTAAGTGAAAGAAAGCATTATATTCATTTCTGTGAAAAAGTCACAGTTCCAGTAACCCAAAACACTGGATCTCTCTGTATAAGTCACAAATCACAGGGAAATCTCTCTTCCCTCAACACCAAGCATATAAATATAGAACATGCTTTTTGATTATTTTGGCAGAACGTTAGCTGTAATTCTGGAGTCTTTAGTTTTCCCGGATCATTTTTTTATTCTCTAACTTTCCCTGTTCGAGAGTAGATTAGTTCCGGAATTGTCACGATAATTTGTACAAATCTGATGTTTTTACTCTATAAATAATGCTTATTGGAAGTTGTGAGACATTTTTTATCACTATGGAAATAGGTCATAAAAGAACTAAACTCAAATAATGAAAATTCTAAAATATATTTGTATATTTTATATTGATAGATATTGTGGGCCGTATTCAGAGATCCGTTTTCACGGAGCGTTGTATACGGATCAGCTGCACATGCGTAGTAACTCTATTTACGTGCGGATGAGCGGCGTAGAAATACGTACTTGAAAATTTACATAAAAGTGGATGGGGAGAGGGAATTAAACGAACGCATGGAGGCGCGGTTATAAAGAATCACACGGACGGAGCACATATACCTACGTACACCCGTAAAGAACAGAGTACTCTATGGACTCGTAAGTCCCTGACAGCAGGTCCGGGAGAGGGGAGTGTGAGGGTTGTTGGTGGGTGTTTCCTTGCTTCGGCCTTTATCGGTTGTTCGGTATGGGTTGCATGTGTGTGTACATAAAAAAAAACAAAAACGTTCTCTGAATACGGCCCTGGATATTTAAAATTTATTTTACTTTTTTTTAAAAGTTAATAATTATTTATTATTTATTTTAAAAAAATAATTTTTATTTATTAAACATAATTTATTTATTTTTGAAACTTTATCTAACAAATAATCCGCAAACAGACGCCATTGTCACGCAGTAATAAGGAATGTGCATGAAGCCCTCATGTTATTAGCAGAGAGAATTGATGTGATTAAGTAAAATGGTTGCTACGGGAAAATATGTTTTATTTTTGGTAACGATATCCCTGTTTGCAATAGCGAGAGGCTGCGGCAGCGGTTATGGTTAGGCTGCATAGACTGCGGCGGGTAAAAGTTTAGGTTTAGGACTTAAGGGGAAGGTTAGGGTTAGGCTGCAGGGCAGAGGGTTAGGGTTATACTGCAAGGCATGAGGGTTAGGGTTAGGCTGCAGGGCATAAAGGATCAGAGTTAGGCTGCAAGGCATAGAGGGTTAGGGTTATACTATGGGGCATGGAGGGGTAGGGTTAGGTTACAGGTTATGGAGGGTTAGGGTTATACTATGGGGCATGAGGGGTTAGGATAGGGTAAGGCTGCTATAACAGGAGGGTTAGGGCTAGGGTTAGTATAGATGTAAGGGGATGGTTAACACCTTTGAGGAGGTTTTCTTCATGATGACGTATCGCAATGATATCTCTGTCACCGCTCTGCAATCTAAATGGCATTCTTTAGAAAGAAGCCCCTCTAAGCAGCAAACCACGCCCAGAGAAGGGAGGGGAGGAAATAAGAGGAAAGCAGGTGGAAAGTTACACCTGCAGACGAGGCAAATTTCATCCGTTGCAAACAGTATTGAAGTTGAGAGGAAAAGTTTCCTAGTAAAACGTTACATGCCGCCGCATGGATAGTGCCATCATGTAACGCTCACCGGACAGCTGGCAGCGGGTTCCATGCTGATCATGATGGCATGTAAACAATAAGCCACGCATGAAGCCGGCTGGCGCTTACTGCACTGCCATTGGCTTTCTGGCTGACAGTCCACATAATCTACCAATAGTGACAGGAGTTGTGTGGGCTGCTTACTAATAGCAGGTCAGCATCGCCTACTAATAGCCGGCAGCAGTAACACACACGGCCAGTTATAGCGTCAGATTCTGTCTGCTGTTTGGTCTGCTCGGTAGTTCTACGATTGCTGCCTGGTTTCCTGTCCCCTCCCTGGTTTCCTCTGGTGTTGTTCCCATGACTTGCCTTCCTTCCCTTCCTTCCCCTCAGTTCCTACCTGGCTCCTTGCAGTGTGTGTGAGTTCCCTTGTTTGTCCTTGCTGCTGAGAGCTTCTGGCTCTGCTCCCTTGTATGTACTCTCCATCTCAGGCCTGCCAAAAATGTTGGGACCTGGGACACATCTGCTGCGCTCCGCTCCATATCTTATGTCACCCGCGATGTCACATATAGACGGAGAGCCTTGGCCCTGCATGAACAGCGGCCGATGCGCATGGAAGTCTTTTCCTGTGTTTTGGCTGCTAATGTGCAGCTCTCAGCAAGTATCGCCCGTAGGTTACCAACAATACCTGCTGCTGCAGAGCTAATGGGAGTGTCTGGTGCCACTTGCTAGTAGTCTGTAGCCCAGCCTGTCCTCACCATCAGGGATCCCAGTGAACACTAGTTAAATTCTTCACCCTGGTAGATGGTCCCACCGTAACACCCAAGTCTAAATAACAGTTTATCAGTAACGCTGGTCGGTATCTGTGTACAATAAGCAAAAACAAAATTACTATCCTTCTGAAATCCAGGTGTAACTTTCCACCTGATTTTCACTTATCTTTAAACTCTGGATCCGGTGCTTGATCAGTTAACATATGGGACTGGATCCAGACATCATAACGATAGCCCACTTACGCACGTAACTCAGTTCCGTATGATATATCTTTCCAACAGGGCGGTTCTTCCACTCTGCCGGCAAAAAGTATGCAAAGTGTTCAGGGGAAGATGTAAATTATACAGTGTGTGAGTTAACACCTGCTTATGCTCGGAGCAGCCCAACGGACCTCTCTCTTGTGCGTGCTACCAGATCCACGCATGTACGGAAAGCATGCGGGGGGGTCTGAATCCGGTCCCTGATCTCTCAGTCTCCTCCATCCAAGAGTGATAGATTATAAATTAATGATGGAGTCAAGAAAATGGGAGGTGCCTGAATTTTATACATGAAACTCAGATCACAGAGATTTTGGTGAAGTTATGGGCAACACTGATATAGATATATATATGTGTGTGACTGGTTGTTACTAGGATGCTCTGTGTGTGACTGGTTGTTACTAGGATGCTCTGTGTGTGACTGGTTGTTACTAGGATGCTCTGTGTGTGACTGGTTGTTACTAGGATGCTCTGTGTGTGACTGGTTGTTACTAGGATGCTCTGTGTGTGACTGGTTGTTACTAGGATGCTCTGTGTGTGACTGGTTGTTACTAGGATGCTCTGTGTGTGACTGGGTGTTACTAGGATGCTCTGTGTGTGACTGGTTGTTACTAGGATGCTCTGTGTGTGACTGGTTGTTACTAGGATGCTCTGTGTGTGATTGGTTGTCACTAGGATGCTGTGTGTGATTGGTTGTCACTAGGATGCTCTGTGTGTGATTGGTTGTCACTAGGATGCTGTGTGTGTGACTGGTTATTACTAGGATGCTCTGTGTGTGATTGGTTGTCACTAGGATGCTCTGTGTGTGACTGGTTGTTACTAGGATGCTCTGTGTGTGATTGGTTGTCACTAGGATGCTGTGTGTAATTGGTTGTCACTAGGATGCTGTCTGAATTAGGTGGCTGATACTAGCAAGAGTTTTGTATTGCTGAGTAGTCTGTAGGATGATCTCTGCATTGGGTGGTGGTCCCTAACATTTTGTCTTTATTGGGTGCTGATCACTAAGATGCTTATTGTGTGGTGGTCACTAGTATGGGGCCGTATTCAGAGATTAGTTTTCGAGGGAAGTTGCATGCTTATTTTTAGGATCGGCTCAACTGCGCACGCACAGTAACTTTATTTACGTACTTCACGTAGACTATACGCACCTAAGTGCCTAATGGACGTACATGTGAATTGCACTTACGCATGGGAATCCGACGCAAGGGGAAATTTACATAAAAGGGGGTGAGGCATTTAAATGAACGCATGGAGGCGCGGCTATAAAGAATCGCACCAGGGCACGTAAGTCCACACGTAAAGAACAGAGTGGTCTAGGAACTCCAAAGTCACCGGCAGCACGTCCAGGAGAGGGGAGTGTCGGGGGTGTTGATGGGTGTTTCCGTGCGTATAATTGTGTACATAAAAAACGGTTCTCTGAATATGGACCATGGTTTCCGTATTGGTTGGTGGTCATTGTATTGGTTGGTGGTCACTAGGATGCTCTCTGTATTGGTTGGTGGTCACTAGGATGCTCTCTGTATTGGTTGGTTGTCACTAGGATGCTGTCTGCATTAGATGGCCGATACTAGGAAGCTCTTTGTATTGCTGAATGGCCTGTAGGATGCTCTTTGCATTGGATGGTGGTCACTGGGATCATTTCTATATTGGTTGGTGTATTACACATTTTATATCATGAAATACAGTCAGCTGTCACGTCTACTGTTGCTAAAACAAAGATTTTTCTTGATCTGGGAGAATCTGGGTTAAATATTCTTAGACTTATGGTAAAGACAATAAAATAGGCCCTGGAACTGCTGCATAATAATGGAGGCAAAGGACCGTGTTCACACTTAAGTAAGTGTAGAAACTACGTGCGTATTTTTACGATCAGTTAAACTGCGCATGCCCAGAACCCAAATATACGCACGGAAACCCTGGCTGATGGATTCACATACACGGACGTCAGACTTAGGACTGATGCACACATCTGCACGGAACGAGTCCTGCATGTGTGGCTAGAGGGGCGAGACTCTTACTGCAAATTAGCTACACGCGGGCTACTAATGTACAGTATGTGCATGCCAACAGAGTTACGACTGATTCACACGTAGGAGTGCTTTGCGTAAACTAACATACGCACAGGAAAAGTTAAGGTAGCCCTCGACCACTCGAAAGTTGATGAACTGTATTGTTTGCTGTGATCATTGGGCCTGATCCAGACCTACGCTCGCAGGCGATCTAACGCTGATCGTAAGCGTCAAATCGCCATAAAAAATGCACTGCGCATATGCATAGTGACAACTTCTGGTCGTACCAGAGACCTTTTCGTAGCGGCGATTCGGGCGTCTGTATTGTTTGCGTTTTACCGACGACGGGGCGTGTTTATAGTACAAAGTTAGTACAGACGCTGGAGTAAAGGAATGTAGGTGGGTGGAGCCATTTAAATTGTACAGTATGGGCGTGCTTAGGCCGCTATGAACAGCGCTTCGCTACGGAAATACGTACGAACACAGGTAAAAGTTAGGGTAGGGTTTGGCGGGCGTAATGAAAGGAAGGTAAGGGGAGTGTCGTGGGAGTGAAAGTTTTTACGCTGGAGCGGTAATATGCTCCGCTCTCATGGTCTGGATCAGGCCCAATGTTTTTTAAACTTCAACTGTTTATGTTTTTTTTTGTTTTATTTCTAATGGATATTTTTTATTACATATGTTAATGACAGTACTTGCTGTTTTTAGAAATAAAATGTATTTTACTTTTGCAGAGCCTAACCAGTGCGTTTAGTTATGTATCTTTGAATCATAAGCAATTTTAAATAAAATTACGCCTGACCGATTCACATCTAATAGAGTCCGCATGTACCTAATTATATGCAAGATAGACTTACGCCCTCATGTAGCACTCCTGACTCAGGGGGAGTGGTAACTGGGTTCTTTCTTTTCTCTGAATCGGTATTGCGGATTTTTCATGTGCGTATATTTAGGTAAGTTCGCAATTTTACTCTGAAGTGTGAATACGGTCCAGAAAGGTGGAAGTTGTTGTGCATTTTCGCGCTACAGGCAAAATAAGACAGTTTTCTCTCTATGCTATGAAACTAAATGACATCTGCTACCCTTGTACTGTAGCATGGTTTGGCTATATGCAATGTGGCGTCCTTTACTTGGAATTGCTCCTAACGGTAATGAGATCAAAGTTTTCTGCTCTCATTCTCTATAATCATCCACAAGAGATTGGTTATGGCCATTGGATATGAAAGGCAGCAGTGAGCAACTTCTGATTTATTTTAATGCAGCACAGGACTCTGGGACTCTGACATTTAAGGTACGGTAAGATAGTGCCGCTGACCTTCCTATAAAGCAGCATCTCCCCGCTGTCCTTAATGGCCACATTGTGCCTCTGACAACTACTTGATGCTCTGTGCTGACTAAAACATTTCTCCGAGCTTACAGTCAGGTGGAAGATATGCTTACAGGGAGTAACCTCAGGTGAGAAAGAGCTTTAATTTAAGGATTTGAATTAAACTGACTTAAAAATGTAATCAATTACATGGAAGAGGGAGAGCAGCAGAGAGAGAGAGAGAGAGAGAGAGAGAGAGAGGGGGCTAAGAGAGTGAGGGTGTGCTTACCAACATTCTCATTTTTGAGCCTGATCCAGACCTACACAAATGATACGCCCTTGTGCATAGCGTATAAACGCCAGCGTAAATACGAATCACTCCCTCAGTCGTCCGTATTTATGCCATCTTACGCCGACCAAACCCTAACCTAACTTTTCTGTTTTGTAACCGCGGGAGTCCGTAGTCTGCATGCATAGTTACGGAGCTTAGCACGCCAATACTGTACGATTTAAATGCCAAACCCCGTCTACGAATCGTAATTACGGGTGTCGTATTGCTGGCACACCCCATCATGCGTTGTTACGAAGCCGGTACGCTCAAGACACATACTCTCTGAATTTCGTTATGCGAATTTCGTTGCGCATGTGCAGTAAGTACGAAAAGCGTAAAAACACGGGCGAGCGTAGGTCTGGAACAGGCCCATTGGACCTAATCCACTGGAGTAGGAGCCCTGATCGGCAGCGGCATCGGACCTTTCCCCTCACTCTTATGGTAGTTACACCAGATCACCCCTACTATCCCCGTAAAATGGAGATGGAAATGTGGATTGTATATACGGGCTGAAGACAGCTCTTACCTGTACTATTAGCATCCCACATCCTGCCCAGAGAGCGTAGGAGCTTCAGCTTCCAGCTTTGTCCCTCCTTGCTGTCGGATTTAGTACCAGGAAAGATCTGAATTCTCTGTATCTAGAATTCTGTCATGCTACATCCTGATACTATAGTGCCTCGGAAAAAGTGGGCATTTTCCAGTCCTAACAGGAGTTCATATTAGTCCTGTAAATAATAAGAATGAATAATTAGTCCCTTTTTTACTGACTGACAAGTGAGCATGCTGCCCTTTAATCTGATTAATCACCGTCATAAGGGTGGAATCGAGGAACAGGAAGAGAAGGAGCAGACTGAGACACAAATCGCTCTAGGGTGGCTACTAGTGGCCAGATAATGAAATAAATATACATTTAAAAAACCACTAAATTCCTTAGGTCAGATTTGGCTGCGGGTTTGGAAAAGTGAATGATATCCATATCAACAAATCAGATTCTAGCTGACATTCTCCAGTATGTAATAGGAAAGTGAGAGCTAGAATCTAATTGGTTACTATGGGCAATATCTCCACTTTTCCAAACCCGCAGCTTAGTAAATCTGGCCCCTTGAGAGGAATACTAATCCCTCCTATGGGTGGAGGAGGTTTTCAGGTTCTAAGAACCTCACCCCTGAGTTTGCCTCCTGCTCCTTTACTTCAGTTCAGTTGTGAAAATGAAGTCAAGTTGTACAACGGCATAGTGCAAGAAGGTTCACCAGAAGAGAGACGCGAAATTACAGAATTACAGGAATGAAAACAGAGGCCAGATCCTGGGCTACGGACGCCAGGGGTATCACGCAATCTGTTAACATTAGTTACGTACGCTTGCCGGTACATTAAAGGGGCCGGCTAGCTTGTCACGAGTGCTGTATCTCTGCCATATAGGCGAAGACAGGCATTTAAATTAGGGAGCTGAGCGGGGGAAGACCCCTTACGACAAGGTCTGCAGACGGAAAGTCGTAAATATTAAGGTAGGAATCTGTACACGTAAGTGAAGATTTTACTACCTTTAATTACCCACAGGGGGCATGTACTCCCCACTACGCTGTAGTAACTAAAGACCACGCACATCTGTAAAACGTGCGTTGGTCTGGATCCAGCCCAGATTGGTCAGAAAAAAAAGAAATTTATAAAAAGGGAATAGACATATTCTAGGATGTCACCTTTTATTATTAACTCATAACCAGGACCAAACATCAGCTAGAAACCAGTCAAGGTAAAAAAAAAAAAATCACGCTCTTCTTTATATCTGGGTGCATATGAGGATTTAGGCCCGTATTCAGAGTACCGGATGTATAACATATATGTCCGGTATTTAGCGATTTTTACTACTGCGCATGCGTAGTAATTTTTTTACGTTATCTACGTATCGTTTTCTGAAAGAACGCATTTACGCATTTTACGAAAGAAAAAGATACGTAGATTACGTTAAAAAATTACTACGCATGCGCAGTAGTAAAAATCGCTAAATACCGGACATATATGTTATACAACCGGTACTCTGAATCCTCTTGGCCTTAGTCTGTTTATAGTAAATAATTAACGCTTAAAGCTTTGATTGAATACACATTCAACACTAATTAGCTGCACATTTATAATGTTTGTGAGATTGGTTAAACATCACTTTTGTTGGACAGAAGACTTTGAAAGATATGTCAGTGGGCTGTCTCCTCTGTCCCAGTTGGAAGATATAAAAAAAAACATTATGGGTTCATTTAGGTTTAATTTCAAGTTAAATTAAAGCTTTAAAAATAATTACTGTTTTGCTGAATCTGTATCTTGATTTACAGCAACTTATCACAAATAACTGTCATAACAACGGTAAATAGTGAAATGGTTTTGTTGCAAAGGGATAAATACAAAAATAGATGAGGAGTAGGAAAAAATGCTGATAATTGTTAGAATATAAGTGTAGCGGTAAATACGGAATATATGGGGGGTGTCTCATATACTATACCTCCAGAATAAGCATGACCAGCATGCAGTTTACTTGGCTACCATTGTAGACAGTGTTGTACCTCCCTGATAACCCTTTACAAAATACATGTGTAATTCTAGGTGCATTAATGTTAGGTACTCCTCCCTCATGGGCAGATATGCTTAAAGCAATATTGGGACAGTCATCAACAATCAGAACTGCTCCACCAAAGTGGCTGACTCTAGGAGAGTGCCCAGCTCCCTTTGAGCCTATTGACCTAATTCCTCAAGCAACCCATACATGGCACAGGTGTAGTATGTGAGATTGATGTTGCGGGTGTCAACAGTTAACCTGCTGGTGCCTAAGTGCCAACAGGGTTAACTGATGGGCTTTCTTCTGGAGGAGCGAATTTGGGCAGAGAGGAGGAGATAGCATGGACAGAGCGGAGGAGAGAATGTGCACAGTGAGGAAGAGAGAGCTTGGACAGAGAGGAGGAATGAGTGTGCACAGTGAGGAGGAGAGAGCTTGGACAGAGAGGAGGAATGAGTGTGCACAGTGAGGAGGAGAGAGCATGGAAAGAGCAGAGGAGAGAGTGTGCACACTGAGGAGGAAAGAGCTTGGACAGAGTGGAGGAGAGAGTATGCACAGTGAGGAGAAGAGAGCATGGACAGAGCAGAGTGGAGGACAGAGTTAGGATATAGCAGGTGTAAGAGCTGTTGAGAGAGCGTGGACAGAGAGGAGGAGAGAACATGAAGAGAGTGTAGACAGAGCGGAGGAGAGAATAGGATGGCTTGGATGAGAGAACTGGGACAGAGCTGTTGAGAGAGCGTGGACAGAGCGGGGGAGAGAACATGGAGAGAGTGTAGACAGAGCGGAGGAGAGAATAGGATGGCTTGGATGAGAGAACTGGGACAGAGCTGAGGAGAGAACATGGACACAGTGAAGGACAGAGCGGAAACAGAATGGAGGAGAGAGCATAAACAGAGCAAAGGAGAGAATGGGAACAGAGCGGAGGAGAGAGCGTAAGCAAAGCAAAGGAGAGAATGGGAACAGAGGCAGGTATGACGACCCACAAAGCGCACAGCGTGTATGCATGGTGGGTGTGGGGAGGTATTTCAATCTTACACTAAGCACTGACCTACGATCCTCCATTATGCCCCATTTAGTCCCATTTTACGTGGGGCAGGTGCGTAGAAGATAAGATAGGGTTTAGGGCACGGAAACTCTGTACATGCGAGGGGAGTGAACTACCCTCACAGGTAAGGAATATAGGGTTGCGCTTGCGTAATTTCACTTCTGTTGTGGAGGACTTTCGAGCACTGCGCAGACTTAATTGGGCTGGATTCTGAACTAAGCCCGACAGGGGACTTATGCAAGTAATTTGAGTAAGTCCCCTGTCTCGGAACATCTGCGCATGTGTGAGCCAGATGTTCCGCTAGTGTAAGTACTAATGTACATAACGAAGTTAGTACTTACGCTGAAGGGGCAAACCCTTCAGTTACAATGGGGTAGATCCAGACCTATGCGCTTGATGCGTTTCATCGCGTAGCGTATTTACACTAGCGTACTTTCTATGCACTCCCCTCGCATGTACGTACTTTGGCCATTTTACGCCTACCAAACCCTACCTTAACGTTACACAGCGGAAGTACTGACGCACGTATAGTCCTCACAAACTTACGCGGCTAAGCACGCCCATACTGTACGATTTAAATGCCTCATCCTGCCTTCAAAGCTTTATTACGGGTGTCATATTCTGGCACTCCCCTTAGTTCGAAGTTACGCAGCTGATACATGACTGGCCAGTACGCTCTGAGTTACATCTGCCGTGCGCATGCGCAGTAAAATCGCTTGCGCATGTAGGTCTGGATCTGGCCCAATGAGCATTACCCAGCTACACTGGGCCGCTGTCCGTAAGTATGGCCAGCGTAGCTCTGGTGCACTCCCCCCGACACTCCCCCTGTGGTCCCTGAAGTCTACCCTAACTTCATCCGGCATAACAGTCTGTAATGACAAGATGTAAAGAAACCTGAACTCCACCAAGCGCTGTTAAAGGGCTGCCGCCGATACGATCAAAATAGAGAGGTTCCACAAAACCCAAGAAACGAAATAGCAAAGAAAAAAAGTTTTAACTGTGGAGCGCTGCCCGAGGTAAATCCTTAATGGATAATATTCGCATAGTCCCTTGATATGTTCTGTGATGAGAAAATCCCTTCAAGGTCTCTCAAAGAGAGGCATCATAAAAACAAAGGACAAAAAAGGGTCAGTATAAAAATATTAAACAAAGACATAATAAAAACGGGGGCAGTCTAAGGAGAGGCAGCAAGGGCTCTATACCTAATGTAGGCATCCTATTCACCGATCAATGTGATGATGATGATGATGTTTTTATGATGCTTCTGTTTGGAAGACCTTGAAGGGATTTTCTCATCACAGAAAATATCAAGGGACTATGCGAATATTATCCCATTGAGGATTTTGTTTTACACAGATTTATCTCGTGCAGCGCTCCAGTTAAAACTTTTTTTCTTTGCTAGTCTGTAATTACGCCGGCCACAGGATCGTAATCCCCTAACCCAGCCCTCCCCCCGCCAACCTTCCGTAACTACAGCGTAGTTACGGTGCTGCACGCTCCTTTGTCCGTAACTATGCTGTAGTTAAGGATGCCCGTTCCAGGGCACCCAGAATTACTGATTACGCCGGGCAACATCTCCCCGACGCATGCGCAGAACGGCAGAAATGCTGTTCTTACACATACGGCCGCCATAAAAATGACAGCGGATGTAGGTCTAGATCAGGCCCAATGGCTGTATCCCTGCCATACAGGTGGGGATAGCCGTGTAAATGAGGGATCGGAGACAGTCCGAAGCCCCGTACGGCCGCAGACCTAGTCGTAAAAGTTAAGCAAGGAATTTAGACATGTAAGGGTCTAGATTTCCTACTGACAGCGGGGAGCACAGGGGCCGTGCACTCCACGCTACTGGAGCATAACTGCAGACATAATGCATGTGGGGGTCAAGATCTTCTTAAATTCTGGGAAACTTAAAGTCATTTTTCTAACTTGTATTTTGGGATGGATAAAAGTGTTGTCTATTTGGTATTTTCTCCTGTTTTGATATTGGTTGCTCTCAGTTCACTATTCTCCCACTACCTGTATTTTTCTTGTGTGCGCTAATAAGCACTTTTTTGTTTGTTCGCTTGTGTCTAGTTGTTAGTGCTTAGCTATGCCTGGGGCTGCCTTCCAGGAATCGTGGCCTGCTGGGAGCCTGCCGCACAAGCCTATCTAGTGAAGCCTCAGTTAAATTCCGGTTGCTGGTCCGGGTGTCCCTATTTCAAACATGATAGAGCCGCCAGCTGAATGGCGGCTATATAGTGTTTGAAATGCTTGCCAATGACAAAATTGCTATTGGGAACGAGTATCTATTTTTACCAGTTTCTGATAGCAAAACAGTTGCAACCACTGGTTAAGGTTAGGGCTTAAACTGCGATGGGATAGGGTTTAGTCTGTGGCTATAGGAGTGTTAGGGTTAGCGTTTAAGGGAGGGTTAGGGCTTAAGGGAAAGGTTCGGGTTAGACTGTGGAACATGTAGGGTTAGGGTTAAAGAAGTAGAAGATTAGGGATAGAGCTCAAGAGGAAGGTTAGGGCTAGGCTGCGGGAAACAGAATAGGTTAGGGGTTAGAGTAAGGGAAAGCCTTACCTTTTTGACATAGACATATTAGAGACTCTGGGAGCTGCTCCACCGCTGCAATCGAAAGTGGAGACTGACGGCAATCGCCATTTAACAGCCGCATAATGGCTTTTCGAAGAAGAAATCATCGCACAGATTACACATCCAGGGAGCAATCACGTAAAAAATCCAATGCACCTAAGGATCACATTCCAATGAATCTCTAGTTGATTGAGGAGAGTGATCTTTCCTCGAACTTACAGTCTACAGAATTGTAAGTCCACTGCCACTGTGGATGCACATACGATCATAGCGAAAGTGAACCTCAGGATCTGGACCATTATATGTTGCCCTAAACCACTGCACCTTTTTCCTTTACTTTATCTCATTTCTGGTACCCCCAAGAGGTCCTAGTGTGGGTCTGATGATGGTACAATATACATAGGATCTAGCTCTGTCATCTGTTCTCCTCCAGAGGGCCTACATGTGCATTCAAAGCTGCTGTGAATGATATCTTTAATATGTATGTCTTTATTAAAAAGCAGAATGATGTCTACTCTCAACAAGGCAATTACCGAGCGAGCAACAGGATTACATTTCAGAAAAATAACAAGTTTTATCTTGATTGTAGACTTATTTAGTATATTTGGAGCCTGATTAACCAGCAGGCACCCAAAATGATTACATTATCAATGAACACATTGAACAGCTGTACACATCTGACATACAGTATTAGACTGATTTCAGAATTGCCTTATGTCTACATTAATATTAATGTACTAGGTCTAGAATTCCAGTTTCTGCATGATCGGCTCCCTGAGGGAAAAATTCTGAGGGATCCAATAGTGTTGTGTCGCTTTAACCCGACTAGAGCAATTAATTTGTAACCACTCCCACTTCTGACAGCCAGGGGCCATGTTATGTTTTCCATGCTAGGCATAAGTTTAGAAGTCTGGATGGGTATAGATTCATATAGAAAGAGAGAGGAAACAGCCAAACTGGGAGGAGGAGGCATCTCAACCCCCCCTAAATATGAAGAGCACACCCTCCAGTTGCGTCACAGCAGGGGGGCACAGAAACAGTGCCTGGCTGGCTGTTAATAATGAGCTGAGCCAGACAGGCACTGGGGCAGATCCAGACCCACACATGACTTAAGTATGTGTGCGGGTCCCTTCGTATGATCACGTAGAGGGGAGTGCACACCCTGCTCGAGGTTGTAAATCTGGACACTTACGTATCCAGATTTCTACCTTAAATTTTAAGGCTGCAAAAGTAGTTGTGACGGGGCTTCCCCTGCCCCAACAACTAATTACCATGCCTATCTCCGCCTATATGGTGGAAATACGGCAATCGTAAAATGTAAGCCGACCCTTTTATTGTACCGGCCGGCGTACATAACATAGTTTCCTGCCTGTACGCACGCATACTGACGATGTGTAATTCCCCTGTCGGCCGTAGCTTAGGCTCTACTCCACTGTCTGTGCAATCCTCTGTCAGCATCGGAGCTCCTCCTCAACAGCTCCCCCATCTGATTGACGCCCTAAGGTCACATCAGCATTATTCACTGAGCAGAGAGCATGCTGTGTAGGAGAAAAGGAGAAGAGGAGCTTCAGTAGGTACAAGGTAAGTTTGCAAATGGGGGGGCGCCAAGGGAACAGGGGGCGCCTAGGGAAAGGGGATGTCTGTGTGCAATGGGGGCGCAAATAAAACCTAAATTCTTGCCCTCCCCCCAAAAAAAATTCTGTGACGCCCTTGGGAACAACATACATTAAATTAAGTTGAGAATAAATGGCCACTTGCAAACTCAACCTGGCCCCTGTGACATGTTGCTTTTCTTAAATTTGGATACTTTCCTAAATGCCAGTGCAGATTTTTGGTACTCTAGTTTTTCTTATCTCTCTTAACCAGGTAAAAATTGGGTTAGGCTGCAGACGTTGTAGGACATTTTCCTGTTGACATCGCTAAGTTCAGCATAACAAGACTGTCGATCTGAGTGTTGTCAGCAACAGTACCCTGCTGACTTCATCTTTGTCGTCATTCATACACTGTCAGCTTAATGTTGTTGAATGTATGAACGTCAGTAAAGTGATCTTGTCCACCATTTCTCGCTGCTCTTGCTCTGGACCACAGTTAGGGATGAATTCCATATGTCAGTCTCTGCTGTGAAGGCTAATGTACGGAATTGGTGCACTTGCCCTGGACACTCCCCCTGGACACTCCTCTGGGACAGTCCCCCTGGACACTCCCCCTTGGGAACTCCCCTGGACACTCCCCCTTGGGCACTGCCCCTGGGCACTATCTTCTGCCCTCCTACATGCAGATCGTTGATCCGCCAGCAGGGAACCTGAATACTGCATCATACATAAGGGCCTAACTATTCAGTTTAAATGCTGATGACCACCCCCATGTGTATCTCCTGCGAATGGGAGGTTGGCATGCGGGGGGGCTAGAATATGGTTGGTTGTTAGCCTATGGCCAACATCTTAGTAAATCTGGTTCGCACAACTGCTGATCCACACGGAAGAATATAAGGCAGACCATACTGTAAAATTCAAATGCTCCAATGCCACAGTTGATCCACAGTGTAGCAATCTGGCACTCACATGCGCAGATGTTCACGTTAAGCTTACTTACATTTGCATAATTAACCTAACGTACGGAGGTCTAGATCCAGTCCTGTATTCCTGATCCATCCTACCCTTTATTTATTGTGGAATCCACTTCAATTTGCTTGATAATTTTCCTATTTCTACTGTAGAAAATTCAATAAGGAAAGTTATTAGAGAGGAGTAGAAAATACAGATTTCGTTTCCAGGCCTTCTGAGATATGATAATTTGGACAGACTGGATAAACTTGGCTGACAGTGTAACTTGTTAAAATAGGAATGACTTGTCATCATAAGCTGTAAGACATCAGCAGGGTACAACAATCACCGCAGCTAATAAAATTGTTTATATTATTACCAGAAAAAGTTTTATGTGCCAGTCGAAAAAAACAGAAATGTCAGAGTTGATTTTCTGAATTATTCCCCAAGGTTTATTAAGGATACAACTAAGGGCATTGCATGTTTATACGAATCAGATACAGTAATGGCAACCAAAAAAATAAGAAAACGATAGAGTACGAAATGGAGAATAAATTGTGGAATAGAGAGAGAACAGGAGAATTATAACGAGAGACAGAGAGAAATAATAATAATAAAGTAGGACAATACATCGTCATTTTAGATGTACATATGCCCAGACCCCACTCTGACAGGTCTGTGGGTCGCTGCTGAGAATGGCCCTTTTTCCGAAATGCCCGTTTTCTCGTAGCAAATTGATTGCTATTACTTTGAAGAAGCAAATCGATCAATCCCAAAGGGACCGCAGGCCCTGCACCGAAAGGTGAATATCACTTTATTCCCAACCTTTACCCTAATCATTACCCTAATCCTCCCTTTACCGTTACCCTAACCCTCCCTTCCCCACAGCCTGACCCTAACCCTCCCTTCCCCACAGCCTGACCCTAACCTAGGATTAATATTAGGGTTAGTATTAGGGTTATGAATTAGGATTAGGTTTAGGATTAATATTAGGGTTACGATTAGGGTTATAATGAGGGTTATGAATTAGGGTTAGGATTAATATTAGGGTTAGGGTTAGTATTAGGGTTATATTTAGGGCTATGAATTAGGATTAGGGTTAATATTAGGGTTATATATAGGGTTAGAAACGAGGATGAGAGTTTAGGGTTAGGGTTATAATTAGGGTTATGGGTTAGGGTTAGAAACGAGGATGAGAGTTTGGGTCAGGATTATTGCAATGCTGAACAAACATGTTGACAGTATTGGATTACACAGGTGTCTTGGAAATGACACTAATAGAAAAATGATGATAAGTGAACGCTGTGGAAATTTCAGTGCCGGCATGTTAATTGTTGGATCATCGGAACGGGAAACCACACCCAATTTGCTAGGGTCCAATTTTTTTTTATTTGAAGTCTAAAATTCTAAACTTATTCCAGTTTCCTCATAACACTCTTCCAAAACACTTTGCAGGAACCAGCCAGCTTTGCAATCTCATCCACAGGGGGCACTCCATTAAAGGTGTATGGAGCTCTATTGCATTACAGGGGGCCTGATCAAGACTTAAGAAGTGGAGCGTGAACATACGGAGGACTTCCATATATTCGGCCACTACTAAGTTGCGTATGTGAGTGGATAGGGCACTCATGTTTATTTAGTACAGTGCCAATGCCGTATTAATAAAGACCCTGATTCACACTTAAGAAGCTTTTGCTTCTCACCCGTCCTGCCCCCCTTTTTAGGCACCTTATGGCACTTACGAGTGCTATAGGGCTACCCAGGGCCGGCAACAGAAATCTTGGGGCCTGTCACACTTAATTTTTCATCCCACCCCCCCTTTTTAGGTACCTTATGGCCTTTACGAGTGCTATAGGGCTACCTTAACAATGTCCACATGGAGATTGCCTCTCTCCGCCCCCCCGCCCTCCACGGCTAATCTAAATACCTCCCCCCTCCCACTTTTACCTAATTCCTCCCCAAGGCAGCATTATGATGGCCCTTTTTACCTAAAATACTCAGTGCAGTCTTTAAAGACCACACAGAGGCAATCTATGTAATACATGCATGTTCTTTACTAAGGATACGCTTTAAGTGTGACTACGGGCCTGTAACCATAATACTTCCCTAACCCTCTGTTTCTCGCAGCCTAACCCTAACCTTCCCCTTCAGGCCTCACCTTTCATTTCTTCAGCTCTACCCTAACCCTCCCTTCTTAAGCACTAACCCTGACCTAGCTGTGGGAGTCTGAACCCTAACCTATTGGTCCACTGCAGTTTCACTATAAGGAATAGGTTGAAATTGGTACCTGTTTCCAATAACAATTTTCTCATTTCAGCAATGACAAAGGGGTAGATCCAGAACTACGTGTGGCATACGTTTATTCGCAGAGCGTATTTTCGTGCACGTAAGTTCGCTACACTCCCCTCGGCACACCCCTTGCACGGACGTATTTTGTCAAGATACGCTTCCCAAACCCTACCTTAACTTTTTCCAACGTAACCGCTGTCATACGCACACGTACGTATGGGCTGAACGAATTTACGAAGCACGCCCCGCCCATACTGTACACTTTAAATACCACCCCCCGCCTACTTCACGTATTTCAGACGTATTTTGGAGTAACGTAAATTTGGCACGCCCACACGTAAGTATTTACGTGACACATACGTGAATGGCCCATACGTTCACAATTACGCTACGTGAATGTGCGTATTTTCTATGGTGCGCATGCGCAGTGCGTTCTAAATAGCGATTTTACGTGTCCGGCACGCGTAAATTCGCTCCGACGTGTAGTTGTCCGGCACGCGTAAATTCGCTCCGACGTGTAGTTCTGGATCAGGCCCAAAGTCACCATTCAACTTGCTGCTGTATCATGTTTGACATAGGGACGGCCAGACCAGCAACCTCACCCCCTTGTGAATTTCAACCCAGGCTTCTTATTGGACGTGGCTTAAGTTGGAGTATCTTGAAAATGCTGTTCCGATTGGCTGTCTTGGCTTTGTGTGCATATGCTATGCAAAAAAGATCCTGCAATGCGATGGAATGGGATTGAAATGCACTAAAGTTGGGGAAAATTAGGAAATCTGCATTCAGCTCCTGTCATCATCATTAAAGTGTTCTATGAGCAAAAGAAATAAAAACATGGAGCTCATAACACAAGGAACACTTGGATGAGTTGCACTTCTCCTTCCACCCTGTAAGGTAGACCTGTCTCTCTTCCAGCTGTTGTGCCAGTCAGTTGTGAAGTGAAAGGATTACTGTGTTTAGTGCAAGGGAGAAACAAAAGATCTGTATTATTTAAGAGGCAAATCTGTATCTGACTTGGATGCATACAAATAATCCTTTTGTTTCTGGAGGATCTTTCCTGTTAAGACAAACACATTTGCAGAAGTATTATGAAGCCCTCATTAAGGGAACATTGAGAATGCAGATTGCTGTTATGTCAAAGCATTACATTTTCACGAAAAACATTACTTTTTGTCTCATTACATCAGTGGATTTCCAGCTGTCAGACTTGCCTCCATATTTACGTACCTTGTAACGCTTAAAATAGCTAAATCCGGTCATTTTTAAACGAATTCTAAGTACCTGATCAAGACGGGAAGGTAGAATTGTGCTCTGCAAGCCCAGAACAAATGTATTTGTAATTTCAGTGATGCATGCCCTAACACAACTAACTAACCCACATTCCCCATTTCAACCCCCCCCCCATCATCCCCAAATTCCTCAATTCAACCCCCCTGCATCCCCAAATTCCTCAATTCAACCCCTCCTGCATCCATACATTCCTCAATTCAACCTCCCTGCATCCCCAAATTCCCAGTTCAACCCCCTGCATCCCGAAATTCCCCAATTCAACCCCCTGCATCCCCAATTCAACCCCCTGCATTCCCAAATTCAACCACCCCTGTCTTCCCCAAATTCCCCAATTCAACCCCACTGCAGAGGCAACAGCCGAGGTGAGGGTTAAACCCTGCCCTCAGGGCTAGCCTGTGTCTGAGGTTAGAAATGGAATTGTTATCAAAAGACTTGCTAATAACATCCACAGACAATTTCTCCAAATAGATTCCAAGAAATATTAGTGTCTGAGAGTCTCTGAGCCTCTATCTATAAGGCTACAGACATGTGATAATTATTGGCTGCAGCTGATTGGCTTCATTGTATGCTCTGTGATTGGCCTGATTTTTAGAATTGGCTGCATTGGTTCCACAGTCTGTATGAGATAATTGACTATTGCATAATGACACTTAGGGCCAGATTTACTAAACTACGGATTTGGAAAAGTGGAGATGTTGCCCATAGCAACCAATCAGATTTTAGCTGACATTCTCTAGTATGTAAAAAGAAGGTGAGAGCTAGAATATGATTGGTTGCTATAGGTAACATCTCCACTTTTTCAAACCGGCAGCTTAGTAAATCTGGCTCTTAGACTCCGTTGATCTTATGGTTTAACATAATATTGGTTGCACTGCTACACGCTTATTATGTAATGTACATGGGAAAACAGACGGAACATTTGTTTGCCATCTGCCAGACTTGTGCTATTCACTCTACAATAATTCAGTGAATGTGGTGGAGAAGGCAAAGGTCATATTTGTTTCTGAATATTAATATTTATCCAGAGAGCTTCTTAAATTGTAATGCTGCATTAGAACCTCGTTCCACAACTAATAACGTTAGCGGAGTGTGTAATTCGTCCACAAAGGGAAAACCGCGCATGTTACGCTTCGGATCTCTGTGGATACGGAACACTATTCTGCTTGATCAGAGTTCCGTCTGCAAATTGGGATGCAGTCACAGAAGGTAGTGCCTAACCCTTCCCATGGCTCCCCCCGAGCCATATACATTTTATATTATGGGTAGGGTTATGCATTTCATTCCGTGTGTGCGTCCCGAACGACAAACGATGCTTGGCAAAATTAAGGACATGGAAATCAGCCCACAGGTCCACATCTGGGCTATCAAGTCCACGAGATAGGGGAGTATCATAGGAGTGTTCTAGCCTCTAGTGTGTGAAGTTTAGAAACTCAGTGCATGCGGGAATTGCACTTAGTTGCTGTCTGTCTGTGCTTTTTACTTCCCCTCATTCCTTCCCCTCCTCTCTCTCTCTCTTTGTTTTTTAAACTTTTCTACACACTTTGGGCCTGATCCAGAACTATGCTAGTGCTGCGGGCGTAAGCGTAAGATCGGCTGTAAAGCCAATCTGCGCATGCGCCGGGCAGATGTTACCCGGCGTAGCTACGGCAATGCCCGATCAACGATCGGGCATCCGTAGGAACAGCGTAGTGCTTTAGTAAGCACAGCGCATCGGCATAGTTCTGAATCAAGCCCTTTAATTCCAAAGTCTATCCATCGGATAACTCCTCTATGCCCACTGCTTACTTTTACCATCAGTAATGTGCTGGTCAGCAATACTTAAGTACACTGTAAGTAACAGAACACTCATGAGTCCGTATGACTGAAATGCCAGAATTTCAGTCATAGAGACTTGGGGCCAGATCTAGAGCTACGTCTGCAAGCGTATTTACCGGAGATGTAAAAACGCTATTTTGCAGGTACTGCACATGCGCGCGGCAAATGTTACAGCACGTAACTCTGAATGTACGTACCATCCTAGTATCAACAGTGTAACTGACGTGCCAGCCGTACGACACCTGTAATTACGCTCTGGAGGCATTTAAATCGTACAGTATGGGCGTGCTTAGACGCGTAAGTACGTGCAGAAGTTACGCTTTGAAAAGTTAAGGTTGGGTTTGGAAAGCGTAAAACTGCAAAAGTACGTACGACCAAGGAGAGTGCCTAGTAATTACGATAGCGTAAAGACGATACGCATTGAAACCTAAATCGGACGTAGCTCTGGATCTGGCCCTTGTAGAGTAACACAGGCCGGCCCTACAATCGCTATTATCAGAAAATTCCCATGTGAAT
>WWET01001802.1:213408-226308 GCA_011038615.1 Limnodynastes dumerilii | reverse complement strand
AAAAAAAAAAAAAGCATGTTTAATAAGAAATTGCCAAATGGGATTTCCAAGTCCGAGTTTTGATTGATGTTTTCATTAAGATCCTGTGTTTTTGAAGTTGTAACTCTATAACTCTGTATCTCTGTTAAGAGATTCAAGTTAGTCAACAGTTACATACCGTAGTTAGTTTCTTTTCCAGATCTCGGGTTTGAAACCTCATATGAAGGACCAGGGAAAGTAACAAAAAACGGTTCCATCAAAAATGTCAAAAAGTCTTTTTCTTTTCCAGATTCCGGTTTGCAATAATTGATTATGTTAATTTTTGACTGTGGAATAGGAATTTTTGACTTTAAGTAAGTGTTAGAAAGAGATATTTAGAACATTCCAGTGATGTTAAAAAGAAGGATAACGTCTTTATTAAATGTCAATAGGCAAAAGTTATTCCAGAACTTATTTCCAAGGAGGGATTTTTTTTATAGGCTTGCAGAAATGTGCCACTTCATAGGTTTGAGCAGAAATTTTGAATGTTCCTTACTGGGAATAGCTCCAAGAAACACATGGTGAGAATGACCTGTCAGATTACATGTGCTTTCTAGGGGACAACTGAACACGACAAGGAAAATGTTCCACTGTCTAAGCTTCATAGCGTGATGCCATCCTTGGACACTCTTCGCCAAGTAAAAGTAAACAGTACAATTAGTTCTAATCATGAATGTAAATAGATTGAGCTTCAGTTGTGTTGCTGCATGAATTTGTTGCTTTATTTCAATACTTTACCTTGATTTGTACATGATAAAAAAGAAAGAAATAGCTAAATATTTTGGAAAAGTTTTCTTTCTTTTAAAAATATTTTTACACAACCACATTGGGCTTAAATGTACGTCCGTCACCTGACTTTCACAAGCAGCTTGCGGTGTCTGGAATGAACAGCGCATGCCACGGGCAGAGGTCACGTAACGAATCTCCTTGTGCATGAAACTCCATATGTTAGGAGATCCGTCCAACGGGGCAATCCTTCACATCCGCATAATCCGTAATCCAAGCAAGGGGGCGGGGATAGGCATGCAGATGAGGGTGAGCGGGCGGCAGAAGGCACTTCCACACAAATCTGCATTTAACTTAAAGTAGGGTTCTGGACACGTAAATGTACAGGGACTGGATCCAGAGCAGGGGAAGATAAACCATTGGATTTACAGGGAATTTTCCTGGTAGGCCGGTGGCCACTGAGGGCCACTCAGCAGCCCTTGTTTTATTTGAAGGAAATTAGGATGTTGACTGTCATAGGTAGTGGTTGCTAAAATGATGACTGTATAGAATATCATTAGGATGTTGTATGTATTGTGTGGTGGTCACTAGGATGCTGTATGTATTGGGTAGTGGTCATAAGGGTGTGGTCTGTTTTGAATGGTGGTACCGAGGATGCTATATGTATTGGGTGGTGGTCACTAGGATGATGTATGTTTCGGGTGGAGGTTACAAGGATGCTCTATTTATTGGGTGGTGGTCACTAGGATGCTGTATGTTTTGGGTGGTGGTCACTTGGGTAGAAGTGACTACCTGCATTGCACAGAGGTCACTATAAGTACTATATAAGTAGATGCTGTATTTTCTTGTAAGTCTTTTACATAACTCTTCCCCATAACATATATTTTGCACTTTTTTTATTAAGATTATTTATTCTATACTAATCCAGTTTACATATTTTTCGACCCCACCAATAGTTGATCCCACCCACATGTGACCACTTGTGTTTTTTTTTCCAGGACCACTTTAACTTCCCAATCCACCCCTGATCCAGAGTTAGTCCTAAATGCAATTCGCTGCGGAGGCTAATGTACAAAATTGTAGATCCCCAACACAACTCCACATAGAGGAGAGCAGGACACTCCTCCCCCGCTCTCTAATGTGCAGGGGTTGGTCCGCTACCAGCACTGTGCCTTAAGCATCCTGCATGCATCTCCAAGTGTGCGGAATACTGGATTGTACAGGGCTTAGCCAAGACCCCACTGTACAATTTAAATGACTATGCCCACAACCCATGCGTATCTTGTATGCACAGGGGGCTGTAAATCTGGCTTCAGAACTCTGTACGTGAGTGGGAATTGACATGGGGGCTCACTCCCCTCTTATAGGCAGACTCAGAGCCGTAACTAGAAATTTTAGCGCCAGGAGCAAAAAGGAAAAATAGTGTCCCCAACTATGAATTTCAAGCCAATTTAACTGTAAATTGGCATTTACTGGTACCCCCTTAAGATTTGCGCCCTGGGCGGTCACCCCTATCGCACACCCCTAGTTACAGCTCTGGGCGGGCTTGCAGGACACGCACAGAGATCTGGATCAGGGCCATTGTTATGATCTAGAGCGTCTAGAATCACCTATACCAGTGCATGCCCTGTCTCCTGTTCCTTTCCTTGCCTTGGTCACAGTGAAGATTCAACCATTTGGCACCAACGGCAGGAACAAAGAGGTTTGAAAGTTTTATTCCTGAAGACCCCAAAGCGCCCACAACAGTGTTTTTGCATTGCAACCTATTATGGAACATAACATATGAGCACATAACAGATAAGCTCTATGCGATTACGTAAACAAATACATTTCACAAGAGTAGGGCAGTGAACTGGAATGCTCACTGTAAATGGAGGTTATGATTAATGCGAGCAGTCGTGGAACTGGACAATGGAGTTGCTGGCCTCCGGTCGCCCTGAAGGGGGCGCTTCTTCATTGTATATGGGTGACCAGGATCACCACTGAACCTGCAGCCACTGTCGATATGATATAGGAGCTGCAGGTTATTTGCAAGTAATCGGTGGAGTCTAAGTCTGAATTCATGATACAGGGAGCTCAGGGGCTGTCTCTCTCTCCCTGCAGCTTCCAATTGCTGCATTGGAAGCTACAGAGGGAGGGACCCAGACCCTGATTTCCCTGCATCCCTTGGATGACATCAGACTGAGGCCGTTGCGTCATAGGCGTATCTACAATGGGTGAAGGGTGTGCAGTGCACATAGGCCCCTCAGAACAGGGGGCCCTGTGGTATTCATCCTTCACCCAGGGTTGTAAGGGGAAGGGGGCCATTCCGCATCTATTTCTTCCCTCTAAGATCTTCCGGAGGGAAGAAATAGATGCCGAATGAGACCCCCTTCCCCTGAAGTGATTCACGGGCCAGAAAAGAGGCGGAGATGAAAGCACAGGCCCTGCCCCTTTTGAGGTCTGCGAATCGGGACAGTCCTGTCTCAGGGTAGGGGGGGGGGCTCATGTACAAATCCTGCACAAGGACCCCCTCACTTCTTAAAAGAAGTGCGTTGTGTGTAGGGTAATTAGAAGATCTGATGTAGATATCCCAGTTAGCCTGCACGTCACAACCTCGAGGAGCAGCCTGCAAGAATGGAGTAAAATAAGAATGAAGATGGAAGAAGAAAAGAAAGATAGAAACGTAAGAAGGAGCAGCAGAAAAGAGGTAAGTGAAGATGTGTGTGTTGCTCATTTCATGGTCTAAGGGGCCCAGGTGAGGCGGGGCACCTACATTTATCTTGCCTCTGGGCAACTTCTATGAACATACATCACTGAATGTGAACATCTCTTTGGGAATGTTAATGTTAGAACATAATGGAAAACAATATTTCTATGTATTAATAAAAACTTCAATGTTTTTTTATTATGCTATATTACTCCAAATAACTAAAGGTCAGGCTCTGGGGAAGGAAATCTTAGGGTTAGGCTGCGGTGAAGGCAATCTTAGGGTCAGGCTTTGTTAAAGGAAGTTTTAGGGTTAGGCTGTGGGGAAGGGAGTCTTAGGGTTAGGTTGCAGGGAGTGGAGTTTTAGGATTAGGCTACAGTGAAAGGAGTCCCAAGGTCAGCTTGTGGGGAAGGGAGTCTTACAGTCAGGCTGCAGGGAAGGGAGTCTTAGGGTCAGGCTGCAGGGAGGAGAGGATTAGGGTAATGGAAGGGTAGGGTTAGGGTGATGATTAGGATAAGGGTTGGATAAATATTCTCCTATCACCGCTGCGGATTCGTCCTGGAGGTCATCGATTGCTTGTCCTCATCGGGGCAGAAGTAATCAAACTCAGAGCAACTTCAAAAATGGCTGATAGAAAATGACCATTTTGAAAAAGGCTGTTCTGACTGCCGACCCACACCCTATACAAATAAACGCCACAGAATGAATCCAGACTAGTCTCTCATGAATATGTAATTTATTTTAATATATACTGTTTTTTATTATATAATTGTTAACAACAGTACAAATATTGCTAAGTTACAATCATTAGTAAAATAATAATAATAACAACAACAGTATTTATTAAATAATTTAAATATGATATAAAATGGAAGAATTACTACTTTTTAGGTGAGACATCCACTGTTTCACCTCACCAGTGTGAAAGAAATTATTTTCTGACAATACAATCAAATCTGGTTCTTCCAAAGATGATTTTTTACAGTTTGCAACCGACACGTATTTTTTTACTAGGGAATAAGCCTGAACAATTAGCTGTAAAGAAAGAAAGACAACTAAAAATAATTAGAAGAATAAATATACGAGAATAAAAAAAATAATTAAGAAAAGATACCAAAAAAACTAAAAAGAAATAAAGATGATTTTTTTGTCCAAAGAATTGAAAGTAAAAGCAGCAAAGCCTCTATCTTCTGTTATTAATACAAAATGAATAGAGGATAGCGCCAAAAATATCAACAACTCCTTGAAACTGAATAACAATGAAATTTGAAATTTATTATAAAACACACATAAAATGAAATATTATTAAAAAACCACAAATAAGAAGTAAATTGGTCTACTTCAACATGGGTATAAGATGAACACAATTAAAGTCTCACAGGAAGAATAATGAATCCAATAATAGTGAGAAATGATATGCTCAATCCACACTGTTTGTACAATGGATTGATGTATATAAGTCCAAAGATATACAAAGGTCCTGTGTAATAATCACATCCACATAGGAACAAAAAATATTGTGCTGTTATATATCCAGATCCACAGTGGGGACTAGTAATGTGTGGGCAGGTAATGATATGGAAATTTCCAAGAGGTGAAATAAGAATGAAAGTGACCAGTGTAAAGTGGGTCAGAGGTCTACTCACAAATGTTCAATGCAAATGCTCCTGAGAGTATAATAATTGAATGGTGAAAATTGCATGTGGTAACTGACAAGTTTTTAGGTGATCCGGAGAAAGTGTTGTTGCACTGTGCTGTGGGGGTACTGTGTACCGGTGCAGATGGAAGTGGGACGCATACCCCGTGCTTCGACCGCAGGAGGAACTGTAGACAGGTATATCAGGCCATGGCAGCTGGTAGGCAGGTCGACCGACAGCGTGAATGGATGAAGGCAAATGGACTAGCCAGATTCTGAGTGGTGAGCAGAGCTCTTTGAGAGCTGGACACGAGGTGGTCACTGTAGAGGTAGAACTGGATCGTGGTTTCATCAAATACACGTGGTTATCATACCCTTACGCGTTTCATCGCTCTACTGCGATTTCATCAGAGGGGAAATGAGTGTCTGTGTCAGAAGGCAGCTTGCTTTATGCTTAGTTAATTAATCACAGAGAAGAAACACCTGAATTTGCTTCAGTATCTTAACTTAGGTCTACAGGAAAAATGTCCATGTCTGTTGACACAATGCAATATATTGACACATTGTATTGTTATAGTAGTTTCAAGGAGTCAGAAAGATATAATAAAAACAATAACAAATCCATGAATGACTGCTATTATTATCATCAGACTTTCTATGAAAGTATATACATGTACATTAAATTGAGAAATGTATATATATGTGGAAGAAATTCTTATTATTAACGGAAATAAAACACAATAAATGACCAGTGGACATGTTTCAGGAAAACTCTGAAACAGATGCATGTCCACATGCACAAAATGATATTCACAAGTTCAACACATTAATATTCATAGAAAAGTAAACAAATAAATGTCACTATTGACTAACTTCTGTTGACTATCTTTTGGTATATGTATGGGGAAAATCAACATAAGGGAATTGTTTCAGCGGTCAAATTATGAACCGGAGGGTGCCCGACTGGAAAGTCACAAAAGTTTAAAAAAAAGAAAAGCCACAAAAATATTATGTGATGGCTGGAACTGCTTCTCTTTGGTGAGGAGTGTGATGTTAGCTGGTATTGATGATGTTGCTACTCGCAACTGGCTTTTTTTTTTTACTTTAAGTAATATTTTCTATCACCCCTTTTCTTCCTCTGCTTTCCCCCTTTTCTCTCTTTTTTTTTCTTCTCTTTGGATTCTCTTGTGTTGCTGCAGTACTACTGACCACAGATACAGGGTGTCTGATGCTTTTTTGGTCTTGCTTTTTTTTATTGATTATAGATTTTTTTAATGGATTTTGAAAAAAATGTAATGGATTTTTTTATGGAATTTTTATTTTTTTGGTCTTAATTTTTTTTGTCTAAGGGCCGGACCATATGATTTCACAGGCCAGATTCGGCCCGTGGTCCAGACGTTCCCCACCACTGCTGTAAAGCATGGATATTCGCCAAAGCAATAGCCCAAAAACCATTTGAGTGACAACAGTGCAGGAAAGCAGTTGCTGGTATGAAGGGCCGGTTTTCGAGACTCATTCAGCTGAAAGCTTAATTTCAGCTGCACTATTCCCTAATGCAGGGGTCAGGGAACTTTTTTACCTTTACCCCAAAATATATTTAGATTTGGGTAAACCCATAATCAAGGAACTCTTCCTGGTATATTTTTGTTCTATTTGATGTCATCTGAAGGGTAAAAAAGACAGTGATTGAAAAAGTGTTATTTCCCCCTCTTAATTTTTGTCCAGCCAGCCTTATTTCCCCCCCTCTTAATTTTTGTCCAGCCAGCCTTATTTCCCCTCTCTTAATTTTTGTCCAGTCAGCCTCATTTCCCCCCTCTTTATTTTTGTCCAGTCTGTCTTATTTCCCCCTCTTAATTTTTTTTCAGTTAGTCTTATTTCCCCCTCTTAAGTTTTGTCCAGCCAGCCTTCTTTCCCCCTCTTAAGTTTTGTCCAGCCAGCCTTCTTTCCCCCTCTTAAGTTTTGTCCAGCCAGCCTTCTTTCCCCCTCTTAAGTTTTGTCCAGTCATCTTTATTTCCCCCATTAATTTTTGTCCAGCCAGCATCATTTCCCCCCTCTTAATTTTTGTCCAGTCAGCCTTATTTCCCCCTCTTTATTTTTGTCTAGCCAGCATCATTTCCCCAACTCTTAATTTTTGTTTTGGGGTAAAATTTATACTTTCCATTTGGAGCTCCATCTTCGGTGCCACGGGGATCATTTGCCTTGCCTCTTCGTTGGCAAAAGCAATCCATTTCCCAGCCAGTTCGGAACTGGCTGGGACGAAATGACCCTTTTGAAATAGGGCCGTTCTCAGCAGATACCCACACCCTACTCAAACGTACGATCCTAACGTTAATGTATGGTCCTGCTGGTGGAAGCCCATTAGTGCAAGAGGAGTGTTTTCCCTTCCACTTATGGTAATTATTATTATTATTATTGTTGTTTATTTCTAATGCGCCATAAGGTGTCACAGCGCCCTACAAAAAACAACAAAAGGCAGACATACAGGGCAGGAATGGAGAGCGTAGTACATTGTATAATACAATACAACTGAGATAACACACTAAGTGGGAGGGCTGGACAAGTGCTGAAGAGAGGAAGGGATAGGAATAGATGCAGTGAGGATGTAAAGTAGATAAGGTGTAGGCCAGCCTGAACAACTGCATTTTGAGTGAGCGCATGAAGACATGCAGGTTAGGGGAGAGCCTGACTTGAAGACGAAGGTCATTCCAGTGCAGTGGTGCAGCATGGGAGAAGTCCTGGACAGGAGATGTGGTGATCAATTGGGAGGTCAGACAGCAGTGGTTGGCAAAATGCAGAGGGCAGGAAGAGGTGTGCATGGAGATGAGGGGGGAGAGGCAGGGAACATGCAGCAATCCTATAGACCACTGCAGTTGCAGGTCCGGTTCCCTGGCATTGACTTGCGGTACCGTGTTATGTCCAAATATACATATGTAACACCCCTTTACTTTTACACTTGTAAGGAGTGGTATTATCAATGCAATATAGGATTTATTCTCTTGTTCTTGGTCACAGCGCCTCCATCTGAGTCTTCGCTTTGGTATGCAAACTGCGGAAGGTTATCTGTTCCACCAGGGATCGACTCGGGAGACCCCTTTTTGCCCAACCACACACTTAAGTTAAATAAACCCCAATATACACATGGAGGATGAGGGAATCAATATTGGGACACTTTATTAATGGGTTGAATCAGAAGGGAGTGGAAAGTTATTACAGGGATGATCAGTAGAGAGGGGCAGATGGGAAAATACTGATAAAATAAAATAAGACAATACAGAAACATAAACAACTGTAATTGTGTCACTCTCTTAAGTCTGGCACTTCATTCACACACGCTGTCACTCTCTATGCATTCACCTGAATAACTAAACAGCCGGGCCACTGATCACATGGAGCAATGTCTCAGATATGTGTCCTCTGTATTCCTGGGGGCGGGGGCTGCAGTGTAGTGTAGACAGTGAGGGAAAGCTTGGGCCTCAGTGTGCTCTGTGTGTATCACACTCATCTGTCTGTTGTGGATCACAGATCTCAATAACTGCCTCTTCCACTTTATACAGCTATCTTGATTGAAGTCCCTCACAGCTCACTCGCAATTTACCAACACGGGAGTCTCCCTCTCCATTGTTGGACTCGTTTGGCTCTCTGGGAACACTCCTGAAAGGGTTGTCAGGTCCTGTGATTGACCTTTTTCCTGTCACAGACTGTTGCTCCAACACTGTGTCTGGTGCTCCTGACAGCTGTCTTCACCAGCTCTACTTTCTGTCACTCTCCATCAAAGCCACTTCTCCCTCTCCTCACACTCTCTCCTCTCTTCCCTCCACTTTTTCCTCACACATAGCTCCGCCCCTTATCCTTGTGTCCAGCAAAACTAGCTCCTCCTCTGATCCCTCACTGCTGACAGCCCCTCCCCTTTCTCCTCACTTCAGCATAACAAAAGGTTTAGTAACTGTAAACAAAGCAGCCACATTAGGTGATTGTCTGATACCCTTGCTACACATAACAGCAGCTGATGACCACTTTTATTATTGTTATGTAATTTATAATTGTGGGTCATAGACAAATGCCCCTTAAGCCCACTGAAAATAAATTTAATTTTAAAGTAATTCTACGATAGACAGATCTTAAGTGTCTTAAAACTAGACTAATCCTTTAAATCCGCAGTCCACCATTATGTAGTACAAGGAATGAAACACATATAACCTTCAGTAAATCAATATTTGCATTGGATGTCAATGTTTTTCCCATCGTTTACATCCGTTAATCCTGATCTCCGAGGGGCTACTAAGTGACTGAAGCACCTTGTTCTGCAGGAGTTTAATAATTTGAGTTCCTGTTTAGACACATTTGCATCCAGCTGTTTGGGAAATTGATGTTTTGAAGATTAAAGTCCAGCTGTTTCTTCTGAATCCATTTTTTTCTATAAATCCCACAGGTTTCAAATATTGTTTTGCTGTTATAATTAGTCATTTTTTTAAAACTCTGCTTTTGTTTTTATTTGACCTGACTATATGAGTCATAGCTACAAAGCAATAACACGCAGCACTACTTACTCTGTGATAATCATCCATTTAGCAGGAAAATTGTAATATTAAGGACTCCAACATGTACCATCAGAGAAGCATGAAAATTTGACTCAGACCTCTGCAGATATTGCCAGTATAAATCTAGTCACATAAATATAGATTGGAATGGCACTTATAGGATTACATCAACCAGGGCACAATATAGAAGTTCTAAGAGTTTGAAACACAGGCCCTGATTCAGACTAAATAACGCTCCTAAAAATACGCAAGCCGCGTGTGTCTGTTTGCGACAGATGTTATGCATATAAAAACTCATTACACGCGGAGTGATCTAAGAACCTAATGATGGACCGAATCCTGATCTAATAACGTCAGGTCACTTACGCATACGCCCTCCAGATGTTAGGCTAGAGTTTCTATAGTAACCGTAAACAAACCTTGTTCCGTCCGAGCCCAATTCAGTGGCCCTAGCGTTCAAACAATTGGCTAAAGCAGGCGGGGGGAAGCATGCAGGGGGGGCTCCCACACTGCAGTGGATCAGCGGTCGCACGGACTGCTGATCTGCACAACACATTTAATACAGGCTTATGGCAGCGTAAGCTGCCATAAATCCCGCACGAGAGAGGGGAGTGACAGGGGGTGTGTACTCCCCTCTCATTCGCAGACTACAGACCCCCGCACGCACGGAAACCATGCGGGGGTCTAAATCCGGTCCAATATCAATAAGAAGGAGAGTGCTGGCTCTCCGTAAGAACAAGGGGCCAGATCCTGAACTAAGTTCGACAGGGGACTTACACAAGTCATTTGCATAAGTCCACTGTTTGGGAACATCTGTGCATGCGCACGCCACATGTCCCGACAGCAAGAGTACTAACGCTGAAGGGGCTGACCCTTCAGGTACAATGGCTGTATCCCCGCCATATAGCCATGTAAATGAGGGATCGGGTTGGGGAAAGCCCCGTTTCGACTAGTTCTGCAGCCGCATGACCGCAGACTTAGTAGTAAAAGTTAAGGTAAGAATCTGGACACATAAGTATCCAGATTTCCTACCGAGAGCGGGGAATGCAGGGGGCGTGCACTACCCGCTACGGCTGTGTACCTATGGACGGTTCAATATCTGGCCCAAGGTTAGGAAAAGTGGGTGGGGGAGGAATATAAATAGGGCTGAATGGGCGGGGTTAGGCGCTTACTTTCACACACTCCACACAAACATACGCACAGAGAGTTATGGTAGCTCTATGATGATGGAAGTCACCACGAGGGGCGTGTCATGGGAGCGCATTTGCCACATAGGTGCGCACTTTTGAGAATCCGTGCATACTTATTTCCTTCTTAAGTCTGAATCAGGGCCTCAGAAATATAGAAGGTGACAGCAGATAAAAAGCCACTTGACCCATCCAGGATACCATATGAAATATATTTTTTACATTTTTAAACACATAACATAGGACCGGCTTCAGACCATAGGCGTATCTAGAATGGGTGCAGGGCGCAATGCACACGGGCCCCTCAGAACAAGGGGCCCTGTGGCACACACTCTGCACCAAAATCTATGTTTTTACAGTAGCTATGCATATGAGCCGCTAATATCCTTTTGTTTAAGTATTTCTATGTGTGGGGGAGGGGTGTCTGCAGGGAAGGGTTGCTGCGGGGGAGAACTGCGCACACGGGGAAGGGGGTGGGTTGTAGGCCTTAGGGGATGGGATGGGAGTCCATGTACAAATCCTGCATTTATACCAAGCATGATTAAATTGTTATATTGTGTTGGCCTTTACCACCTCAGATGGGATTCCACTTATCTATCACCCTTTCAGTGAAGTCATTCTTCCACATATTTCCTATGAATCTACCTCCCTCCAGTTTATATTCATGCCCTCGTGTTCTATTACACCTCTTCCTCTGAAAAATGCCCCCTCCTCTAGCCGGTCACAACCTTTGATATATGTGAAAGATGCTATCATATTCCCCCTCTCCCTTCTCTGCTCCAAGCTATACATGTTTAGTTCCTCTAGTCTCTCTCTGTATGGTGTGTGACACAGGCCATGGACCATTATAGTTGCTCTTCTTTGCACAGTTACTAATGTACTTATGTCTTTCTGGAGATATGGCCTCCAGAACTGAACACAGTATTCTAGGTGAAGTCGCACCAATCACCTATATAGTGACATCACTACTTCTCTCTTTCTGCTACTAATTCCTCTCCCTATACAACCCATCATCTGACTAGCCTTTCTCATTGCTTTGTTACATTGCTTGGCTACCTTTAAGTCATTGATCTACCATAGTCCCAAACTTACTATTTTTTAGTGATCAAACAATGATGTTGGTTGGACACCAGATATTATAACTACAATTAAGCCATTGTCATTAGCGTCTATGTCCATCTCCGAACCTCAGAGTACCAAGAAAGGAGGAAGTGGGAGCAAACCAATTGTGTAAACAGCTCCATCTGCCTTTCATAATTCCAAAGTGCAGTGACAGATAACCATTGTTTTGAATGTATTGCAATAACAAAAGCTGCAACATAACACAGCCAACAACAAAGACTAACGGCTTAGACAAGTTATTAAAGTGCAGCACGAGATACCAGACGGAAACGAGAGAAAAAAGTAGATTATTACTTACTTAGAGTTGACGATTCCCAGATTCTACCAGTCTTCCTGCTATTGCCATCATTGTGGAGGCTGGGCTATTTGTAAGCCCTAAGAGTGTGTATGAAAAAATGGACTGTTGGTAGATGTAACTTGACAGATAAAACAATAGCTCAGTAAACAATATTCTAAAGTTATTGGTTGTCTGTGGTGTTATCTGACTACAAACTACAGGATTTCCTTGGTTGCCAGCAAAATACTTTGATAGTCGGAGATAGGCCTGTGCCCAACCCAGATTAAGTGCAACGTGGGCTTGGGGCTGAAAATTATCAAGGGCCCATTGTAGTGGATGACACTAATAAAAAGGGCACAAAAGGAGGCTGACACTAATAAAGAGGGCACAACAGGAGGCTGAAATATGCTCACACTTATACAGGGGGCACAAAAGGAGACTGACACTTATTAAGGGGGCGCAAAAGGAGGCTGACATATAAAGGGGGCACAAAAGGAGGCTGACACTTATAAAGGGGGCACAAAAGGAGGCTGGCACTTATAAAGCAAGCACAAAGGAGGCTGATATATAAAGGGGGCATAAAAGGAAACTGATACATTGAAGGGGCACAAAAAAGACTGGACACATATAAGGGGCACATATGGAGGCTGGGCACAGAATTGGCAGAGGTGGTTGACTGGAATGGAAGTAAAAGGCAGGATGCATAC
>WWET01001802.1:162437-193423 GCA_011038615.1 Limnodynastes dumerilii | reverse complement strand
GTCAGGACTGGATCAGGCAGGACTGGATCAAGCAGGAGCACGATGCAGGAGTACCAGGCACCTAGAGGACCTAGTTGTTCTGGCAACGTTGGAACAGTGTGCAGGGTTTAAATAGTGCGCCATGCGCACTGATTGGCTGGAGGACCGGAGAACACTGAGTCCATTGGAGAAGCGCTGTCATGTGACCAGTCCAAGATGGCCGCGCCCATGGATCAGAGCACCCCCCCGCTTTCCGCCAGAATCCCACGTGGAGGACGCCGCGTCCAGACTGGTGAGTATGCCTGAGGCTATCACTGGCTAGCACCGTGCGCCGGGAGAATGGTACAGACAGGGAACCAGGACACAGGTAAGTGTGGCGTCTGCCGCGGTTTGTGATTCCGTTTTTCTACTCTACACCTTTGCATGTGAGTTAAAAAGTGCAAATGCAGGGATGGCTATATAACACGTCTCAGTATTTGTCGATTTAGCAAAACCTCTTGCCTTAGGGATCCAATGACACAGAAGTTGGAAGTCAAAATTGACCCCATGGGCTTCCATGTTCAGGAAAACCGCTTTAAAGATGCATATGGCTGTGAAAACTGCCCCAATAGTGTTTATTTTCCACGGGAAAGGAAAAGTGATGATTGCCTATAGCAACCAATCAGATTCTAGCTCTCACTTTCCTATTACATACTAGAAAATGTCCTCTAGAATCTGATTGGTTGCTATGGGCAACATCTCTACTTTTCATTTCCCGCAACTTAGTAAATCTGGCCCTAATTGTATAACAGACATTTCCTGCATATATAAAGTTAAATCACCTTACATTACTTTTGCAGTAACTGCTCAGTATCAATGACTGTTTCATACAGAAAGTCCTTAGAGAATAAGAAGGAGGAATCCTATTATCTGAATATTTGGATGTTCTTTGTACATTTTTCAATTACAGCTTTTATCAAAAGGTAAGAACAGCACAGAAAGATCTGTTCATAATCCCTCTTTAAATATATATTCTTTTATACAATGTAAATTGCATATCTAGCTTTCAGACCTTTTCATACATTGCATAGAATTACATTATATTAAGACAGGATAAATAAAAATAAAAATTGTCACTAATTTTCTAGATAGGTGACAAAAAAAAAGATGCTTTAGAAATGTGCTCTGTATCCCGCTGTTATATATTTTTTTTCTTGAAATGTTAATAATATTTAACAGAATTACAAATAGTTCACATTAATTGAATAAAATATAGTTATATTTCTAGTTATAAAATCTTTTTAACTCATAGTTGCCAACTCTCCCTGAATATCAGGGAGACTCCCTGAAGATTGGGTGATACGCCCCTTTTTCTCACTGAAATGTTTTCTGCTGATGTGATGTTTTTCTGTCTGTTTTACAACTGCACAAGCTCAAAAACAAGGATGTGCAGCCATGGGCCATTCAGAGCATGACCAAGCAAGTGGAACGGACCAAACTCATTGCCACGTTCCTGGCAGTGACCTCTTTTTATTCAGATTACTTTCTCTTACCTTCCAAACCTGCATCTAGTCTTTTCCTTCATACATCTATGTCCAAGGGCTGGATCCAGACCTTGTTAAGTGCATGAACTTTAAAATAGTTTTCCTGGCAGTGCTAGATACACCTATGGGTGGAGCTATTCACAGGACACACCTCTATGGTGCTATAGGACACACCCCTTTGGTGCAGCACCTTGATAGTGCTCTCACAATCTCCCTGATATTCATTTGCAAAAGTAGGCAACCATGTTTTAACTCCATATTTTCATCAACGCCCCTTTTTCTCACTGAAATGTTTTCTGCTGATGTGACGTTTTTCTGTCTGTTTTACCACTGCACAAGCTCAAAAACAAGGATGTGCAGCCATGGGCCATTCAGAGCATGACCAAGCAAGTGGAATCGACCAAACTCATTGCCATGTTCCTGGCAGTGACCTCTTTTTATTCAGATTACTTTCTCTTACCTTCCAAACCCAACCTGAAAGTGCGTCAGAAGTCAATCTCAATATGCAGAATGTTGGAGTTTAGTCTTCTGGACAAAACAGCTTTCAGAGATTGAAAATAAGAGAGGAAAGTTACTCCTGGGCTAAACCATGTTGATTTCAAGGGAGTCTTATTTCGTCTGTTGCAAACGGTATTATAGTTGAGAGATGGTGTTTCCCAGCCCAATAACAGTGTAATAAGAAAGGTAGTCACGATCTTTGTGCAGTAAGCAATTCAAAGATATATCCCTGCATGCAAAGAATACAATTACCTTCACTCCCCCTGAAATCAACATGGTTAGCCCAGGTGTAACTAAGTTCATGCACTTAACAAGGTCTGGATCCAGCCCCAAGTCACTAGATACTCTGGAGCTGATCCAGACCTACGGCCGCCGCACTAGTTACGGCGGCCATATGCGTAAGAAAGGCATTTTTGCCGCTCTGCGCATGCGGCCGGGCAGATGTTGCCTGGTGTAATTAGAGAAACCTGATCCTTAGGCATCCCTAACTGCGTTGTTATGGCGAGGGGGGCGTTCCTCTCCGTAACTACGCAACTGTTACGGAAGCAAGGCGGGAGAAGGTAAGTAAATGAGGGAAGGAGGTCGGATTAGTCCAGTTACCACCCTAAGGTAGCCTTCAGCCGGGGTAACAGTGGGTAATTACGCTGGCCACAGGGGGAGTGCTCCAGAGCTACGCTAGCTGTACTTAATTCTGGATCAGGCCCTCTTTCTGAAACCCTGAACCTTTTCCTTGTCTCATCTAGTATAATGTTCCACTTTCTCCATTCAAAACTTATCTAGTGCTGCTCTCTATTTCAGAAACTAAGAGTCATGCCTGACCAGACTCTCACACAAACATTATACTTTCTAGCACTTGTTCTAAATCAACCTCTATCATACCCTTGGCTGGTAAAATAATAATTGTATTGTTAGAAAGCGCTATTTCTCTGTTTTGCCTTATTAGGCCCTATTCACACTTAAGAAGCTTCCGTATAGTAGGTCATTTACGCAATCTACGTTCCAGTTAGGTATGTAGATTGCCTTTGTGTGGTCTTTAAAGAGTATTTTAGTTAGAGAGGGCTGGATCCAGACCTACTGTAAGTGAGTGTTATGATCGAGCGCGTATCGTATTTATGCTTGCGTAAATACTATGCACTCCCCCGGACACTCCCATGAGATGGACGTACGATGAGTTACGACTACCAAACCCTGCCTTAACTTTTTACAGCGTAACCACTGTCGTACGTAGCAACCTGACGGACGTAACGGCCTAACCCAGCCCATAGTGAGCGATTGAAAGACACATGATGGCAGTATTGTGGATGATAGGTGTATGCATGTTAAAAAAAAATAAAAAATTCCAGGGGGGCCCTGTATATTTTTAGTCCTGGGCCCCACAATTTCTGATGGCGGCCCTGGTTCTGTCTCTTGTAGCTTATGTATTGAGCAGGGTTGCCAACTTTTCAGAGCTTCCCTCCAGGAGAACCCAGGGATTTCTGCAAGGGGGTGGGGCTTAATGTAGTGATTTATGGAAATCATGTCATTAAGCCCCACCTCCTGTCAATCACTACTGTAATCTCCAGTGTTTCAGGGGATGGACGGGGCTTGATGACATAGTAACGCTAGGGATCACAGTAATAATTGATGGCTGGTGGGGCTTGCGGGAGCTTTGCCGGCTCTTCTGGGATATCGGGAGACCTGCCCAAATTTCGGGAGTCTCCAAGATATTCCAGGAGAGTCGGCAACCCTGGTATTGAGTGTTGTGTTAAAGTGTGTTACCAGATTCCAAGTTCATAGCTGTAGAAGAGGTTAATGAGCTTTATAGCCCTGCTGTCCTTTTATAATCATACAAAGTCACTTATAGGTGTACGTCGACTCATAAGAATGCATTATGATAACAACCTAATGAACTGCAGAGCTCAGACAATCCTTTTGTGTTGCATATTAATACAAGTTAATAGAAGCCACAAATAGCTCCTCACATTGTAATATAACAATTGTCATATCGCATTTGTTATGTGAGGTGACCATGAACTGAAGCTAATTGCTTTTGTCTTCTGTAACCAGCACAACATGTCATATTTTATCATTTTACAGAAGATAGGAACAAATATTCACTTCTCAGGTATTTAAAAACAAAACAAAACAAAAAAACAGAAATATTTAAGTTGTCTTGAGATTATTACCTGTAGAATTGTCTCCACAAGGTAATAAATCCCTTTATTGCACTTCATATATGTTTATTACTGGACTGCATCCAGATCCCCTCTGGATTCTGGATCCTGTGTCTGTGAGGGGAGCACACATAGAAGAGAGGCAGGTGCATAGGTGAAGCAGAAGATGCAGAAGGTGAAGCTTTTCATGGGACACACCCCTTTGATGGTACAGGACACACCCCTTTGATGGTATAAGACACACCCATTTAGTGCAGAGCCTTGATGGTGCTATTACAATCTCCCTGATATTCAAAAGTTGGCAGCCATTGGATAAAATGAGCTTAGTTCCGATTCGCTCAACCCCAATACCAAATGGGCATTCTGAGGCAAAACTTTGCCTTCATTTGCCAGAGTCACCCCTCCAGCCATCATGGATCAGCATGGCTCTACAAGACAGGACAGCTGGAAGACATATATTAGAGGATTGGAAGAAATATTGAGCAGTAATGTAGAATTATAAACACAATGGCCCTGATTCAGTAGACTGTAGTAGTGCACAAGCTTAGTCATATTGGGCTGGATCCAGACTTAAGTAAGTGCTTGAAATTAGTTACTCCTGGGCTAAACCATGTTCATTGCAGGAGACAAGGTAACTGTATTCTTTGCATGCAGGGATATATCTTTTAATTGCTTACTGCACACAGATACTGACCAGCGTTACTATCACACTGTTATTTAGACTTGGGATAGGAAACATCACCTCTCAACTCTAATACATATACAGAACTACGTTTGCAATCCGTTTCCTCACGTAGCATATTTATGCGTGCGTACCTTCTATACACTGCCCTTGGCACACCCCTTGAATGTACGTATTTTGTCCAAGATCCGCTTTCCAAACCCCACCTTAACTTTTGGCAACGTAACCGATGTGATCCGCTCACGTACGTATGGGCAACACGTATTTACGCAGCTAAGCACGCCCATACTGTACACTTTAAATACAACCCCCCGCCTACATAACGTATTTCAGATGTATTTTTGTGAAACGTAAAATTGGCACGCCCACACGTAAGTATTTATGTGACACATCTGTGAATGGCCCATACGTTCACATTAACGCTACGTTACGGTTCGTATTTTCTATGGTGCGCATGTGCGGTACTTACTAAAAGGCGATTTTACGTCTCCGCCACGCGTAAATTCGCTCACAAGCGTTGTTTTGGATCTGGGCCACTGTTTGCAACAGATGAAATATGACTCCCCTGCAATCACCATGGTTTAGCCCAGGAGTAACTCATTTCAAGCACTTACTTAAGTCTGGATCCAGCCCATTGACTATGCAATGTAGGGAGGATTTTGGGCATGTAGTTTTATTACGTACAGACATTATATCCGCATGAAGTGATTTAAGAAAGAGGAGGCGTGCCAGTGCTGCTACGTAAATAATGAGTAAAGTGGCTGGGGAGACTGATTTAAAGCAGACTGGCTGCTTAGTGGCTAAAAATGGGGGCATGTCGGGGAAGGTCACAACAAACTTCAGTGCATAGAATTGGGATTCCGGGCGTACTTAGTTCACACTGAAGAGTGGATCCGGGACAATATGCCTAATCCAGAATCACGTAAGTCAGGGGACGTAGGCAAGTTTCTTGCGTGATTCCCCTGACAAGTAACATCGGTACCTGCAGGTGCCAAATTTTATGATAACGTATCTTCTACCGTACGGAACTCAGTTAGAAGATCAGTGGAAAAGGCTGTCCTTCACTTCAGTGTGGGGTACTCACCGCCAAGGGAGCAGCGACGGCAGCGTGGGGACGATGCTCCGCTTCTCTGTGGCGCTCCGGCGGGTCTGAGAAGATCCCCCGGGGACCAATGGGGAAGCGGAACGTCACTTGACGTCACCGCTGGCCAGCGGTGATGGGAAACCGGACCGTCAGGGAATTAGCCGCGTCATAAGCTCCGCCCCCGCTAGGCGGCATAAAAGCCGCTGCAGCGCGGGCGGGAGCCAGTCTGCGAGAGGAGCTCGATGAGTCAACACTTGAAAAGAGACTGGACAGTGTTGGAGGCCAGAAGAAGAAGACTGTTGCCGCTCATCTCATCCAGAAGCCCCGCGGCCGCAGGGAGAAGACCCGCGGGAAGAAGTTCCAGCCAGGTTCGCTCAGCCTCATACCCAGGGGCACGCAAAAGGGCTCTTTTGCTCCTGGTGTATAGGTGAGCAACCGCGGAGGAGGCTTCCTCCCACGCCCAGGTGGGGCACCTAGTCCTTTTAAGTACTGGGTGCCTTTTCCTTGCCCCCCCCCCCTCCTCAGGTCTGGTAAGTTGGTTTTTTCCCCCTCCCCCTTGGCAAGGAGCAGTGTTGGCAGATCCCCTGCCTTGGCGCCCCCATCCACTGTTGGCAGCACCCCTCCCCCTTGGCAACGAGCAGTGTTGGCAGATCCCCTGCCTTGGCGCCCCCATCCACTGTTGGCAGCACCCCTCCCCCTTGGCAACGAGCAGTGTTGGCAGATCCCCTGCCTTGGCGCCCCCATCCACTGTTGGCAGCACCCCTCCCCCTTGGCAACGAGCAGTGTTGGCAGATCCCCTGCCTTGGCGCCCCCATCCACTGTTGGCAGCACCCCTCCCCCTTGGCAACGAGCAGTGTTGGCAGATCCCCTGCCTTGGCGCCCCCATCCACTGTTGGCAGCACCCCTCCCCCTTGGCAACGAGCAGTGTTGGCAGATCCCCTGCCTTGGCGCCCCCATCCACTGTTGGCAGCACCCCTCCCCCTTGGCAACGAGCAGTGTTGGCAGATCCCCTGCCTTGGCGCCCCCATCCACTGTTGGCAGCACCCCTCCCCCTTGGCAACGAGCAGTGTTGGCAGATCCCCTGCCTTGGCGCCCCCATCCACTGTTGGCAGCACCCCTCCCCCTTGGCAACGAGCAGTGTTGGCAGATCCCCTGCCTTGGCGCCCCCATCCACTGTTGGCAGCACCCCTCCCCCTTGGCAACGAGCAGTGTTGGCAGATCCCCTGCCTTGGCGCCCCCATCCACTGTTGGCAGCACCCCTCCCCCTTGGCAACGAGCAGTGTTGGCAGATCCCCTGCCTTGGCGCCCCCATCCACTGTTGGCAGCACCCCTCCCCCTTGGCAACGAGCAGTGTTGGCAGATCCCCTGCCTTGGCGCCCCCATCCACGACTGGGACAGGTAGGACACGAAAAAGGGGATTACGTGTGGGAGGGTACTGTAGCTCGTCTGTCTCGGCGTTACATTTGTACGCCTAATCCCCACCACAGAGGCGGAGCTAGTCATGCTAATAAAGGACTACGACGGCAAACAGCAGATTTGTGCCGAGAAGTTTAGTTAGGATTCTGGACACGTAAATATCCACGGCAGAGGGGAGTGACGGGAGTGACAGGAGCGTGTAGTCCCCTCCTCCATCCAAATTTTCAGCCCCCCCCCCCCGCATATACGGCAAGCGTGCAGGGGTCTGTATCTAATCCAATATTAATAAATTGTTGAACACCTTTAAACAGTCCTTGGAATCCATAGATTGTGCTCTTCACTGGCTGCAAGTCAACTACCCTCCTCCCTGCACCATCTGTGTACAGGTTATATATAATGTTTCACGGATATATGTGAGAGTCAGGTGATAACATATGCACATAATTTATGACACTATTCATTTAAATGCATTCTCCCTCATCAGTGACTAAACAGTCATTTTAATAGACCCCTCAGACACAAGCAGCTGTGAAGTTAGGAGTGCTTTTCCTCCATGTCTATACAATTGCAATCTGTAACTTTAATTGCCACATCCATGGTCCCATCAAGTGAAGTGAAACAATTAATTAAAAAAGAGAATTATATTATAGCAGCGGGAGACAGTGTTAATTGAAAAGTAGTTTGTATTGTACATTTACAATGATTCCCAGATTATCTGACATATTAATGGAGTATAAGGATGTTCATCAGAAAGATATTTCACACATGGCTGGATGGTAAAATCCCCTCCAAATACCATTTATGGACAAGCTCGCAAGAGAAATGAAAGAAAAATGTTCCTTTTTATTCCCTACAACTATATTGCAAAGAAATATACTGCAAGGAGTTATATTACTATATACTATTAACCACTAACAACTACTATACAGCATAATCTTATGTCCCAGCTGTTTTGAACATCCCCAAGTGGGGTGTGGCTTCTGCAAAGTGGGCGGGGAAATAAGCAATATATATGACATAATTATTATTATTATTATTAATGTTTATTTATAAGGCGCCACAAGGTGTCTGCAGCGCTGTACAAAATACAACAAAAAAAATACAGTACAGACATACAGGACAGGGATGGACAGCATAGTACATAATAATATACAGTACAGACACACAGGGCAGGGATGGATAGCATAGTACATAATAAAATACATTATAAATATAAAAATATCACAAAAATACAATGAAGCAAGCACAGACAGCAAGGCAAAATGTGAGGTGTCAAGCATGATAGATCAGGGAGGAGGGGATAGAGTGCAGTGAGAGGTTGAGAGGGAGCCAACAGGTGGGGACGGGGTAAAAGGGTAGCAAAGGGGTGAAAGAGGGTACAAAGTGAGGGGGGAGTGGTGGTGGAGGGAACACTAAGATGGAGGGCCCTGCTGACTTGAGCTAACAAACTAAGTGGGAGGGATGAACTTACAGAAAACATAAGGAGGGGGGAGGAAGTGGACTGCTGGTGTAAGCGGGGGAGAGGGGGAAGCAAGGAGAAGAAGGGATAGATGTAGGATGCAGTGAAGATGTGAAGTGGAGGAGGGGAAGGCTAGCCTGAACAGGTGCAAATTGAATGAAGACCTGCAATGTGTGGGAGAGTCTGACTGAAGAAGGGAAGCCATTCCAGTGCAGGGTACAGCACGGAAGAAGTCCTGGACTCAGGTGTGAGATGTGGTGATCAGTAGGAGGTAAGACAGCAGTGATCAGCAGAGCGGAGAGGGTGGCAAAGGGTGTGCATGGAGATAAGGGAAGAGAGGTAGGGAGCTGTGGATGTGGAGATGGTCTTAAAGCTGAGGGTAAGGAGTTTAAATGGAAGTCTGAAGTAGACAGGAAGCCACTGGAGAGTTTCACACAAAGGAGAGGCTGAGGTGGAGTGTGAGAGGAAGATGAGCCTGGAGTAGTATAGATTAAAGGGGGGCAAGATGGGAGACCAATGAGAAGGAGGTCACAGTAGTTGGGGCGTGATATGACTAGAGAGTGGATGAGGGTTTTGGTAGCTTCATTTATGAGGAAGGGACAGTGGAAACGGTAAGAATGAGAGAGGGCACGGATGTGTGGTATAAAGGAAAGTGAGGAGTTAAGGATACCTAGACAGGAAACTTGAGGGGAGGAGGAGACAGAGGTATCACCAATGGTTATGGCAATGAAGGGGAGGAGGAAATCCTATTGGGAGGTAAAACCTCCCTTTCTCCATATGCAGCTTGAAGAAGCATTCGGCCATCCATGTGGATAGGGATGCAAGGCACTTGGAAACCTTAGACAGAAGAGTGGTAGTTGAAACCAATAATGCTGATGAGGTTATCTAGCGAGGAGGTGTAGAAGGATAAAAAGAGCTGGCCAAGGACCGAGCCCTGGGGACACCAACAGGGAGGGAGGAGGGGAGAGGATGAGCTAGGGGTGGAAAGAGAGAAGGTGCGGTCAGAGAGATAGCAGGAAAACCAGGAGAGAGCAGTGTCAGTGAGACCAGAAGACCATAAGGTTTGAAGCAGAAGAGGATGGTCGACGGTGTCAAAAGCAGCTGACAGATCAAGAAGGATGAGGATGGCCTTTGGATTCGGCAGATAACAGATCATTGGTCACTTTGGTAAGGGCAGTCTCAGTGGAATGGAGGGGCCAAAAACAATATTGGAGGGTTCCAGGAGAGAGTTGTCAGTGAGGTAGCTGATAGGGGGATGTAGAGATGGAGGATGGGAAAATAACAGATGAGAGGGAAAGGTTGAAAAGATGGGCTAGATGGGAGCAGGCAGTGGGAGAGAGGTGTTTGAGAAGGTGTGAGGGAATGGGCTCCACAGGGCAGGTTGAGGGTGGTGAGGATATTATTATGGAGTGAATTTCATTGCTTGTCGGAGAATGGATAGAAGAAACCTCTTGATGGTTGGGTGGCAGGGAGGGGGGAGTGGGGGTCAGGAAGCCAATACAGCCAATCAGCAGGATGGAGATGGAGAGGGCAGGTAAGCTTAGGTGGTCCAGGTCATGCAGACATACAGATAATTGTGACAATTTTCCCCTAGGAAAGGTCCCGATATTGATGTCACATACCGATCCTGCTGGGACCGATAATCCTGGCTGAAGTGGGAGTGGCTGCACAGATTGACAGGTGATTGTCTGCATTTGCCTCTTGTCAATCTTTACACTAATCGACTTCATTGGCCTCCCTTCAATCATGGCAGGAAACCAGTGCAGCTAGTTAGAAACACTAGTGTGCAACACCTCCATCTTCTGGCCAGGGCGTCCCTGTCTATTTGACTCCATAATTAACCAGTAAGTATAGCAGAAGTATAATAATGGAAGCAAACAGCTGATGGGACTAAACTTATATGATGGGTGAGCCATTGAGTAAATAATATACATCCGTGTAAGGGTTACCAGATGATAAATAAGTAAGGAACCAGGAGCTTTAAATGGCGATTATAGGAGCCAGTGCAACTATGCCTCTGATGAAATCTCAGTAGAGAAGAAACGCGTCAGCCTGATGGTATGAGATCACATATATATTGCTTTATTGGTCTATAGCCTTCTATTTTGAGTACATCTCACACCACCTTGTGTTTACCAAACCAGGTCAATCAATTGCTGGTTAAATCTTTTACTGGGTGAAGTTTGGAGAACAACAGAGAGTGAATACCACCAGACCACCCGGACCACAGGTCACAGCCTGGACGCCAGCATACAGCTGTGAGTAAGACATCTAATCAACGGTTCCAGCATTGAGGGTGCTGCGAAAATATGATCATCTTCTCTTTGTGGTCACTACAGGAATGCAGTGAGATCTACACTTATTCCCTCCTTGTGTGTATATACTGTACATCATTTGTTTCTACACTCATGCCCCGCGGACTATCTTTCAATAAAACACATATTTAAAAGCGGAGACAGAAAAACTGCCTTGATTTTAGTCTTATTGCCAACACTGAATAACTTTTTCAACTACCACCTGTGCTATAAATTGATACACTCTTCTACAGTGGCAAAGAGACTATCGCTGCTGCCACAGGTTGTTATATATTAATACATTTTAAAACTATATTGACTGTTTTCTGCTCAGATGTTGTGTCTTCTCTTGAGCTTGTTTAAAATGAATTGATTACACATTATCTAATAAGAAGGTGGACTCTCTCTAACATTTGAATATATAGGTACAGATTTATTAAGCTGCAGGAAATGAAAAGCGGAGATGTTGCCAAAAACAACCAATCAGATTATAGCTCTCACTTTTCTATTACATACTACAAAATTTCAGCTAGAATCTGATTGGTTGCTAAAGGCAACATCTCCACTTTTCTTATCCAGCAGCTTAGTAAATCTGGCCCATAGTCTTTTGTTTATGAGAATCCTAGTTCAGAAGCAGCAGTTCCTCTGTGGTTTATATATTGCAATTATTTTGTATTTATATGGGCCCATATTGTTTATTATATTATTATTGTGTGTTTTAGTAAATTGTATTTTTTTTATTTGTGCTGGAGTTGTTGTTTCTATTAGAATTTTGTCTGTAGGGGGAATTGCACCACCCCCTTCCTGGCTGCAATCCGTTAACTATGTATTTATTTATTAATTAGTATTTTTTATTAGTGTGGCTATATCATATATCTAAAGTAACTGCTTTATTTTTGTGGGTTTTTTTTGGCCTGATTGGCCTGCGCACCCGGATTGTGTGACCTTTTCCACGAATTTACATTGCGGATTATTATGCGCTCCTCATTGAGGTGTCCATTAAAGTCCACGATTACTTTCGGCCCTATTACTTGCCGTAATAGGGCCGTATTCAGAGATCCGTTTTTTTGGCCTGTTCCGTGCGTATTTTTAGGTACGTTTAAACTGCGCATGCGTAGTAACTTTTTTTATGTAGTTCACGTAGACTACGCGGAAGTGCTTCACAGACGAACTTGTGAATTATACGTTGGCACATTCGTCCGGATCTGCGTCGTAAAAATACGCATGGGAGAATTTCAATAGAAATGGGCGGGGAGGCATTTAAATAAAGGAAAGTTGGCACGATTACCAAGATACGCATGGACGAAGGACATATATGCACGGAACTGCACACGGAAAGTTACAGGTGGTCTATGGAGGCGTAAGTCTCCGAGAGCATGGCCGAGAGAGGGGAGTGTCATGGGTGTGAGGGGGTTTGGCCTGCACCGTCCGTGCGTATATTTGCGGCCCGATCTGGACACGGATCTCTGAATACAGTCCAATAGACAGGAATAGACGCACTTCGCGCTTTTTCCCGTCTTCTTGGGCAATTAAATCAGACCCATAATGTGAAACAAAGAAAGAAATGAGATAGGGGTAACTTCCAACATGTGCCATTTCTTTATAACTGTGTCCGTAAATCTGAAAATACACTAAAAATAGCTTGCTGTATGATCTCCAAGGCATTGTGGAAGGAGTGTGTCTGCATCTAAAGCAGGCTTCTGTGGGAAAGGAGGCTGAATGGGGACTTTACCTCTCTGCTTCACCACACTTCTCCATACACTACTGTATTCATCCTCTCCGTACAGACTGCTCTGATGTGATCCTTGCCAGTTACTAGACTGCTGCAGGAATCCTATTTTACAGGACGCAGAAGGGAAAAACATGGCAGACAAAAAAAAGCTTTCTCTATTTGCAAAAATGTATTAATATTTTATCTATATAGGCTGCAAGAGGTCTGTAGCACCATATAAGGTGGGAAATAATACATATACGTATTTACACAAACATACTGAATAATTATGACATGGTACCATGATTATACCACACAGTTATGCCTTCAGGGCATGTGATAATGCCACACAGAAGTGTCTTCCAGTCAAATTATTTACACAGGAATGTCCCTAGATCACATGACAATGCCACACAATAATGCCTTCAGGTCATGTGATCATGCCACAGGAATGTCCCTAGATCACATGACTATGCCACACAATAATGCCTTCAGGTCATGTGATCATGCCACAGAGTGTCATCAATTCACATGATTTTGCCATGAGTAATGTCTCCAGGTCATATGATCATGCTGTAGTGCCACAGAGCTTACTATTATTAATTATTATTATTATTATTTTTATTATTATTAATAATGGTTATAGGGTGCCACACGGTATCTGCAGCGCTGTACAAAGACAATAGTTACATATACAACACAATTAACAGACAAGGTCAAATAAATAAGGAATTTAATACAAGTAGAATGCAAAAATAAAGTACAGTACAAAAATAGCAGAACAATATGTGTGGAGAATAAAGATGCAGGATATGTGTGTAGGAGCAGATGAATAAGGAGAGAGAGACAGAAGAGAGAAGGTGGGAATTAATGAGGACAAGGTAGAGGGGTGATGACAGGAGGGAGGAGGCCCTGATTATAAAAGCTAACATGCTAAGTGGGAGAAACAGGAGACACAGGTATGAAGATGGGGAGGGCAGGTAAGCTTAGGAGGAGGAAGGGTAGGCTAGTCTGAAGAAGTGGGTTGATTGTTAATTCCCTGGTGCTGGACATCTTTTTTGTTTTGGCATTACAATGGGTCATAAAAAGGACTGTGGGCATTACCGTGGGGCATATAATGAACTAGGGGCATAACTGTGGGGCATATGAATGAATGTTGTACTACAGCGAGCCATTGCTTCAATTTATATTGTTAGTGAGTATCTACAATCATGTGTATAGGTGTGAGGGCAAACACATGCTACTATTACAGGTTGTGTATTTCATAAGAATTGTATGTACAGGTCAATGAGGTGAAAGCAGTGTGGTATAATCCCTGGGAGCATAGCTCTTGTAAAGCTTCTATCACTGTCTTGGTGCAGTGTGGATGTTAGTTATGGGTCTACAGTCAACTAACATGAATGTGCTGTTATTTCCTATAATACAAATACTAAACACAATAGCACCTCTTCCCTGTTTCGAACCTAACTCACTTTTTCAGACTTTTTCAGGGGGTCAGGACTTGCGGGAGATTTGCCAGCACTCCCGGGATACTGGGGGAACTGCCCAAATTTCGGGAGTCTCCTAGCGGTGGGAGTCTCCGCTCCAATGGACTGCCTTTAGAAATAGACAGCCGAAAGTTTGAATGGCAGCCATTTTAGATTTTTTTTATGAATAGGTGAGTAGGCCGATTGGCATTCTTACCCATTCATTTTCGCTGGACTTACCGCACCCACTGCAGACCCGTCACTGACAGCTCCAGAGAGGTGAGTAACCTCTCCATGGACTTTTATTTTTAGGGGGGTTTAGGGTTAGGCTCTTAGGAAGGGAGGGTTAGGGTTGGGGCCATAGATGTGGAGGGTTAGGGTCAGGCTGCGGGGAGGGGGTTCTTAGGGTTAGGCTATAGAGAATGGAGTATTAGTATCAGGCTAAGGAGAAGGGAGGGTAAGGGTCAGGCTGTGGGGAAGGAGAGTTAGGGTCAGTCTGTGGGAAAGGTAGGGTTAAGGTTAGGGTCAGGCTGCGAGGAGAGGAGGTCTTAGGGTTAGGCTATAGAGGAAGGAGTATTAGGGTCAGGCTAAGGAGAAGGGAGGGTTAAGGTCAGGCTGTGGGGAAAGGAGGGTTAAGGTCAGACTGTGGGAAAGGTAGGGTTAGGGTCAGGCTGTGGGGAGGGGGGGTCTTAGGGTTAGGCTATAGAGAAAGGAGTATTAGGGTCAGGCTAGAGAGAGTCAGCAACCCTGCATTTATGCATGGGCCCCATATTCCACAGGGCCTGTGCGTAAATGTTAAGGTAGGGTCCTGGTGGCGGAAAGTGGTTAAGTGTGAGGGGATTGTTTTCTCTGATCTCACAGCGATCTTATAGTGGACCTCAGCAGCCACTGTGTTCTTACTATTAAATAAGGACAGTGATGGCGAACCTATGACACGCGTGTCAGAGGTGACACGCCAAGACATTTTGACCGACACGCAGTCAAAATGTCTGCCATAGATGTGGAGGGTTAGGGTCAGGCTGCGGGGAGGGGGGTCTTAGGGTTAGGCTATAGAGAAAGGAGTATTAGGGTCAGGCTAGAGAGAGTCGGCAACCCTGCATTTATTCCACAGGGCCTGTGCGTAAATGTTAAGGTAGGGTCCTGGTGGCGGAAAGTGGTTAAGTGTGAGGGGATTGTTTTCTCTGTGCACTTATGGTAATTAGGATCTCACAGCGATCTTATAGTGGACCTCAGCAGCCACTGTGTTCTTATTATTAAATTAGGATCCGGCCCAAAGTTTGGCGTAAACAACATAAATTCATGGACTCATCCTCCCAGGGGTGGAGGCATCGGTGGTTCCTCTGCAGTCCATAATGGCCCATATTGACCTAGGTCGAAACTGTCCGGATCAACCATGTATATCCTGCCAGTAAGTATCTGCTTGTCTCAGTACACACGGACAGTGCAGGGAAGCTGCAAATGGCTCATTAAGTTAGCTATGGTTCCTTTGATCAGTCCACCGTCTGCGTGTATAGCTGAGCTAATACGTAAAGTGGGGTATAGACCTCCTCCTGAGGGGCCCAGTGTGTTTATCAGGAGGTGCACTTAATGTCATTAAACACCACGCATTTAATGTAAGCTGAATAAAGCTTTTATGTTTTAATATAACGATCGCTCTGCGCGGCCTATCTCCAAAGGCCATTAATATTAAACATTCCTGAGTTTCTTACGTATTTCAGTGAATCTAAGACTACTGAGTGCCTGCTTCTTTACAAGGTTATACAGGTAAACAGGGCACTTTTCCTCAAATTAACAGCTGACTTTGGGTCGTATTTAAAGAACCGCGTTCACGGCGAGCTCCGTGCGTATTTTTAGGTATTTTTCAACTGCACAGGCGTAGTAACTTTATTTGCGTACTTCACGTAGACTATACGCGCTGAAATGCCCATGCGACGCAAATATACGCACATGAAAATTATTATAAAAATGGGCGGGGGAAGGCATTTAAATGAAGGGAAATGGGCGCTTTTATCATGAATCGCACGTACGGAGGACACATAAGCACGGAACAGCACACGGAAAATTACAAGTGGTTTATAGAGCCGGGAGTCACTGACAGCACGGTCCAGAGAGGGGAGTGACATAGGTGTGAGGGGGTTTGGCCTGCACCGTGCACGCGTATAATTGCGGTCCGATCTCAAAACGGATCTCTGAATACGCCCCTTTGACAGGATATAACACATATACAGTGATCCGGATCCGAACTTGCGTACACCAGTGTACTAACGCATTCCGAATTCATAAGTAGCCAGTGCGAGCGTACTGCATGGTGTGGGGGGAGGTATTTAAATAGTGCAGAAAGTGCTTAGCCACATCTCTTACCAGAGGGTGGATTCCCATTGCGTACGGCTCTATTTCGATAGGGCCATTTGCTCCCAGCCAGTTCCAAACTGGCTGGGCAAACGATTGCTTAAGCCTCGAAGCGGCATAGCAATGGAACCCTGGAGCACAGAACATAGTGCTCCGAAAGGTAAGAAACTATTCCCAACCCATTCCCTGACTCTAACCCTAAGCCTCCCCCTACCCTTGCAGCCTAACCCTAAGTCTCACCCCCAGCAGCCTAACCCTAAGTCCTAGTCTCCCCGCCCCCAGCCTAACCCTAAGTCTCCTCCCCCCTACAGCCTAACCTTAAGTCTCCCTCTTCCCAACAGCCTAACCCTAAGTCCCCGAAGAGGGTTACTCACCTCTCCGGTGGTCCAGCGGTGGCGCTTCTGAAAATGAATGGGTGACAATGCTGATCGCATACTCCTCAATTCATGAAAATAAATTCTAAAATAAGCCACTTTTGGCTGTCCCTACTTCGCAATAAAGCCTTACCCACAGGGGTTTGAGTGTAAAAATGAAGTTAGGGTTCTGGGCACGGAAGCTTTTTAAGTGCGAGGGAAGTGCTTGGGGTGTGTACTACATTGTGGTCTGTGTAAGACTCATAATGCCCCACTCACAGCAACAAAACAATACACAACAGAAATAAGTATACCAAGCCTGGTGTCTCTCCAGAGAAGCCTCCGATCTCAATGACCAAGGATATGAGAGACATTTGAAGTTTAGCCTGATGCCTGATAACACCCTGCTTACAGGCTGGAGACTCTTAAGACCCGAGATGGGCCTGGTGGATTCAGTTTACCCTCTCTCTGTCCTTCCACAACTGCAGGAACCCCTTTTCCAGTATTTAAGCTGCAACATTTAATAACAACAACTTTTTATGAGGTTTTTGAATCATAAAGGAGAAACAACCTGGCACCTATGCACCACCAACCCAGTGATCTTATTAAAATAAATATTACCCATTAACCATTTGCTAAGGATGGGAAATGAGTTCTAAAAGTATACCAGACTGAAGCTTAAGCCACTGAGAGTTCTATATTATCAAACACTGTAAATAACAACATTCTCTATACCCGTCCAAGTAGTTTTATTCAAAGGGAAAGGGCACTGGAAATGCGTCAGTCCCCTATCTCCCAATCTCTAATCTCATGTACGCCACTCTATTTGTTGTGGAGCCGCATATCCCAATACTGACAGTAAGCAGGGACGTTATTCCAGCACCTTTTCAAGTTTAAATTACTGAATTTGACTTTATGTCTTTTTATGGTTAAATGTTGAATAATTTTCAGTAATTTTTAGGCTTTTAAGTAAAGGTTTCAATAAAAAATAATTTGATTTACTTCCCTTCCAGATAGGCTTCTATCCAACATTAGTCTCCCAGTCACATCAGAAATACAAGAAACTATATAAATATGAAAACTTAACACAAACAAAGTCCTCTGTTATAACTAGTAAATGTGGGTATGGGTCTGTGGTTAGAAAGGCCCTTTTTTGAAAGGGCCCTTATATATCAGCCAGTCCCAAACTGTCTCTCAAATTGATTGCAACACTGAGGAGAATCAGTCATCCTCAGGACGAAGATGCAGCAGTGAATGGTAAGTATTTATGTAACCCCAACCCTTATCCTACACCTTACCCTAACCCTTAGCCTCTCCTCCCGCCGGTGGTAGTCATAATCCTGGTGCAAACAATCCTGATGGAAGAAATACCGCCACAAGTTTCCCCATTGAAGAAATACCGACATGGAAAAAATACCGACAACAAAAATTACCGACTAGTAAAATTAAAAAAATTAAATTAAACTCCTTACACATAAAATACCAATAGGTAAAATACCCTACAATTCCCAACAAATATAATTCTGACATGACATAACAACAATTTCTATTGTCATCTTTTTTGTGACATTTAACGATGACAGGTAGATTGGATAGTCCTAGGGTTAGGCTGCAGGGAGAGGATGGATTGCAGAAGGGGAGACTTAGGGTTAGGCTGCGGGGAGGAGAGGGTTAGGGTTAGGCTTATAGTAATGGAAAGGGAGGGTTAGGATAAGAATTAGCATAAGGGATGGGTTAGGGGAAACAATTGTCGTATTGCATGTTATAACTATTTACCGATCATCAGTGAGAAAAAAAGATGACAATAAAAATTGTTATGTCAAGTCGGGATTATATTTGTCAGGATTTGGTAATTGTCAGGTATTTTAGCTGTTGCTATTTTATGTGTAGGTTTTAACTGTTGGTATTTTATGTGCACGGAATTTATTTTTGTCAATAATTTTACTAATCGGTCAGATTAAGATTAAGATTTCTTCAGTAGGGAAACTCTTGTCAGTATTTCTCCCGTGCTGTCGGTGACTTACGAGTCTCTAGACCACTCTGTTCTTTATGTGTGTACTTACGAGCATATACAGTATGTGCTCCGTCCGTGCAATTCTTTTAAATGCCTCCAAGCGCTCATTTAAATGCCTCCCCCCACCCACTTTTATGTAAATTTTCAGGTACGGATTTTTACGCCGCCCATCCGCACGTATGTACCCAAGTGGGATTCACATGCCCGTGCCTAAAGCACTTGTGTGCGTATATGCTACGTAACTTGCGTAAATAAAGTTACTATACATGCGCATTTGATACGATCCTAAAAATACGCACGTAACTCCCCTCTAAAACGGTTCTCTGAATACAGCCCTTAGTCTGGGCATGTTTATTATTTATTAACAGGTTTTTATATAATGCCATCAGATTACAAAGTAAGGTAGGTATTAAAAAAAAAATACACTACACCGTTGGCGAACGTTCCAGTCTGGATTAAGCCTATTCTTTGAAGTCTTTTATTTTTGAGACAGTTGCCGCTCATATTATATTGCTATGACTTTCTCTTTCTCTCTGTGTGTATCTAGTTACCAGCTCTGTAAGAAACTATTTTGATCTTTTACGAAGAATCTGTTTCTAACATATTCCGTCTGCTCTTGCCATCGAGCTACAGCTTGTGCCCACATGGGAATGTGTTTGGCCTTCTTGACCTTTAAACCAGTATGTAGGGATGATTGTTTCAGCACTTGGAATTCATGGAAGTTATTTCAATGCCTTTCCCAGAAGTGTTTTTTTTTTTACCTGAAAAGTTTTTAAATGATCTATTTTTTTTTATATATATATATCACCAACATGTTACACAGTGTTTTTTATCTGTTTTATAGATAGTTAGTGAAGGTTAATAAACACTGATCAAGTTCAACCTCTTTATAAATTCTGGCAATGCTGACCCAGGAGAAGACATAACAAACACCTCCTGCTAAAATAAATTTGCTTCACGGGGAAAGATAAATCCTTCTTGACCTACTACATGACATCAGTTGATATGAGTAATCACCCCCTGTAATGAGTATAGTATGAGGGTTAGGATCCTAAGCATTGCTTTTTGTAGAGGATCTGCATGGATTTTGTATGTTCTCTGTGTGTTCATGTGGTTTACCAGGCAATAAAAACCATACGAGGAGTGTCATTCGCCTCTCACGAAACTGTTACTGATGTGTGTTGCAAGGAGTTTATGCTGTAAGCTCTAAGAGGCGCAAGGGCTGATGGGACTGGATGAACAGTATGTCAATGTACTTGGTTCCAAAATATGTTGGTACTATATACTTAATGGGTAAAGCCATAAATAAAAGAAAATTCCAAACCCATTTAGTGAATTTACAACCATCAGCTCCTAGGCATGGAGGACCAGATTCACACCTAATAAGCTGGTGCTTCCTAGGTGCGTATATTTGAGAATTTTGCTTTGGCGCATGTATCGTCATGCTGATTACGCAAAGTACGAAGCATTTAGGGACGGACTGTAACTACGTAGTTCTTCAAGAAAGAGGAGGGAGGTGTGCCGGAAATGAGAAAACACCAAGATACCGGGAATGCAGATAACCGTGGAAGCAGGCAAATGTCAGAAGCATAGGGCCTGATCCAGACCTACGACCGCAAGCGATCGTACGCCGGTCGGGAGCGTAAAAACGGGAGAAAAAACGCACTGCGCATGTGCAGTAGGACAACTTCCGGTCGTCCGAAGGACATCAGCATGCAGGTATTTTCAGAGCGTACAGCGAGCGTATTGTCAGCGTATTTTTCGCCCAAGGGGCGTGCGTTTTGTACGACGATAGCCGGACGCTCAAGTTACTAAACATAGGCGGGGATAGCCATTTAAATTGTACAGTATGGGCGTGCTAAGCCCCGTACGACCAGCGTATCGGTACGAAAATTCGCACGGGCGCTTGAAAAAGTTGGGGTGGGGTGCAGCCGCCGTAACTCGGTACAATCAATGGGAGTGTCATGGGCGTGAAAGTTTATACGCCCGGGCGAACATACGCTACGCTCGCGGGCGTAGGTCTGGATCAGGCCCATAGAGTATCCAAGATGCCAAAAGAGTCCAAAAAAGTCTACAGTACAAATATGCAAGAAGTCCAAACAAAGTCCACATGGAAACTGTATACAGCCATGCAGCACAGGAAACAATGACCCACACCTAGCTCTGGAATCATGGGATAGATAAATCCAGAGCACAGTTGTAGGATAATGAGCACATAACATAGGACCTGATTCACACTTAAGAATTCTTATGATTTCAGGTGTGTATATTTCAGAACGGATGCACTGCGCATGTGTAGTAACTTTTATACGCTATTTGCGTTGGACTTAAGTCTTGGAAGCTTTTAATTTGGAGGGGTGGTCTTGGCAAAACAAAAAACCCTATACGGACGTCGCTTACTATGTCCTGCAAGCAGGACATCCCCTGCGCTAATGGGAGGTTGGCTGGCATTGGGGTATATATATACCCTCTGCCAGCGTGGGAAATCCCAATTTCCATCGTGAGACTTTAAAAATTTCCCAGGCTGGCATGGTATTGGGCGATGGTGGCATTATGTTTATTTTGTTATGGGGCGATGGTGGCATTATGTTTATTTTGTTATGGGGCAATGGTGGCATTATGTTTATTTTGTTATGGGGCAATGGTGGCATTATGTTTATTTTGTTATGGGGCAATGGTGGCATTATGTTTATTTTGTTATGGGGCAATGGTGGCATTATGTTTATTTTGTTATGGGGCAATGGTGGCATTATGTTTATTTTGTTATGGGGCAATGGTGGCATTATGTTTATTTTGTTATGGGGCGATGGTGGCATTATGTTTATTTTGGTATTGGGCGATGGTGGCATTATGTTTATTTTGTTATGGGGCGATGGTGGCATTATGTTTATTTTGTTATGGGGCAATGGTGGCATTATGTTTATTTTGTTATGGGGCAATGGTGGCATTATGTTTATTTTGTTATGGGGCAATGGTGGCATTATGTTTATTTTGTTATGGGGCAATGGTGGCATTATGTTTATTTTGTTATGGGGCAATGGTGGCATTATGTTTATTTTGTTATGGGGCAATGGTGGCATTATGTTTATTTTGTTATGGGGCGATGGTGGCATTATGTTTATTTTGGTATTGGGCGATGGTGGCATTATGTTTATTTTGTTATGGGGCGATGGTGGCATTATGTTTATTTTGTTATGGGGCAATGGTGGCATTATGTTTATTTTGTTATGGGGCAATGGTGGCATTATGTTTATTTTGTTATGGGGCAATGGTGGCATTATGTTTATTTTGTTATGGGGCAATGGTGGCATTATGTTTATTTTGTTATGGGGCAATGGTGGCATTATGTTTATTTTGTTATGGGGCAATGGTGGCATTATGTTTATTTTGTTATGGGGCGATGGTGGCATTATGTTTATTTTGGTATTGGGCGATGGTGGCATTATGTTTATTTTGTTATGGGGCGATGGTGGCATTATGTTTATTTTGTTATGGGGCAATGGTGGCATTATGTTTATTTTGTTATGGGGCAATGGTGGCATTATGTTTATTTTGTTATGGGGCAATGGTGGCATTATGTTTATTTTGTTATGGGGCAATGGTGGCATTATGTTTATTTTGTTATGGGGCAATGGTGGCATTATGTTTATTTTGTTATGGGGCAATGGTGGCATTATGTTTATTTTGTTATGGGGCGATGGTGGCATTATGTTTATTTTGGTATTGGGCGATGGTGGCATTATGTTTATTTTGTTATGGGGCGATGGTGGCATTATGTTTATTTTGTTATGGGGCAATGGTGGCATTATGTTTATTTTGTTATGGGGCAATGGTGGCATTATGTTTATTTTGTTATGGGGCAATGGTGGCATTATGTTTATTTTGTTATGGGGCAATGGTGGCATTATGTTTATTTTGTTATGGGGCAATGGTGGCATTATGTTTATTTTGTTATGGGGCAATGGTGGCATTATGTTTATTTTGTTATGGGGCGATGGTGGCATTATGTTTATTTTGGTATTGGGCGATGGTGGCATTATGTTTATTTTGTTATGGGGCAATGGTGGCATTATGTTTATTTTGTTATGGGGCAATGGTGGCATTATGTTTATTTTGTTATGGGGCAATGGTGGCATTATGTTTATTTTGTTATGGGGCAATGGTGGCATTATGTTTATTTTGTTATGGGGCAATGGTGGCATTATGTTTATTTTGTTATGGGGCAATGGTGGCATTATGTTTATTTTGTTATGGGGCGATGGTGGCGTTATTGTTTTTTATTTGTGTGGCACTGGTGCAATGTCTTGTATTTTATGTTGTGGGGGCACGTGAAGCGTTTTTATTTTTTAAGGAGCGGGCACTGGAACTTTTTTTTATTACTATGGCCATGTGTAAGCTTTTGTTACAGGGCATGCTGACGATAGCCGTTCTACAAGCGCTAGCATGCCCATGTCGTTCATGGGCATTCTTGTGCCTGTATTTCTACTATTGTCATTATGTCCTGTCCGACGGGCCTTTAATTTTTATTTTTTACTACACATGTAGAAGGTCTTCACGTGATGCTAAACATCAGAGCCTGACCAGCCGCCCACGGAGTCGGGATTCTAGCTGTCAGTAACTATTGTCGGGTCTTGCTTAGAGGGAGGGATTTTAAATTGCCGGTAATTTTTTTTCTCCTGTGTTTTTTATGTGTCGGGATTTTCAGTGCTGCCGGGAATTTTTTTGGGCCGGTAATTTTTATGTGTTGAGATTTACAGTGACGGTATTTTAAATTGCCGGTCATTTTTCAGGCCGGTATTTTTTGTGTGTCGGGATTATCAGTGCCGGAAAACTCATTGAGGTATTTTTACTGTCAGAATTTTTACCGACGGTAAATACTACCACACCCCTATAAAGTACGCTTGAAGGTATGTCCCACCCCATATATGGTACTGCTGGATGTATGGAAACGATATCCATACATCCCACAATCCGATGCGTAGCCCAGGTTTCTGGACAAGTGCAGTTAGTGAAAGACAGCAGATTAACGCATGCAGCTTGTTGTTCAGAGGTCTGGATCTGGTAAAATGGGAGGAGATCTCCAGTACTCTGTAATTGAAGCTTATACCCAGAGATTTCTATTATGAATCAGATAGGACAAGTGATTGGATAACAGGGGCTGAGTGTAACAGAGCCATCAAACCAGAGTGAAACAAGAGGAGAAAGGAGATGAAATGCATAGAGTGATAGAAAGATAACAAACCATAAATCAAATAATGTTTAAGCAAAAGTGAGCCTGTTATGCGCTTTTCATGACAAGCATGTGTGACATCATTGATCTGCATATGTACAGAGTTTGACGCAGACCAATGTGTGTCTGGGTTTCCCCACCCTTGACCCTTCATTTGAATGTAGAGACAGGGCAGAGAAGAGAGCTGGGAGCAACAGGGACAGAGTGGAGGAGAGAGCTGGGAGGAGCAGGAGAGGGGACAGCAACAGAGAAAGAGCAGAAGAGAGAGCAAACAGCAGCAAAGATAGAATGGGGAGAGGTTCAGGAACAGGAGCTGGGAAAGGGTAAGCAAAGGAGCAAAAGGAGAGAGCCAGGAGCAGCAGGACAGAGTGTAACATAGAGAGCCGGAGACAGCAGGGCAAGGTAAGAAAAGGAGCAGATGAGAGCGCATGGAGCAGCAGGAACAGAGGAGAGGAGAGAGCTGGGGAAAGCAGGGACAGAGCAGATGGAGGTGTCTATGTCCATGGTTGACCCCTATGCTCATGACTGTACTATTGAATGGGTCTTGTGTCAAGCATTTTACAGTACTGAGAGCGGTCCCTCCCTTTTCCCTAGCTACACCACTATCCAAATGCTAATATAAGACCAGTGTCTGTTTAACATAATATAAAATGGAGCAAACATTGTGCTGGATCCAAACTCAAGTAAGTACTTGAAATTAATTACTCCTGGGCTAAACCATGTTGATTTCAGGGGGAGTCAAGGTAATTGTAGTCTTTGCATGCAGGGATATATCTGTGAATTGGTTACTGCACACAGATATATATCTGTGAATTTCTTACTGCACACAGATACTGACCAGCTTTACTATCACACTGTTATTTAGACTTGGGATAGGAAACATCACCTCTCAACTCTAATACTGTTTGCAACAGATGAAATATGACTCCCCTGCAATCACCATGGTTTAGCCCAGGAGTAACTAAGTTCAAGCACTTACTTAAGTCTGGATCCAGCCCATTATCCCCGATCCAGAACTACGAACTTAAAAGCCGATCTGCGCATGTGCCGGAAAGATGTTTCCCGGCATAGCTACGGTAACGTCTCGTCATGGGTCTGTGGTCCGTAGTTTCAGCATAGCAACGCTGGAGGGGGCATCCCCCAGCGTTACTACGCTGAAGTTAGTGCAGGTAGGTGGGGGGAGGGAGGGTAATGAGGCTGGGAGGGCGGCGTTAGCGTACGAACGCTGCCGTCCCAGCGTAGTTACACTGGGTTACGCCAGCTAAACTTAGGGTAGCCTTCAGCCGGCGTGACCCAGTGTAATTTCGATCTGGCAGGGGGAGTGTCGGGGGAGTGTAATGCTGTTGGCTGGGCATTAGTACTCTCAGCACATCAGTGTTACTCTGGATCAGGCCCTTTGGGCTTTTGTAAGTAACTAGCTACCAAATCCCCTCTTCATTACTAGTAAATTAATTCACAGTCAATGAACGCTAACGTAGTTTCATTTAATTTTTGCACAAAGATTAATCAAATTAAAAGCAGATAATGGAAGTCAATTAAAATCGTTATCTTGAAGTCTGAGTTTGGATTTAAAGAACAGTGTAATATAGACATCATATAGATTGTTTTGTAACAAAATGATTTAATCAAGAATGTATTTTTATTTTATTTCGGTTCACCCTAAGGGTTTTATATATTATTGATATGGATATGGATACTCTGTAGTGCCTTATAAATGAATGTTAATAATAATAACAATTCTAATAATAATCAGTGTTTTTTTTGTAAGAAAAAAGGTGCCGGAACTCACGCGACCACACGACCAATCACAAGCCGAGCAGCGCCATCACAACTTGCGCAGACTAAGTACACATGCATTAGACTCGACACACAAGCAGTCCGCATGCACCGTTTTAATGATTTTGACCCCGAAACTTGGAAAACTGTTGAAAAAAGGTACCAGAACTCCGTTCCGGTGCGTTCTATGACAAGAAAAGCACTGATAATAATAACAATAATAATAATGGACCGGATCCAGGCCCCTGCATGCTTTCCATACGTGCGGGGGGCTGTATGTCTGCATGAGAGAGGGGAGCGCACTGCCCCTGTCATTCCCCTATCTTGTTCTTAGTGTGACTTACACTGCCGCGATCTAGGCAGGGCATGGAGGGTTAGGGTGAGGCTATGGGGCATCAAAGGCTAGGTTTAGAGCTGTAGAAAGCGATGGTTATGGTTAGGCTGCGGGAAAGGGAGGGTTAGGGTTAGGCTACGGGACACGGAGGGCTAGGCTTAGGGCTGTAAAAGGCGACGGTTATGGTTAAGCTGGAAGGGCTAGGGTTAGGAAAGGGTAAAGAGTAAAGTTAGGCTAAACACTCACCTTTGGCAGATAATTATTCGTGACTCCTGGGGCCAAATTTACTAAACTGCAAGTTTGGAAAAAGTGGAGATATTGTCTATAGCAACTAATCAGATTCTAGTTGACATTCTCTGGTATGTAATAAGAAAGTGAGAGCTAGAATCTGATTGGCTGCTATGGGCAACACATCCACTTTTCCAAACCAGCAGCTTAATAAATCTGGCCCCAGGTGTCGCATTACTGCCGCTTTCTAAAATGCAGACCGCCAAAGTCTGAGTTTAATTGTAGCACGATGGGCTATCGAAACGAAGACCAGCAAATCACACTCCAAATAATCAGTCTCCTCCGCTGCTGTCATTGCAGCAATATCTACAGCAGATATCTATTTTTTTTATTTCTTCTGTTAATATTTAGAAATTAGTGACACAGTCATAAAAATACATAATATCATTATATTTCTTACTTTCAAAAGTATAAGTGTTTCTTGTAAACAGCACTCAACTAATTATTTCCTATTTTCACACAAAACACTGCACGGTGTAATATTTAACAATTTAATTAAAGTTGTTGCAATCTGTGTGATTATCTGAATTATAATTGTGTCATTCACCTCCCCCAGTTTAGTAACTTGTTATATGGCTCTAAATTTTGGCGTCTTGTGAGTGTTTGTAATGAGAATAACGTGGTGTAAACCGGTATTAATGTAGAATCATTATCACTTAACGCTAAACAGAACACAATGAGATTTTGTTATTTATATACATAGGAGTGGATCCAGATTTCTTGTGCAGCAAGAAATCCGCTGTTCGCACTTCGGGCCTGATCCAGAGCTACGAAATTGCTGTCCGACGGGCGAATGCGAATTTTCGCCCGTGCGTAAAAACATATACGCCTCTGACACTCCCATTGTAAAGTACCTGCTTACGGCGGCTATACCCTACACTAGGTACTACCGTCGGCCGTACGAATTTTCGCACAAAATACGCAATTTGTACGGCCTTAGCACGCCCATACTGTACAATTTAAATGGCTATCCCCGCCTCCCTGTTGTAAAACGAGCGCCCAGGCGACCATCGTACTGAACGCACGCCCCTCGAGCGAAAAATTCGCACACCATACGACCGCTATACGCTCATGTTGTCCAGCCGACAGGAAGCTGTCATACTGGGCATGCGCAGTGTGAATTTTCGTACGAAAATACGCAAAAAACGGTCGTACGCTCGCACAAAATCGGGCAATTTCGTAGCTCTGGATCAGGCCCTTCGTACTTCTAATCCGGAACTGCAACTTTTTAAAACTCTTGACAGAAAAGGTGCAAAAGGTGTAACTTGCAGCTATGTTTCCATGTTTCAAAAGCGTGTTTTTTATAAAATTTATAATCAAATTATTAAATTATTACTTATTGGGCCTGATACTGCACAGCCTAGAACTCAAACATACGCACGGAAAACAAGGACGACTGATTCACAGAAACGGACGGCTGACTTACGACTGATGGCATGTAATGAGTCCCACATGTGTAGCTAGAGGTTCAAGGCTCTTATTGCAAATGAACTGCACACGGGCCACTAAAGTACAGTATGGGCATTCAACAAAGTTAGAACTGATTCACAAGTAGGAGAGCCTTGCGTAAGTATATATACACATGGAAAAAGTTAAGGTAACCCTCTACCACATTCAAGTTAAATTACGTATGGTTCTGTGACAGCTTATGGGCACGATTCAATTTTCCGGAACAAGCTTGCGGTGCGCTTTTTCCCATCTATAACAGTAGGCAAAATTTGCGGATTTTTATGCGAACCTACACAAATAAAAATTCACAGGATAAGCTTCCCACCGTAAATAACGCCAAGGTAATTGAACCGGGCTCTTGCTGATATGTTTTTAATGCCACTAGACCTTTAACACTATAGAAAACAATTTTATTTACATTTACATTCATTTAAATATTTGTAGTTTTTTAAATAAATGTTTTAAATAAAACATAAAAATAAGGCATTATATAAAAAGTTGATTACAGTTTTTGAATAGCTTTAGTAGAAAAATAACAATATAAACAAAACCAAAAAATTAATTGTAAACATTGTAAAAAAAAAAAGTATAGAAATAGCAATTAGCATACATTACACAGGTTCCTTATTGCTACAAGGCACATTAAGGGTTAAACTTACAACATGGCATTATTATATTAGCAACAAACAAATAAATCGCTAAATTTATGTATTAGTCAGATAATCGTGTAGAAATAAATACCAAGAAGTTTTGAGTTGTTAATCAACATTTGCGTTAAGTTGCGGTTAAGTGGATGCTGATTAACTTTAAGTACTTAGATGGCCTCCGTGTGAGTCACAATAAGAAAACACATCCGCACTTATATCCACGCACCTAGAGAACGGTCCGTACGTGGCAGTCCCGAGACTGGGGGTGTGGTTACCTTCATTTTGTAGCATCGCTGAATCGCTTTTACGGATCTCGTCCGTGCGTATATTTAGGTACATTCGCTATTCTGCATGGACTTTACTCTTAAGGACCAGATTTACTAAGCTGCGGGTTTGGAAAAGTGGAGGTGTTGCCGATAGCAACCAATCAGATTCTAGCTCTCACTTTCTTATTACATACTAGAGAATGTCAGCTAGAATCTGACGTGTTGCTATGGGCAACATCTACAATTTTTCAAACCTGCAGCTTAGTAAATCTGGCCCTCGAGTCTGAATCAGGTCCATTATGCCTGACACAGTGGCAGTCCATGACTTTTTCAGGCTGTAAGAAACAGAATCTGGATGTTTTAAAAATGAATTGATGGTTCAATGAACCTTTATACTGTTAAAATAGGAGTAGGGATGTGTTTATTATTATAAATAGGGCCACTTATTAATGAAAAACACAGTAGTTCTTACACTTCCAGCAGCTCTGAGCTGGTGTAACATTTAGATGGAAGCACAGGGAATCCTTCAGGCTACTTGCAGCAGCACTAAACTGCCCCATTTGAAATGAAATACTGTGGGACTCTCAGTTGTGCTATACAGGCGGATGCGTATACAGGGGGATTGGCAGCAGCAGTGCGCCCATCTTTCTAAATTCTGCACATGCGCAGAGTGGTTTCCGGCTGAGCTTCCACCTAAAAATAAGTGGAAGTGCAGCTCTAGAGTGGGTTCCTATTGTATTTTGTCTTTGTATTGTTCTTGAAAACTCCCAAACATCTTTATTTAGAGGGCGACAGGTATGTTAACCATCCCTTTACCCTAACTTCTACCCTAACCTTCCCTTTTTAGCAGCCTAACCTTAACCCTTCCTGTCCCACAGTCTAACCCTAACCTTTCCCTTCTAGCAGCTTAACTTTAAATGTCCCACAACCTAACCCTAACCTACACGCTACTAGGAATGAGTAATTGTTGAAATTGGAGCATTTCTACAAACTACCCATCACCAATAAAATTTTCATTTTCATAGTACTTCTGGCGCTGATAACACCCGCGACTCAGCTGTTGGCTGTACCAGTGCCGGATATCAGCAGTTTGAAGCAGCCATTGTATCCCAAGAGTGTGACAAGTACAGTTTAATGCCGAGTTTCTAATTTACCAGCAACACTCTGTTGAGAGCTGGCAGTGGACACGCACCAAATAGGCAAGTTTCTTAAGTGCAAAAAAGTGGAACTTGGGAATGATGGCGGTCGGCTGATACTTAAGTTGCACCAACTAAAATCTTGCATAAAATTGGCCACATTTGTTGATGTATCGCTATTAAATCTGGATTACATATACAAGTCTATCAGTGATATAGAGATATGCATACCGCACTATTGTCCTGTTTTTCCAGGGACAGTTCAGATTCACATCATTTTTAGATTAATATTTACTCAAAAAAGGTTTTACCAAAAAATTTAGTTTTGACTAATTAAGGCAGTTTATGGGTGGGAATGTGTAACGTTTGAGTGGAACTGGGTGGAGCTTGGGTGGAATGGGAGCAGGGCATATTTTTGGATTCTCAGTTGTTAGATTGTTAGATGCAGATCCAGAAATTAAAAATAAGAGGAAAACAGATGGAAAGTTACACCTGGTCCAAATCATGTGGAATTGCAGGGGAGGCAAATTTCATCTATTGCAAACATTATTAGAGTCGAGAGGTGATGTTTCTTAGGCCAGGGGCCAAATTTACTACTAATCTACAGGTTTGGAAAAGTGTAGCTGTTGCTCATAGCAACCAATCAAATTCTAGCTGACATTCTCTAGTAAGTAATAGGAAAGTGAGAGCTAGAATCTGATTGGTTGCTATGGGCAACATCTCCACTTATACAAACCCGCAGTTTAGTAAATCTGGCCCAAAATGTTAATAAAAACAGTCAGACACCAAGGAGTGATGGGGTGAAAGCTGCTGAGGGGTAATTACTTGGAGGAAATAGAGAAGATGAGGGATTTAAAGGGGGGGGGGGCTCATCTTTAG
>WWET01001802.1:147993-162401 GCA_011038615.1 Limnodynastes dumerilii | reverse complement strand
TCTTCTTTTTTTTTTTTTTTTTTTTACAGGTGGACCATAAAGTAAATATATTCTCCATGCTTGCAAAAAGTAAAATTAACTTGACTCCCCCGAAATTCAACAAACTTTTGCTCAAGTGGAAATTTACATCCATTTTCCTCTTATTTTCAAACTCTGGATCCAGTCAGTAGTATTTTTCCACATTATGGGCCAGATTTACTAAGCTGCAGGTTTGGAAAAGTGGAGATGTTGCCCATAGCAACCAATCAGATTCTATCTCTCACTTTCCTATTACATACTAGACAATGTCAGCTAGAATCTGATTGGTTGCTATTGGCCATACCCGCAGCTTAGTAAATCTGGCCCTATGTGTTATTCAAAAAACAACAAACCTATCAATTACATACACAGACAGGTTCCCTGCCAAGAATAACTCTCTCCCTTGTGACTGGTCTCTGGTTCCATCTTGATACAAGTCTTATCTTTCCGCCTAAAGCTACAATGTAAAAGCAGGACACCATTTTAATGGCGACATTACTAATTGCTTTAATTGCCTCAGGTACAGAATCATAGTGTTCTGTGAGTGAATATGTTGTGATGAGGGAAATTACCAATCTTATCAGTGTGAAGAGGGAATACTATATTTTGAGCACTAGTAAAAAAAAAATACAAAAAAAACCCAAAACATAAACAATCTGAGTTGAAGCTTTTCCTTTGTTCAGCGCAATTCGGCTTAACGTCGGAAATCTAAATGCAAAGCTAAAGGAAAGCAAAAATGCATCATTCCCCCTGAAAGGTCCTGCTGTTTCCTTGAAGATAATTTCTGCAGAAAAATGAAATAAAAAAGAATTTTAGGAGCAGCAGTCAGCGCTCACAATATTATCTGTGCAGCGGAAGCATTTTGGCCGCAGGGGTAGTTTACCTAAAACCATTCCATCCTGTTTGGAGTCACAAGGACAATCCTTACATTTAGGTCTCTGCAATAAAGTATTCTTGCTCTGAATAAATCACAGCGCAAGGTCAGTGAAGGTGAAGAATCATTTGCAGGTGAGATTTTTGGGAGCTTCTGTAATTGCTACAGTGTGTCCAATGCTAACACTAATAATATGCTATGGGCAAAAAATGACTTGAATATGAAAAGGACTAGATGGAAAATGCACCATAAGGCTAAAAAATTGTTTATAGCCAGGCCTGGCAACAGAAATCTTGGGGCCCGGAACAGTAGAATATTTTGGGGCCCCTAAAAGTCTATTGCAGTAGTACCTTTGAACCTTGGGGCCAGTCACAGCTGTCCCCTTGTCCCCTCCTGGGCCTGTGTATGGTAGTGTTGCTGACTTTTAAAGCTTCCCTCCTGGAGAACCCGCAAATTGCGTCATCTAGCCCCGCCCCCTGTCAGTCATTCATGTAATCTCTAGTGTTACATGGGATGAACGGGGCTTGATGACATCATCAAGCCCCACCCATTCCTAGTAACTCTAGGGATTACAGTTGTAACTGGTCGGGGCTTGCGGGAGCTTTGCCGGCTCTCCCGGGATACCGGGAGAACTGCCCAAATTTTGGGACCCCCTGTTCTGAGGAGCCTGTGTGCATTGCACTCCCTGCACCAATTATAGATATGCCAATGATCAGATGTTGTAGGACTGTAAGTGGAGTATGCAAACTAGAACCTGGTACTAGAGCCCTTTATGCCAATACAGACTGTTAAATTAAATAAATAGGTACAGTTTTAGAGTACGAGGTTCTGAAATGGATTCAGACCTAAACGTTGTTATTCTGCCATAGCCCTGCCTTAAGTCATCTGTGCGAATCAGCGGTCTATACAACCACTGATACACATGGAAGCAAAATTTAACTGCTGCCCCCAAGAGGAAGGAACTAGCGATTTGTGGGCCCAGGTGCAAAAATTATGCATTGGCCCTGATGATATCCCAGGTAACCCGGTGGGGAGCTTCAGCGGTGGGGTAATAATGGCTGTGGGCCCTTGTATCAGCACGGGCCCTGGTGCTGTTGCACCTGTTGCACCAATGGTAGTTCTGCCCCTGCTGCCCCCCCACCCACTTTATGGAGTTTAGGTGGGTGGAGAAGATGTGGCGCCATCTGCCTGTAGATCCGTATCGTAACATATGGAGCGCGCACACAGCTTGAGGCGATGTGCAGTCCTCTGAATCCGGCCTGTAAGAGTAAATAAAAAAAAAAGCATGTGAGAAAATTGGGGTAGATCCAGAACTACGTTTGCCGTACGTTTATTTGCGTAGCGTATTTTGGTGTGCGTACCTTCTATACACTCCCCTAGGCACACCCCTTGAATGTACGTATTTTTTCAAGATACGCTTTCCAAACCCTACCATAACTTTTGCCAACTTAACCGCAGTGATCCGCTCACGTACGTATGGGCAACACATATTTACGCAGCTGAGCACGCCCATACTGTACACTTTAACTACAAACCCCGCCTACTTAACGTATTTCAGACGTGAATGGCCCACATGTTCACAATTACGCTACGTTACTGAGCGTATTTTCTATGGTGCGCATGCGCAGTACTTAACAAAAGGCTATTTTACGTCTCCGCCACGCGTAAATTCGCTCACAAGCGTTGTTCTGGATCTGGCCCATTGTCTTTTACTCCGGGCACAGGTAAATAAGGATGCAGCGCTAATGCTATAAGTGTGAGCCACAATTGTGGGGGTGGGGCATTGCATCAAGCAGAGCACACAATGGTACCTCTGGATGGGATTTAATTAGGAGGCTTAGCGCATGGGCGCAAAGTAGCCCAACTCACTGCTGCTACGTGACCAAGTCCAGTGCGCAGGTTATTACACTGTATTGGACATTGTATTGCATAGAAACATATAGAAACCTAGAAAGTAACAGCAGATAAGAGCCACATGGCCCATCCAGTCTGCCCAGTTGTTTATTTAAAACTATACTGACCCCAGACCTTATTTACCCTTAATTTAGTTTGAGATTTATCCTTATATTTATCCCAAGCATGTTTACACTGTTCTACTGTGTTAGTCTCAACCACCTCAGATGGGAGGCTATTCCACTTATCTATCACCCTTGTAGTGAAGTAATTTTTCCGCACATTTCCTCTGAATCTACCATCCTCCAGTTTATATTCATGCCCTCGTGTTCTATTACACCTCTTCCTTTTGAAAAATGCCCCCTCCTCTAGCTGGTCACAACCCTTGATATATGTGAAAGCTGCTATCATATCCTTGCGTATCCTGAAAAGGTGCATTTAATTATTATGGACCGGGTACAGACTTAATCAAAATAGATGTTTTCTGATCCCATAAATCAAATAACTAAGATCCACTGTATTGATTGCTCCTGCCCCGCCGAGGACAAGCAATCGAACATCCCCAGGATGAATCTGCAGTGGCGAGTGGTATTGATCCAACCCCAACCCTTATCCTAATCCTCATGCTGACCCTGCCCTTCCATTACCCTAACCCTAACCCTCTCCTTCCTGCAGCCTAACCCTAGCATTCCCTTCCCCACAACTTAACCTTAAGTCTCCCCTCCCAACAGCCTGACCCTAAGACTCCCCAACACGCAGCCTGACCCTAAGACTCCCCTCCCCGCAGCCTGACCCTAAGACTCCCTTCCCTACAGCCTGACCCTAAGACTGCCTTCCCCACAGCCTGACCCTAAGACTGCCCTCCCTACAGCCTGACCCTAAGACTGCCCTCCCCACAGCCTGACCCTAAGACTGCCCTCCCCACAGCCTGACCCTAAGACTCCCCTCCCTACAGCCTGACCCTAAGACTGCCTTCCCCACAGCCTGACCCTAAAACTCCCTTCCCCACAGCTTGACCCTAAGACTGCCTTCCCTGCAGCCTGACTCTATGAATCCCCTCCCTGCAGCCTTATCATAGGACTCCCAATGTACAGTAACCTCTTGTCCAGTGCAGCGAGTCTGTGGTGGGTGTTCCGTCGGGGGCGTCGGGGTGCAGCGCCGTGTTTCATTAAGTCATTGAATGGGTAAGTATGCTCAAAAATTTATACTTACCTATTCATTAGTAAAATCTTATAATTAGGGATATTTTCGAAATACAGGCCGCTGAAAATGAGCTTTCGCCCTGTCTGTATTTCGGAAGTCTAATTTTCATTGCAAAGAACGTGTCCTGAATTGGTCTCTCCTTGCCCCCAGCAGAGATTTGGCCTGGGATACCTGCTGGCGAGAGCTCAAATGAATGGGCAGTGGAAGGCAGGATCCAGAGCTTTTTATGTATTGATTTATAACCTGCAGATTTACAGTTTTTTGGATGACATATTTTGTATAGGCTGCAGGCGAGAGCATATTGTTACTTATGTCACTGATAACTATAGTGTCTCTATGATAAAGCAAAGCATTAATGATGGGGGAAAGTATGGAAGATAAATGGCTGTGTCCTGGCTCTAACATGGAATTATGGGTAACCTGTGGGCCGTTTAATGACAGGAACTGACTGATGAAATTTAGCCTGAATGGCAAGTGCTGGCCTGCAAGAAAAAAGAAGAAAGATGATCCAAGTCAGCCTAATAGGTTACATGGGCGTTTGTATGAGGAAGTGTTGGGTGTTGCCTACTGTCCCGTGCCCAGAGCTGATGGGGCCCCTGATACTCACCACACATTCCCCGCCCACCGCCCTGAGGTTAATACTGGTCAGCTTCGCCCGGCCACCACTATTTCTGACCCACCATATGTACGAGGTATGGATGGCCTTTGGCATTTGAATCGTACAGTAAGGACTGGGTTTAGCCCTTACATACGATTCTCTATTCCGCACACAACTCTGTGTTTAAGGTAGCGTCCAGGGCACGTATTCACTATCCGCAGTGAGGAGAGCGGAGAAAAGCTCTGTTCTCCTAATTGCGCTTTTGTGGTTTAGAAATTGCATAGGTTTACCTCTATCACGGAGTGATCAGGCGCAATGACACAAAACGATGAGAAATTTCTTGAGGGATTGTTAGTTATTCCCCGTCTTATCAACGCCAACGTCTGTTTAATAGTTTCCCAGTGATAAAAGTAGATCATTAATAAGAAATACACGTGATGGAGGTGGACAAGTCAAAGCTAACATAACAGAAGAATCCAATTACCAGTCCAATAACAAATAGATAACCGTAATCAAGATGGTTGCGATCCCATCACATTTACTATTGTGTGTTCAAGCAGTTTGATCGCAACGCTACTGGATTTGTTATCTGTTCCAGACATAAGTCGTGAGCAATTGCTATCAGGAGCTCTCTGATTTATTCCACTTGGAGATTTCCTTAAGTAGCGTCTAGTGAAAAATAGTTTAATAAGAACTTAGCTGAGATAGATATTATTCAGTAAAATTATGCCTAATCGTATATGTTTTGAAAGCACCAATTTTTTCTCCTTTTACGTAATATGTGCTTGGAGAGAAGTAAATATCACAAGGGATTTATCTCTAGTGACAAGCGCTGAACCTGAATTCTTTGAGGTGCATACTGAGTAGGGAGTCCGTTTTGTAAAATTGCTGCAGAATGAATACACATAGAGAGCTGCAATGTGGGGAGGAATTAGTAGCAGAAAGAGAGAAGTAGAGATGTCACTTTATAGGTCATTGGTGTGATCAGTTCCTCAGGCCAAATCTCCAGAAGGATATAAATACATTAGAGCAACTAAAATGGTGCATGACCTGTGTCACGTAACATACAAAGAAAGACTATAAAGGAACTAAATATGTATAATACAGAAGCTTGGCTAAGCCTCAAACATGTCCTGCCTGGCTGAGTACAATATAGACCCTCTGGCTCAGCACAAATAATACCTCCTCTGTTGAGAATAAGAATTGACTGATTACAAGACACACCTCCTCTGGCTGACTACAAGACACACCTCTTCAGGCTGAGCAACACCTCTTTTTAACTCAGCACATGACATGCCTCTGGCTAAACACAAGACACACCTCCTCAGGCTGAGCACAAGACACGCCTCCATTAGCTGAGCAAGAACCACAACTCCTCTGGCTAACTACAAGACACACCTCCTCAGGCTGAGCAACATGACACACCTCCTTTAAATCAACACATGACATGCCTCTGGCTAAACACAAGACACGCCTCCTGTTACTCAGCACAAGACACGCCTCCTCTTACTCAGCACAAGACATGCCTCCACTAGCTGAGGACAAGAAACGCCCCCTTAGATTAAGCACAAAACACACCTCCTCAACCAGAGTGATATGTCTGATGTTTTTCCAGCTGCCAAATATTGGAGGATAAAATAATTGCAATAATAATAATAATAATAATAATAATAATAATAATAACAGCAGCAATAAAATAACAATGATGTTTATACTTTCATTTTTATACACTTTTTCAGTGGGTGCTGTGAATCACTTTGTAGTCCGATCTGTTTGATGGGAATAATATCCCTTATCGGACACCTTCAGCAATAAGCATAATTTAATTTTCAGGACCTGTGTTGTTTGTGCAGTGAGTGCATGGCTGCAGCAACGATCAGCGTGCAATTTCTGTCTTCCTATAGCTTCCCCATGACTGCAGGCTATTATTTCTGACAAGTGATGCTGCTGCTGTGTTATTATTTTCTTACAAGTGTAGATTGTTTAGATGCTCTAGATAGTTAGGGATTAGTGGCACAATCCGGTGATAAGCCTAATTTGTTCAGGTGTTGCATGTAGTCTGCCAAGTCACCTCAGTAGTTCCTGACATCAGCCTGCTATTATTATCTGCCTGCCGTATTCTAGTTGCTGCAGGGAAGATTTTCTCCTAAATTGTATTGTAAATCAATGTCCTCTACTGTGTATCAGAAGCTCCGAGATGCCAATAAATATCAGGACAGTGTATAGATATAGACATTATTATATTGATAGGTGGATGCCTGGATATTATTTGGGTACATTAATTATACTTGGAGTACTGGAAAATAAAATCTCAGTTTGAGAAATGAATGGATCAGACACAGTTTAAGGAATCTTGAAACTACATTTACTAAGCTGCGGCAAAGGAAAGTGGAGATGTTGCCCATTTCAACCAATCAGATTCTAGCTCTCATTTTCCTATTACATACTAAAAAGTGTCAGCTAGAATCTGATTGGTTGCTATGGGCAACATCTCCACTTTTCCTTTTTCACAGTTTAGTTTAGTTTAGCCCTTTGAGTAATAGAGATGTATTAGAGTATTAGAGATGATGGGCAATGGGCAGGGCATCGGGACATGACTTACATCAATTGCATAATTATACCCCGTGCTAAGTTTCTTAAATCTGCAACTGGGCTGGTTCATAGCCGTAAGCGAGGTAAACAATGGAGGAGGGTGCCAGGGCTTAGAGGTGCACTCCCAGCTCACCGGCATTAGTTGCGGTGCCACTGCCTGGTGTCTGGTAAAAATGACAGTTGGTATCCAGTGTCCGTCAGTGGAGGAATTGTGTGATATACTAGTCTGCAGATGGCGCTATTCTCTGGCAGTCGTTCGGAGCTTTGTGTCCGGCCTTTCATTGTACACATATGGGTGTGGGTCGCAGATATAAAAGGGCAGTTTTATACCACTCAGTTCAGGATAGGTTCACAAAATTAAATGCTTCTGCATTGAGGAGGAGAAGCAATCAATCTTTCTGGGAACGAAGACTACGCGCTGAATGGTAAGTATAGATCTACCCTAACCCTTATCCTAATTCTTACCCCCTTTCCACTACCCTATCCCTCCCCTTCCATTTCCCTAACCCTAACACTTTCCTTCCCACAGCCTGAACCTAAGACTCCCTTCTCCACAGCCTAACCCTAAGAATCTCTATTCTGCAGCCTAACACCAAGACTTCCCGCCCTGCAGCCTAACCCTAAGTCTCCCGTTCCCAGCAGCCTAACCCCAAGAATCCCCTCCCTGCAGCCTAACCCTAAGTCTCCCGTTCCCAGCAGCCTAACCCCAAGACTCCCCTCCCTGCAGCCTAACCCTAAGTCTCCCCTCCCCGCAGCCTAACCCCAAACCTCCCCTCCCTGCAGCCTAACCCCAAACCTCCTCTCCCTGCAACCTAACCCTAAGACTCCCTGAACATTTCTTGATGGGCCTATTTTCAGATGTAGGCTTGGGGCTTTAGTCCCAACCGCCCCATTGTAATCCAGCCCTGGCTGTACAAGCTATCCATCACTGCTGCACCGCTGTCTGTCCTATGATCCCATTCCATCTGTGCTTCCCCCAGAGTGAAGCATGTATACCGCCATGATATTGGGCGTGCTGCACTGCTCAAAGGCATCTGAATGACGATTCAAAAGAAGCTAGTGGCAGCGGGTCAAGAATGGAGAGTTACTTTTTCTCTATTATTTTATAGATACACATATTCTTCTGCAATAAGTATGTAACATCTGCGTAACATCTGCCCCGGACATGCACAGTAAGTAAAAATAGCCATTTTTATGCTTACGACCGCCGTAAAAACGCACACAAGCGTAGGTCTGGAACAGACCCTATGCGTATACTGTGTATATAATATAGCAAAGAGTGAAGGTTTTAGCGCTCAGTACAGTGGAGTTTGTAAGATGTTTATAGTTGGTAAGCATTGGCGAGATGCAGGTTGCCCAATTATTAGTTGCTCAGTGTCACTGTGTCTCCAAACAGATGCTTCCTGCTTGCAGTTATGCCTCTCATAAGCAAGACGTCCTCTCTCTGTAGGTCCCCCAGGAGCTCGTCTGCCCCGGGTGTCCTGTGTCCCTCTGCTTCTCGCCTTTGGCGGTGGGTCCTCACTGGGCTGCCTCTGGTACAGAGTTGGTAGTGGTTGAGCCTCCGGTCAGGGATCTCCCCGCCAGCTTTCCACTCTGGTGTTGCCGCTCTCCTCCCGGGCTCCTGCATTGAATTTGCTATACCGGGGCCCAGAAATCCTCTTGCCGGCCCTGATCGGCCTAACCCTAACCTTTAACTCTAACTTAGTTCCATCCGAATGGAGATCCGTCTTACGGGGCAGACTTTGCCTTCCGAAAGGCAAAACCCTGCAACGGAGGCGAGGTTTGCCATGCAGATATGTCAAATGGAGCGGCGATAAGCAGATCCAACCACACGGATTTCCTTTCATACGGCCTTACAGTATTGTTTTCAACGTTCCAAAATGAAGGCAATGATCATGATACAGTAGAAGATCAGCGAAGATGGCGGAAGCATTGGATGGGTTCATGTCAGGGCACCATCGATTTAAGTATTAGTAAACACTTCCTTTACTCTCACCAGCGAGCCTGTGTTTATAAATTATCGCACAATGCAGATTGATAAGTAAATGAAACCCGTTGGCATTGCTTTTCTGGCCAATGTATAATTACAACGTTGAACCATATTAGTCTGGCTCATGTAATAACAGTCACAATTCCCCTGTGTCTTCAGACTAAGGCGAGCTTTTGCTTTGTAAACTAACTTTTCTGACTCCTAAACCCTAAAGACAGATAATAGATAAATAATATACAAATAATTTAGTCGGTTCAGTTCTCTACGTGCAACTTGCCTGTATTTACTGATGTATTCCGGCCATAATGATTAATTATTATTTTAAAAAAAAAATGTTTCCTAATAATTATAGCTCTTGGAGCGTTACCCGTGAATATGTTCAGAAATGGTTATTATAAATTCTTCTGTTATCAGGCAGCAAACAGATGTTCCAAAGCATCCACTCTGCCAGAATGCATAACATGAAACCAATCTTATTATGCAGGTTTTATTTTTTAATATAGATCATTATAGTGATAAAATACCTGTAATGTGATACAAAATAAAGTTGTGCACTTTGCAAGTGGATGACATTAATGCACCTATGGGCTCTTGTCTACAGGGCTGCCATCAGGGAGAGACACCGGGGACAACTGTCTTGGGCCTGCAGCTGATAGGGGCCTGCCATCTTTACAGGGCTTACCCTGCGCACCTGCCAGATGGTAATGCAGGTCTGCGGGGCCCCGCCCACGTGATGTCACCGATTTACTAAGCTGCAAGGAAAAGTGGGGATGTTGCCCATAGCAACCAATCAGATTTTAGCTCTCACTTTTCTATTACATACTATAAAAATGTCAGCTAGAATCTGATTGGTTGCTATGGGCAACATCTCCACTTTTCCAAACCCGCAGCTTAGTGAATCTGGCCCCTGGTGCTGGTTCCAAAGTTGAGTGGGGGGCAACTTTGATGGATAGCTCCACCTATAGGTGTGTATAGCACTGCCAGGAAAACTATTTCTCATTAAAATGGTATTTGTTGATTGTTAAATTGCCAGTGAATACATACTTTCAGTATATTTTCTGATAGGCCTCAGGGCAGGAAAATAGGACACAATTTCTAAATTCTGTCATCATACTGCAATAACTTTTGGAGCTTAATCAGCAGCAGGGAGATTGTCAAACACTTCACAGAGTCAGGGAGATCACTCTCTATTTAGGGGTTCTCTCTGATATTCAGGGAGAGTTGGTAAATATGAGGTACGTCATTAACAAAGCCAATTCGGGCTGGAATTTAGACTTAAGTAAGTGCTTGAAATTAGTTACTTCTGGGCTAAACCATGTTGATTTCAGGGGGAGTCAAGTTAATTGTATTCTTTGCATGCGGGGATATTTCTTTGAATTACTTACTGCACTTGGGATAGGAAACATCACCTCTCATCTCTAATACTGTTTGCAACAGATTAAATATGACTCCCCTGCAATCAACATGGTTTAGCCCAGGAGTAACTCATTTTAAGCACTTTCTTAAGTCTGGACCCAGACCTTCTTGAGTAGTTTTGGTCAAAGATGTGGTGTAACTCCACATTCCATAAACTACTTCAGCATACCCTCCAACATGACCCATTCAATTAGGTACAAAATACTCTGCTCCTCAATTTCCAAGTGTCAGTTACTATGGTAACCTCCTTTGTTGAAGAGGCAAATAGTTTTTTTTTAACTATCAGTTAATTCATTTAAACCAGGTGAGTGACAGTTGGAAGCTCAGGAGCGGAATTAATTGTGCCTAATGGAATGGGTTATGTTGGAGGGTCTGCTTCAATTAAACTTTCACAGTCCAAGATCTTCTGAGATACTTTAATCCTGTACTGAAGTGTATTCTCAGCTTGTTTTACAGCACGATTCTATCTCCCTGTTTAAGTATTCCTACCACATTGTCCCCAGTTTACCTAGAGCATCTCTTAGGCATTGAAGGGAAGATGTTACTGCCAGTGGCAAAGGTCCTGACTTTTGTTTAAAAAATTCTTTATCCTTTCCTGCAAAGATAACAATATTCAGCTAAAACAGTTCACTTTTCTATTTTCTGAGCCTGCTTTGCCCCCTCTAGAGTAATATATGGCTTCACTGCTGTTTTGAATTACTTTCCCTTCACAACACTATCCTACTATTGGTCTGGACAGAAATAAAAGATGAAAACTCATTAAATAAAATGGCTTTAGAAAATAATGTCTAGAATTTAGTAACTTTAACTTCAAAGCGATGATAATGTTACTTGGGAACCAGAACGTTTGGCAAATGACAATTCTGAAAAATAGTTTGTTAACGTCGATCTTTTATGGCTTCTGTTTTCTGAACCCTCGGTGCCCCTTTCCCTGAGCTTATTCTGAGGAGTACAGTAATTGGGCCGCATTCACAGGTCCGTTAGTTAAAGGTATGCAATTATACGCACGTACATTGCAAGGCAACACCCATGACATTCAACCTTAAAACGCGGACTGGTTATGGGTGACTTATCTCTACATGTGCATTTACTTGCGTATAATACTTACGTACGTGTGTATGTAGCTAACCGTGCCCTCAAATGGTCATTTAAATGCCTCCCCCCACCCACAACAGAATTCTTGGGCCCCGGTACACTCATGTTTTTGGATTGCAGGTGCCCCTCCGAACCTTGGGGCCCATCATAGCTGTCCCCATTGTCTCCTCCTGTTGCTGGGCCTGAGAGGAGGACATCAGTTCCTGACAGTCATCCTTATGCACTGCAGTGGGAGGCCTGGAGATCTGGAGTGTGTGGGGGCCTATTTTCAGATGGAGGCCTGGGGCCGTAGTCCCGTTAGCCCCATTGTTAATCTGACCCTGATTATTTCTGATGCATTTCAGCTCTTACTCAATAGGAGTTTATATTCAATTTTCACACACACACACACACACACACACACACGCACATACACTCTTTATTGGTCTCCATCACTTTCTCTCCTTTACGTTCTTGGTTCCGATCATCAAGTATTTTAGCATATAGTACCCCCATGTCGATGACCTTCGCATCTTCCATTCTTTGTCTGATACGGTATCTCCTCCCTCTCTTTCAAACCTTTCATTTAACGCTTCTTCAAACTCATACCTCTCTTTCAAGATATCTCCAGCATCAGACCATGTCCAAGGATGGAGACCACCAAATCCCTCACCCGCAGCCTTGTCACCTGTAATTTGGGTTTTTTCAGTCATCTCCTTTCTGGCCTTCCCTACTTACTGCTTCACAAACTCCAAACCATCCTCTTATCCTTGCTTCCCGTCAATCTTTACATTAACTCCTTTTCCCCCACAGAGTTTAGTTCAAACACCCATCCTACATCTATGAAGTCCTCTACACATGCGTTCCTCCTTCTTAAACTTTGTTTTCGTTTTCATGTTTCCTTCCCCAACAAATTCTCTTGACAATCTGCAGCTCCTCACCACTGGAATGCTCTCCTTAAGATCAGAATCTCCTAAGTATCTGCAATATGTACACTTAGTAAAGGATATAGTTCTAGATCATTTAGATCTTCCTTCCAGCGCTCGACATCTTATTTATAAATCTGTGCAACAATGAAATGCTTTCCACACAAGAAACACCACTCAAAAGGAATCTACTTAAATATCATTTGTCCTAGTGATCTATAAATATTGGGGTGTATTTAGGGTTGCTGACATTTATAGCTTCCCTCTGGAAGATCCCAGAGGGAAGTCATAGATGCATGCAGGGGCTTAATGACGCAATGCAAATCGTGTCGTTAAGCCCTGACCCGACTATTAATTACCCTTTTTAGGTTTCCTCTGGATAGGGGCGGGGCTTGATGACGCAAATTGTGCCATCATGTCCCTCCCTGTCCCTAGCAACACTAGCACAATAGTATTGCCAGGCTGAGGGGCAGGGCTTGAGGCCGTGGTTTCCATGGCCTCAAGCCCTGCCCCCCAGGGGCACAATTTTTCCTTTTTGCCCCTGGCGCTAAATTTTCTTGTTGCGGCTCTGACATTGACTATATGGGCCTGATTCAGTTAACAATACACGCCACAATAGATGGGAGAATGTAAGCGGTGCATTTTCTCGTCTGTTACGTGATTTTTCTCAGCTGATTTTTCTCATAGAGACGCGCATAAAAATCTGGAAAAAATATTTGCAGAATTAGCTTTGCACCGCAAAATACACGGGTACGAACCTAATTGAATCAGGCCCTAGGAATCAAGCCCAATGACACGCCCTTCAAAACGCAAGCCACTCCAACCTGAGTTGAATAATGATATAATTTCTATGATACATGGTCTGACACCGCTTTATACATCTCATTTCTGTGTTTGGAAATGTGAAATTTGCTAAATGTCCTCAAATAGAACGAGGATGATCGCTGTGAAGGAAATGAAAGCTTTACAGTCCATTGTAATGTAATATAATACTAAAATTTTTAATTATATAATACAAGAATTTCAAGGCGATTGATTGTTATTTGGTTTTGTTGTCTATTATTTCTCTCCTGTAATTATCATTTCATGTCATCTATATTAAAGCTGTCTAAACAATCAGCAGTGAACAGGAATAAATTCACCACTATTTGAGTAAATATAACAAAATGACTTTAAGGGACAGATTTACTAAGCTGCGGGTTTGGAAAAGTGGAGATGTTGCACATAGCAACCAATCAGATTCTAGCTGACATTCTCTAGTATGTAATAGGAAAGTGAGAGCTAGAATCTCATTGGTTGCTATGGGCAACATCTCTTTTTCAAACCTGCCGCTTAGTAAATCTGGCCCAAAATGTGTATTACCTTTCAAATACATATCTTGAGCCTGTTCCCTTGGTAAGTGTATTGCAGTGTATTTCAGCGTGATTTTTCACGCTCAGAAACAAAGCACGCGCAATTGCGCCCCATTCAGATCCAAACACACTCGAGCTGCGTCCGCTTGCGTTTTAAAGGACGTGTTGTGGGAGGAGACACACAGTTAGTGTGCAGTATGGCTGTGCCAAAAACAAGTGGACCCAATCTGGAGATGAATGCAGACAGAAATAAGCTTGGTTTATGTCAAAACATTTACACCTGTCCCAGTTCATAAGACAAACATTATGGAATCACTGCTTTAGTATTGTGAGCTTGCCAAATACTTAAACTATATAATAATAAAAAAATACATCTTTGCAAATTTTTCGATCATAAAATGATTCTTTTAATCAGAGATCAGATATCAGACAATGGACTTGACCATTCACGCATTCATTGTCCTACAGAAAG
>WWET01001802.1:96976-107575 GCA_011038615.1 Limnodynastes dumerilii | reverse complement strand
ATAATGGACCTGGCGGCCCTGTACTTGCTTCTGCGGCCCCGCGCACGGCATTCGCAACAAAAATGCAAGCCATTTGGGGGGGGGCAGTCCGCCTAGGGCCCCGCAAACCCTAGGGCTGCCCCTGCCGGGGAGGGTGGGGGTTAGACGAGGAAAGGCATCGCCCGTGAAAATACACACGGTAAGATAAGGTAGCCCTATGGCATTCTTAAGTGCCATAAAGTACCTAAAAACGGGAGGCGGGTTAGGGGCAGGACGGGTGAGTTAGGTGCGGTTCTGTCCGCATTTAACTCACTTTTAAGCGTAAATCCAGTCCATAATGAGTGGGTTATCCCCACGGAATGCAGAACCGGGCGACTGCGTTATGATGGTCAGATGAATTTCTTAATTCTGGATCCGGCACTGGTCCATTTTTAATTGTATTTATAATACAGGTTATTTAGTAACATAGGATAGGTTCTAGAGATCCAATCTTCTTCACTGTGAGGTCATGGCATCACTGCAGACAATTGCCTCTCTGCTAAACTACACTGTGAGGTCATCGCATCACTGCAGACAATTGCCTCTCTGCTAAACTACACTGTGAGGTCATTGCACCGCTGAAGCTCATTCCTTCTTCTCTTTTCTGAACTTTGCTAATGCGCAAGCAGTACATTAAAGGTCCTAGTTTCCAATACAAATGTCCTAGCCCTGGGGATCCCTGTGCAGAGACCCCAAATCGCCAGACCATACAGGTACTTCTTAACTGCATCCATATTAGCCCATTTAAATCCCTCCCCCCAACCACCCACCCACCCACCAACTTCCTTCGTACAGAGGACTGGTACACTCCTTCGAATGTCTCGCACTAATCACAGATTTGAAGTCCGTGCCTAATGGCTTTCCGTGCTGAAATCCTACATAGCTTGCGTAAAAAAAAAGTTACTACGCATGAATAGGTTATCCGATCCTAAAAATACGGACGGAGAAAGCAGCAGTTTCTTAAGTGTTAATCTGGTCCTGAATCTCTAGAATCCAGATATGTAATGGAATGTAATACAGCATGTCCCTCACACGCAAAATGCGGTCGAGCACAAATACCACAGATTTGTGAAGGTCGGAATCAGGTCACAAAGAAGTATTGGCAATAAGAATAAATGTTATAAATTCAATTTAATAATCTCATTCTAAATGAGCATTCCATCATTATTTATGAATTATTTCATTCTGGTCCTATATGACTACAAATACAAAACAAGCCAGGCCGAGCCTCGTGCCTTTCCCTGCTAATCTGCAAGAAACTAAACCATGTTGATAAAATGGTATACTAATCCTTTAAGCACCTTTTCCCTGGTGTTTAAAGAATACTGTACTTCGCTAAAATGGATTATCCTTATAGAGATGCTGCCGTTGGCTGTATATATTATCATTTTATTTTTACTGAGCAGCAATATCTGTTACCAGCGACATTAAACAACCAATTAATGAATTCATCGTTCATGTATTTACTTCAATTAACGTTCGTAATGGGTATTCTATTCCACCAGTGCACAATGTTATTTGTTGTTTTAATAATGTGAGTTTAACCTTCTTTGTTGTTTTGACTTCATATTTTCTATTAATTAGCCAGCAATGAATTACATCATAACATTTTATGTGCAACAACCTTGACTTTTACAAAGCCCGTTCGAGAGCAAGAGACCTTTATATTGTCAATATTTCAATACGTGTCGCTTTGGGGGAGAATGGTGACTTCTGATACGTTGCTGAAGCAGTGGCTCTGAAATCTTTTATATATTTTTTTTTCTTGTGAAACAGAACTTGCAGAATACTTTTGGGAAAATCAAATGTTCACTGAGCTTTTGCCACATTCTGCAATTTATGGAGTAGTTTGTTTGAGAGCGAACCATTAGGTGCCCGGTGAGAGTTCTTGCCATTGGCAAAGGATCCATTGAAGTATTTATCGCTGTGTTTTCAATTCGCAGCCTAAGAGCATGGTTCACAGGAGCACAAGAATCTTTGGAAAGAACACTCACATGCCTCACAGTTGAAAATAAAATGAAAAGTTCCACCAGGGCTGAGGAAAGGAATACACATAACCAGAGACCTAAGGTTGCACCCAATTGCATAGCGTATCTCTGCGTTCCTTCACACTATGTGCACCCAGCACACGCAATGACGTTGTTCCAGACCTGAACACAAGTCACTGCTGTGTCCGCTTTTGTTCAGGAGAGAATTTTGTGGGAGGAATGAGGGTGGAGGGACAAAAGGCTGGATACAGCACGGTGGCTCAGTGAGTGGCACTTGTGTCTCACAGCGCTGAGCTCATTCCTGGACTGGGCCTCATCTGTGTGGAGTTTGTATGTTCTCCTCGTGTCTGCGTGGGTTTCCTCCGGGTGCTCAGGTTTCCTCCCACATACTAAAAACATGCTGGTAGGTTATGTGGCTGCTGACTAAATTAACCCTAGTCTGATTGTGTGTGTGTGTTAAGGACTTATTATCCATTGGGGCAGGGACTGATGTGAATGTCTAATGTTCTCTGTAAAGCGCTGTGGACACTTTGTGGCGCTATATAAATAAGAGAAAAAAGAAAAAACAGCGCTAAAGGGAAATCAAAATAGATTTTACTTTTTACTTGGTCTTACACCTCTTTGCAAATTTATGCTATGATATTAACTGTTCTGATGGTTGACTTTGAACAATCAGGAATGGAGAACGGCACAAGAGCTATTAGTAGACAAAATATTTTATTCTAAGAGCACCAAATGCTAAAACCATACAATCTATTAATAAGAAACATAAAATAATAAACGTACAAAAGTGCTTTTTGTAGTGATAAGTATCACATTGAACACCAATTCCTGTTTATGTCCAAAAAATGCTAATTAATATTTAAAATATATAGAGCACCTTGCGTAGTGTTGACAAATTACGCAGAGATATTCAGGTAAGTCACTGTATTGGAGAAATATAGTGTGTAGGGTTCTGGGGAGGAAATAAGCGGTTCTTACCCCGATAGACGGGACAGTTCTTTTAGCCGGGTCACAGTCCTCGTTCCGCTTTGTTGGTTGCGGCTGCTCCGGTTGATCAGGCCGGGCTAGCCGGACAGAGCGTTGTGGAGAGAGGTATCAGCGAGATGCTGGATGGATTCCCCCTTCTTCCACGTGTGGCTAAGATTCCTCCTCCTTCCTCCTTCACTGTTTACACTTCTCCCGTGATAATCTGAATTGCCGTGGTACCGGCCAAGACTGTTTGTAGGGTCTATGCTCCTTTCTTATGAACGAACAAGATGCAATGGAGTATTAGGAAGGATTGGTGTTCACCCCGCTGACGCGTTTCGTCTGGAGACCCCAGACTTTCTCAAAGCGAATATAGCTATATAAATAAGCAATAATAATAATAATGCTGGGGAAACTTGATTCAGAAAGCGTTAAAACTTTATTTACTTAACATTTAGAAACTACTGGCTTCCTGCAGAGATCAGATATGTCAGATATTTAATGTCCTACAGAAAGGGATATCCTGGGAATTGAATGCGTGATGTCAGCTCCATTGTCTGATCTCTGCAGGAAGTCAGCAGCTGCTAAATGGTAAATAAACAAAGTTTTAATGATTTACTAATGGGCTGTAATCTATTTTCCCCACTATGTTGCAAAAGAAGCATTAAAGCAGTGAAAGCTTTCTCTGGGCCCAACTGTATAAACCTCAAACATTCTCTCTGTCCCTACTCTAAAGGTGATCGGCAATATTTTCCACAAGTATTCAATTCTCTGATTCATGGTTACATGACTTCTGCAAGGCTGTGCCCAATATGTGGAAGAGTCTGCATCACCTAAAACTTTTTTTTTATCCTTCAAACCTTTTAAAGTTCCATTAAAACTCATAGAAACATATTAGCATATAATTTGATGGCTGATAAACAGGACCGCCATCAGGGGGGGGACAGCGAGGACTACTGTCCCGGGCCCTGAAGCTGATAGGACCCGCAATAACTTACCTTGGCTATGCAGCAGGAAGAATCAGCAGTTACTGTCGCCAATACTTGCTGCTTAGAGCTGCACACTAGCGGGCCAATGTGCAGGGAAATCCTTCCCTGCACATCGGCCCGCTAATAATTTGGTTCCGCGGCACCCCACCAAAGTGTACCAAAGTGACAGGACAAAACCTATGTGACGTCACGGATGACGTGGGGGGCGATGAGGATGTGCCCCGGGCCCCAAAATATCTGGCGGCGGCCCTGCTGATAAGTACCACCCATCCTGCACCCTTAATTTGAAGAAACCCTTCCTTAAACTTCACCTGAACCCACCACTTATTATAATACAAAGAACACTTGTCACTCACCTCAGTCCCCGTCAACCTTGGTGCCACACTCCAAATTCCACACACACACACACATATACATACACACACATACACACACACACACACACTAGGGTTAATTTTGTCAGTAGCCAATTAACCTACCAGTATGTTTTTGGATTCAACTCATCTCTTCAAACAAGCTTATTAGATTCTTTAACGTCTCTCTGAGCTTTCTTGTATACTATTATAGAAAATGTGTTCTCTATCACAAGCAAATGTACTATTCCACTAAATTAATTGTCACTACAGCTGCACCAAAATTCTCAGTCTGGAAACTGCCAATCTGGCTTAAAAAAGGCACAATTTTAGAACACAGGACATGTAACAAAGGAACAATAAGTATATACAAAATATAAATGATGGTGGGCCGGAGTTCTGAGAAAAGTGCTACTGCGCATGCGCAGTAATTTTGGAACATAATCTACGTTACTTCTTGCAATGTAGATTGCGTATACGCGGTCTTTAAAATCGCGTGTATGCAATCTATGTTGCAAGAACTGCGGCCGGAGCTCTAAATCCAGCCCAGTATTTTTAAAATGTACAAAATCTATTAACAAATGGAAATCATTTAAAATAGTTGCTCATAAAACATTTCAGTATCACAGTTATTGATCATATACAGTGTGCCAATAAAACTACTTAAGACTACTGTATACATTTTTTAGATGCTCTTCTATACAGTTTTCTCATAGGAATCGCTACTGCTCACAACTGTTTGATGCAAAATTCCTTCACTCTCCTACAATCTACATGGCAGGGGGAGACTAACAGAACAATTGAGGGAGGACTTGAGAACTAGTGTGAGGGAAAGGTAGGAGTTGGTCAGGAGAGAGAAACGGGAAGGACAATGTAAAAAGAGTTTAAAGGGATTTATTGAAAGGCTAGGACTTGGAGATAACCTGAAAGTATGAGGAAGATTATTCCAGAGACAAGGTGCAGCACAGGAGAAGTCTTGTGTGTTCGACTGAGATGGTGGTCGCTGGCCTACAGTAGAGGGAGAGAGGGAGTATGAAAGGAGTCAATTGCAATAGTCAAGGAAGGAGAGGCTCAGGGAGTAGATGATGGTATTGGTGACGAAAAATAAGCTTTGGGCAATATTAAATAGGTGGAATAGGGAGGATTGAGGGAGGGATCAGATGTGGTGGTGGTGGGGTAGATACAGATCCATAATAAACACCTAGGCAGCAAAATTGGGGAACAGAGAAGATTATGGTGTTATCAATGTCAATGGAGAAGATGGGTGGGTTAGGAGAATCTTGATGGCGGGAAGACTATGCGTTCTGTTTTCCAATGCTCTGCTTAGAATACAATGGGACATCCAGGGGGAAAAAAACCTGTTAAAGTGTTACTGGTTAATAAAATAAATGAATAATTCTCATGTTAGTGTTAATTGTGGCTATTATGTGGCTCATACTAATTTAATTTAATGTAATAAACATTTTGCAAATGACAGAATCATGAATATAAATTACGCTGAAATTGATAACTTCACTGTGAAATTTTAAGAACCTATTAATTCTCGCAATTTACTGTAATTATAAAAACACAACTTGCAATAATTATGCATCTCCCTTAATTTGCTCATATACAATAAGCTATTGTCTGCAATCCTGTCAGTGCTGTATCTTCAGCATTTGCAAATGTACTGCAGGATTTTTTACGATTGATTTCCAAGAGATTTTTTTTTTCTCTTTTTACAAGAGGCTGTAGCACTAAACATCTCATGGTAGCAGAGAACATTGAGTCAGCAGGTGGATTCTATGCCAGCTGTGTAGTGCTTTCATTAGCAAGTACAGAGCACGACTGCCCACGAGTTGGTAAGCTATCAGTTTATAGATATTGTGCACTTTATAATGTGCCGCTCCCATTGACAGGAGACTTGAATAAAGAGAAGAATGCAATAGAGTCTATTCCTATCTGTCTGTTCACGGCTAACTTTAAATAAAACCCAAACTGTATCATAGACATACATGGAAAATAAAACAGTTCATTCATAATATTGATCTTCAAAACGGATTACACTGTAAAATGGGGACAGTACTGAGGTCTGCATAGTACAAAAGGGCTGAAGCCAAACTTTACTGTGCTATGTACATTAAAAAGTGAGGGGGGATGGTTGCTCTGCATTAGTAGTAACAAGTGATTCCAGGATACTAAATCAATCACAAAGTTAAAAGCTAATTGGACAAAATCTTATAGACGTTAAAAAAACTTATATGGTACAAATAAATAATTCCAATATTGATGTTAAATAATAAAGAAGAGAAAATATCTTTTGTGTATTTTTGTAAATAAAATGTTAATTTATTTATAAACACACATAAAGACCATGATAAAATGTTAAATTAAATTAAATAAATGAAAAATAAATAACACATATCATGGCAGCCTATAAGTAGCTAATTTGTCCCCTTCCTGTTACTAGAACACTGTTGTGGTGTAACTATTGTCCTTAATGAAGGGGAACACGACCCGGGTTCCAAGGGTACCTTCTGATTAGATGTTGCTTTCTGGACAATGAGCCTGATCCAGACCTACGCTTCAGTGCGTTTTTACGCCGATCGTAAGCGTAAAAACGGCTTTTTGTACTAACTGCGCATGTGCGGGACAGATTTTACGCTGAGAAATTCTGAGCGTATGAGCCCTAAGCATATTAACTTTGTATTAACGCCTTAAAAAATCCGTAACTACAAGCATAGCATATTAACTTTGTATTAACGCCTTAAAAAATCCGTAACTACACGAGGCATTTAAATCATACAGTATGGGCGTGCTAAGCATTGTAGCTATGCAATGGCCATACGGACGCACGCGGTTACGAACAGAAAAGTTAGGGTAGGGTTTGCTGAGCGTATGAAAGCAAAACTTAGTACGACCAAGGGAGGTTCCAATTGCCTTGCATCGAAGGTACGCCGCCGTTAATACGCTATGCACACCAGAGTAGGTCTGGATCAGGCCCAATGTGTGCAGGATCGCAGGTAGAGAGAGGGCTGCTGTCCCGGAAGCGGCTCACCGCTAATGCATCTGAAACCTAATAGGCTCCTTTTATGAAGTGGTCTTTTTTCTTTTCTCCCTATGTTGAAATTTATCGTTGTAGAGGATAGCAGGAGGATCTATTTAACATAAGAATTGGGATTATCTGTTACCACTAGTGCAAAGTAACCATCCCCATTCAGATTTTTTTAAACACTTTGGGCTTTATTCACGTAGAGCTTTATTTTTTAATGAACAAAGCTGTTCCAGGCTCGCTTCGGCTCACATCGAGCCTGGCAGCTTTGTTCATTAAATTTACCTGTCCTGCGAGGTCCCACAATGATCTCTGGGGCTCATCGCAGGAGAATTCATTCATATGAAGTATCGCATGCGCAGAGACTGCATTGCGGGACTTTGAAAATTTCAAGTCCCGGTATTAAAAACACTGCACATGCTCAGAGTCGAACGTGTCTCCCGGACAGGTAAGTTTTTCTTTGTTCTTTATTTTTTTGAACTGTTATTAATATTTAAGATGTATTATTTATTTTAATAAAAATATAATACAAAACAAAACAAAACATTTTGAAAAACTCTGCTCCAGCATTTCATAAATATTAGGAACCGTCGGCCTGCTCTGAAAAGAACGGGCCGGCAGAGAGCCCCTATATTTAGATAGATTATCATGGAAACTGCTATTTTTCATGGTGATCCATTGTTCGTAAATATGAAAACCTGCATTTTCATGCAATAATGCCCATTTTAATCTGAAAATGGGCATTATCCCATGAAAATTAGGTTATAAATAGACCCCTTAATTCTAATAATGGAGCCCTTGTAGATGGTGCATTCTGTAGCTGTTGATACCTTAATATTTACTGTTATTGTTACAGCCGTCGTGTGAATGGCTTGCTGTTATGCGTCCGTTCCCCCTGCTGTCCTCCTTACCTCTGGTTCCCATGGCGCAAGTCTGGGGATTCCCCTGCCTACAGGCTTCTTAGTTACTGCTACCCTGGTTACCTGTCTCTTGGCGCGTCTTCTCTATGCAGCGCGTCCCGCTCCTTCACTTCCTTATGCGTTCCTGGGGAACGCTACCTGTCTGGAAGGCTGGTCTTTTGCCGTCTTCTAAGAGGACAGCAGAGAGTATATTAGTTCCTACCTGTCTTGCATCTGGTGACGGTTATAGAGTCTGTTAGTTCAGTTTTGTGACCTGCTACTTACCTTGTGTGCCTAGTGCTTCCAGCCTAGTGATCTGACCGTTGTTTGACCCACTTACCTGCCTTGATTCCTGCCTCAGTTTCCTTTTGTATCCTGCCCTGGTTCTCACCCTTATTGTACCTACTTTCCCATTGTACCTGTACATCCCTCGAGTGCCTGCTTTATGTTACCTCTTCGGAGGTCCCGCTGTGTGAGTGTGTGCGTGCAAGTCCTGGTGCGTCTTGTTCAGTCCCGTGAACAATCTTCTGTCCATCGTGCCGGGTTCTGTGTTTCACATAGTCTGTTCTCTTCTGGACTGACCCTATTCACACTTGCCTTCCTGCTCCCTTCCCCTTAGTCTGGTTTCCACTCCGGGTTTCCTCATCTCTTCCTCGAGTCTGGTTCAACGGGGCACGACCAGGTTATTGGGGCGCAGCCAAACCCATCCCCACCATCAGGGACTCTGGTGAAGATCCCCCCGATAGTAAAGTTCCCGGGCCCCGGCAGTCGACTCGATCACTACCTCTCTCTTTCCCGTGGCCACCTCGGTCCTCTCCGAGGTAATCCCGGGGCGCCACTCCAGTTCAACATCTTCTTCACGACCACTCCGGTTCTCTGCCAGGTAAACCCGGAGTGTCGTAACAGTTATGTGCTATTTACATTCCACCCCCATTCCATTGGCTCTCAAAGCGCTTCCCCTTCCTAATCTGTCCCGCCCTGCTGACGGGTTTTTAACCAGGACAGGCTTTTTGGGATCCAGAGAATCCAGATCTGTCCTGGAAATATGGCGCCCATTCACGCCTTGCTTTACAAAAAGGCCATTTTCTGATTTCCAGTCTGGATCCGGTCTAAAATTACAATACTATTGCAATCTGTAACACTGGCACAGTCACAGAGGGTGCAAAACTGAAGGGGGTCTCCAATGAGTTAATATTTCAAGTTAAATTGGTTACCAATTCCTTTTTGGGGGCGCCGGTTTTCATTTCTGTCGCTGGTGTTAAAATTTTTAGTTAAGGCAATCTTTATCACGAATAAAGAAGAAATTAGATCCGGGGTAAACCCTTTTCCTATGTCTTTTTTTAGATATAAATTCAGACATATATTTCATATGATTTGCTTGGAGTCTACTTTACAAAATGAATAAATTTCCATATATGGCAAAGCTTTATTAAAATTGTTATAAAAACAGATTTTGACCTGTGTCCACCATCCAACATGGTATAAATCCTGCAGGACCCCCTCATTGTGTGCCAACCATTCAATTATTTATAGACTATTTTTGTATTTATGAAATTTGACTAAGAAACGTTGATTACAGATACACTATAACAGAAATAAGTGGACACAAGGCTGTTTGAAACGTTTTAAATAAACCTCCTCTGGGCAGTGCTTACATGTGGTGAATTCCATCAATCTACCTCACCAAGAAATGCAGTTGGACAATTGGACAATATCAGAGGAGGAATTAGCGAGTGGTGGGCCCAGATGCAAAAAATATGCTTTGGCCCTGATGATATCCCAGGTAACCCGATGAGGAGCTTCGGCGGTGCAGTGATGACAGCTGTGGGCATTTGTATCAGCATGGGCCCCATTGCCACTACACCTGTTGCACCAATGATAGTTCCGCCCCTGGTCAATATTATATATTTACGTTTGGACATGATTTGTTCTACTTGATTTTGGTTCCAGGATTGTTTGCATTTTTTTAATTGCTTATTGTTTCTCCTTTTTCTTTTCTGCACTTCATCTTGTTTGTTTATAGCTTGGACTATAAGGAATTTTTTTGTTATATATACACTAATGTTTTGTAAATGTAGATTATAGATTGAGCTTTATTTTTCAACAATTTAAGTTTCCACTGGACTTATGCTATGGAGTACTGGCTGTGGATGCTAAACAACCATTGACTTTTATACATATAAGCCTCCTGTAATAATGAACTAATTAACCAGTTACTTAAATCCGATGAAGGTCCAGTGGCGTCAATAAGAAAGAAGAATACAAGTGAGTGTAGATCAGCTGACAGGACAGGAGAGAAAAGAGAATACAGATTGGGATGACACTATCTCTCTCTCTATATCTCTCTCTCTC
>WWET01001802.1:78977-96922 GCA_011038615.1 Limnodynastes dumerilii | reverse complement strand
AATGATACAGCGTTAAGATTCCAAAAATATTATTAGGTTGACAGAATGAATCAGAGCAAAAGACTGCAATAACTAAATTTAAAAGATTATTTTAAATCAATGTCCTTATTTAAAAGTAATAACAATTAAAAAGTAATTCTACATCATAAAAATTTAAAACATAACAATCAGTGAATAAGCACATAAAACTATACAATAAAGTGTTCCTGTATGTATGTATATATAAATATATTTATTTATTGTGCACAATATAAATAAATAACTCAGCAAGCAATATGAATACATCTGTGGCAACAGAGTAAGGTATATATGACTGGATCCAGACTTAAGTAAGTGCTTAAGTGCTTGAAATGAGTTACTCCTGGGCTAAATTATGTTGATTGCAGGGGGAGTCAAGTTAATTGTATTCTTTGCATGCAGGGATATATCTTTGAATTGCTTACTGCACACAGATACTGACCAGCGTTACTATTACACTGTTATTTAGACTTGGGATAGGAAACATCACCTCTCAACTCTAATACTGTTTGCAACAGATGAAATATGACTCCCCTGCAAGCAACATGGTTTAGCCCAGGAGTAACTAATTTCAAGCATTTACTTAAGTCTGGATCAAGTCCATGGTCCTTAAAACACCGACTTTATTGGATCTGGATGGGAATACACGTGTCTTAAATAAATAAATAAACAACTGGGCAGATTGGGTCATGTGACTCTTATTTGTCGTCACTTTCTATGTTTCTATGACAGTCAAGGACATTGGGAACATTTTTTTTTAGTTTATTGATTTACATTTTTTTAATTGGGTTTGAATCCTGACAGTTCTTACCTCCTCTGGATGATTTAGGTGCTGCCTTAACAGGCTGCATGAGATGAAACCCTTGTTAAGTGATCAACATAAATATTTTCTGCAGGCTCCCAAATTTTCTCCATATCATCCTCCATGTAACCAGATATTAAAGTTAATTTCCTTGCCTTCTCAAGTTTAAACCAGGATTGGTAGATCTACCAGGGTGGTAGATTCAGAGTTAGGTCAGAAAATAGGTTTTGGTTTTAACATGTGTTTTTATTTTCTGGAGGTTCTAAATGGAAAGCAACTTTGATAATTTAGGAAGATATCTTAAATGGTCCAATAAAATTTTGTCCACGTTTGATAGAAGGTATTCACTGAATAAGTTTCTTGGTAGAAGGCCTGACCAGAAGAATCTGATTTGCTCACTCATACTGCCTGTTAGACTTTAATCTTCAACTTCAAGAGCAGTATAGAAACTGGTCCAAAATTAAGAAGTAAATTAGCCTCAATCCAAAACTACATTGTCAGGAGAACCATACAATCTAAATATTTCTTGGATTGCTAAATCAGCAATCTTAGTAAGGGAATCCACTATGACCAGCATCCATTTAGAAGGTGGTAAATCAACTATGAAGTCCATAGAGATTGAGCTCCAACGACATAATGGGATGGCAAGAGACCCTGTGGTGACTTGTGTGGAACCTTTTTTTTGTGCACAAGTCAAGCATTATGAAATATATCTCTTAACATCCATCTTAACATTCGGGCACTAGAAATTATGTAATTCTAGAGTCTTGTATGATCCACCAATCACATCCTGAATTCACTGGGACCCATTTATTGTGACCCTTGACTGGGGATGCCCTCTTTAAACAAGTGCCATACTGGCCAAGAAGAAGTTACAGCCCTACTGTTGGTATACAATATTTAAAAATATGGTGGCATGTAAATGCTCTGAGCTTGACGATGAACTAGTGGCAGTGTCGAAGTTATTGTATAGATAGAATATAATAAAATAAAAAAACTTAAAACAGTAATAGCACAGTGCAACACCACAAAATTTAAAAGTCAAAAGTAACTTGAGCTGTACTAGAGCAAATAAGTTAATGTGTTGTCTTTTATGGTGTAGGAATTCCCTTGAGGAGAAGGCAGAACTTTTGAGATGTCTTTGCTGCCATGAAGCCTGGATGACCTCCAGTTAGTGGAATCTATTCTTCACGTTAGCCTGCTGTGCAGAGCTCAGTAATGACTAGGTCTGGGAATTCTAACCTAGATATAGGCTAAGGATCAACAGTTTTCTCACAGTAGCAAAACAGTCCATGAGCAAAAAAGCAGCAAGTAGACTTTAGATAGGTTAGTAAGAGCGTTTAATTTTTCCCCCAGTGGTGTCAACATTCATTGCTCAATTAAATGAGGAAAAAAATCAGCTGCATCTATTTTTGTTGAGACAAATAATAAATGAACATTCTGAATATTTATATACTTAAACTTGCTAAAGTAGTCATCAGATTTCTCTGCATTACATATGACACTTACACTCTTTATAATAGACAGATGGCACCAGGGAAAGTTGTATGCATGCAGAAGTTTTAGTGTATGAGAATAATTTTTAGCACTGCATATGCCAAGATAGCATCCGTGCATAACAAGGGTAGATTTAGTATGGTGACATTTGGGGCAACTGTCCCCTTTGATGTACCTGCATAACCGAGAGCCTGGAGTTCAGATACGCAGCCAAAAGTCTGCATGTCTGAAATGTCGGTTATCTGTGATGTAGAAACGTTGGTATCATCACCTTCTCCTCTCTATATGACTACTGATGTCTCTGCATGTGTGAGAATTGCGGGTCTGAAAGGGTGTGGGGTGAGAATTAATTGCTGATGCACAGAGAGACATCGGTATTGTCTGCTCCATCCCTCACTGACAACTTGTAGTTACTGAGAAACCAGATGAGTGAAAAAAGAGGGGAATGGGTGATAGGGGATAAAAAGTAAAAAAGTAAGTAAATGAAAGAGGGTTATATGGAGAGCATTAGGGAGAGAGGAACGTAAAGAGAAAAGTAAGGGAATGGTTAGCAAGCGAATAGATGTTATGAATAGTAGGACGACACAAGACTGATGACACAGTGGGCCCGATTCAATTAACTTAAAATCATTTGCCGGCGTATTTTTAACGCTATTTTTAGCAAAATAACAGGCGGAATTTTTTTTGCAATTCAATTATTTTGTAGCGTTAAAAATACGCCGTTTTTTTATGATAGCCATAATTTTAAATCCACACCTATGAGAGGTGCGCATTTTTAATGATGTCCTGTCTTGTGCCCTGACAGGGAATGCTAATGCTTGTAGAACTACATGCACCAGCATGCCCATGGATGCCAGGCCGCTGCACAGAATACATGCCCCCTGCAGCTGTCTAGGAGGATTTATGTAAATGAGTGACATCCTCCTTTTAAATGCACTGTTCAACAGATTACTGACATCCAGCCCTCTGGACAGCGGGTGTTTATGTGTATTTTTGTGTGTTGGGGGCCCCCACAGTTTAATCCGGCCCTGAGCACTACACTAAATGAATTCCCAAACTCATATTTTATTATCTAAAAAAATAAAATGATAATAAAAAGGGCGGAATAATAATAATAATAATAATAATAATAATAATAAGGGATGAAAGAAATACTTACTTTAGTGTTTAACTTATGGTCTGGGAACACTCAAGATTACCATAAAAATTACTTTTACTTATCCTCTACCTTTGAATAACATATAAAGGTCAGCTTTTATTGATAAAAAAAGCCTCTTATTTCACAATAAAATGTACATGCTGCGGATATGAATGAAAGTGGTTAAAATTAAGAAAAAAGAACATTCTAAAAATGGTTAAGATCATGTTCTAGCAAAGGGGAAAGGATACAAGATAATAGCCAAGTTCTTAGGTATCAAAAAGGAAATAGAAGCTACATCATACTTTCCTCGTGTTTCTTAGACAAGGTCAAAACCCAGCATTAGAGCATTAGACGTGTAGGGGAAAACTGAACTTGTGGAACCTTCTTGTAGAGCTGTCCATCTATAGCAGCCCTTGATTCTTGGATATGGCAGCATTCATAGGTTACCCCTAAGACTCTAAGTAGTACAATTTTAAAGTCACTAACAAATGAGGAATGGAACATGACAGTGGAAGTGTCAAGAGAAAAGCAGGAAAGTCTAGTCAGGGTGACATAAAATAGGCACTTGTTAAAGAGCAGAGGCTTGCTTTTTCATCTTCTCCCTTTACTACTGCATCTACTGCACCTTCTACCTCATCTGCTGCACCCACAGGCCACGTCCCTGCTTTGTTTTTCAGGAGACCCTCCTCTATGCAGAGACCGTGTTTGCTTTACGGCACAATACAAAGTGAAATGCATGTGTCGGGAACATTTTTAAATGCTAAGAAGATTCACCTAGGATATTGTTTTATTGCTTTATGTTGTGAGTTGTCAACTTGGTCACAACCCACTTAGTGGCAAAAAAATCAAAATTGTGCACCGGATTCAAATATCTGTTTTTAAAATGTACGCAATTAAACGCACGCACGTAGGAAGCCAACACCCACGACACTCCCCTCTCCCGGCCATGCAATCGTGGACTTACACCTTCATAGACCACTCTGTTCTTTATGTGTGTACGCACTTGCGTTTAGGTCTTCCGTGTGTGCGATTCTTTATAGCCAGTATGACTACTCTGACAGCTGGCTTACAATACAGAGGGAGAGTGCCACAGGCCCCCCTTTTTCTCCTTCCTCCCCTGTAGCAGCTGCACCCCTTGCACCCCTTGTTATGCCCCTGATTGGCGGCACTACGCTATAAGAGGTTGTAAAAAAAATAATGGGCCGGATCCAGAACTACGTCCGTCTTCCATAGATGGACGTAATTCAATGAACAATAGCTACTGCGCATGCGTATTGTTTCGATACGTAGATTGCGTATATGCGGTCTAAAAGAAACGATACGTAGATTATGTACAATAGCTACTACTCATGCGCAGTAGCTATTGTTCATTGAATTACGTCCGTCTATGGAAGACGGACGTAGTTCTGGATCCAGCCCAATATCATTAATATGTAAACTTTATTAGAATTTTGAATTGTTTAAAGCTAGAAACAGTGTAGAAAGAAAAATGAGAGTATTTCACAACTTCAACTTTCAAAAACCTCTGTTATCCATTGTATATATATATATATAAATATAAAATGATTAATACATTAAGACTGTGCCTAATACTATATCATAATCTCACCTATATAATGTAATCTCCACGATGATAAAGAAAGAAAGGATTACCAGCATCCAGTAATTGCAATAAATCCGCTCTCCAAAGCAAAATTATAGATAGATATAATGCTATTCCCAAACCTACTATAGCTTATAACAATGGGTTATTATCACCCCAAATCATATGCTGAAAAGGAATCAAGTCCAATTTTTGAACAAGCCCGTTCGCAGTTAATAGCCAGGGTCACGGATGATTTCAAGGCATTAATGCCTTATATTTAGAGGATACAAACTGGACACTTAAGTATGTAGCTAATAAGAAGACAGCGCTATGAGGATCTGTACACACAACAAAAATTAATAACAAATAAATCTCCAGCTGCTATTTTGAGGGAGACCACCCCTACTAAAAACAAATATAAAAGAGAAAAAAGCGCTAGGAGATTTATAGGAATCACAATTTATTCATATGTCTGTATAAGTAAAATCACCAAATACAAATACATAATAAAAACCTTGAACAATATGTATCCAGAAAAGTAAAAAAAATCATTAACCATTGATTGCAGTACCCAGAAATAATCAAGTAATTCAATGCTAAAAGTCAATCAATTATATTAATAGAAATCCATGTAAGCAGCAGTTAATATTGCGATATGGAACCCAGATATCAGATAGTGTAGCAGCTTATCTTGGAACTAGTATTCGGCAAATGACCGTAAGCACTAAAAGTTCAATGGCTGAATATAGAAGCGGCTGTAGTCACTATGCCCCAGATAATAAAAGAGATAAAGGCTGGATTACAATGTCAGTACAAAGTGTCCTGGCGTATAGCCAATATAGTTACCGCTAGAGAACGTGTCTCGGTGGTCCGATACTACAGGCAGGCAGGGCAGCGTCTGTGGCCGCCGGAAAGCTAGGCAGTGATGGTAGTGTAAGAGGCCGGTATATTTACCACTCCAAAGGCATGTGCATGTGGTCCGGTAGTCTTTTCACACTTTCATAGCTGCCACAAGAGGGAGTGGAAACACAATGGGGGTGATTCAGAGATGCGACTGCGAAAAGATCGCAACGATACGCAACTAAGTTCAGATCTTAGCAGGTTACAACCCACTGTTTAAATAGTCACTCCCCTTGCAAATAGCTACTGCGCATGCGCAGTAGCTACTGTTCAGTGAATTACGGCCGTAGTTCTGGATACGGCCCTATGTCTCGATGATATGATAGACGAGTTCTGGGTCCAATAGAGTGAGTGAATAGTGCCAAAGTCCTGGGTATGGCAATATGAGTAGCAATGTCTAAAAGAGAGCTCTTACGCGTTTCTCCATATAGGTTTCATCAGAGAGCATGTGACTGGTGTGTCAGTGAGAGAGATTTATATCCTCCTTGCCCAGGTGATGCTTAATTAATGTAATCAGTCCTCCGTGGGTTCAATGGACAAAGTCATTTTAAAGGCTCCTAACATTGTATCTTTTATAAAAATCAATAAATAAACATTAAAAAAAAACATAAAAAAGACTTTGAGGATACATAAAAAACATAAGAATAACATTGTAAAATAGAATAAAATAAAATGAAATAAATTATATTATGTTAAGGACATTTTCAGCAGCGTTATAATACTCCATATGATGTTGTTATGTTAAAGGAGACAGTTTAGTAAAAAACTCTGTATATATAGAGATAGAACAGCATAACCTATTGTGATTAGGCCTTATTATACGGCTGATAATAATATTTATATGTTTCTCACAGTATAGATTAGATGCTTATTGGAAGATAGATCATTATAGTGCTCAGGGATCATGAAGCAAACGGTATGAACAGATATAGAACAGTATATATAAAAATATGCATACAAGATGTTTTTAATGTCTGCAGTTTGTAAAAATAATATAATACTGTGTGCTATTGAAAAAAGCTCCATAGTAAGAAACAAACAATCAGTTAAAAAGAATTACAAAAGAGGAATATAAACATTGACATTAGTTTCGAGAGAAATTATTTGTATGGACTGCAATTGTATGAAATATATGATGATCATATCAAATCACACTCTCCAATTGTAGGCAAAAAACAACAACATTGCATATGAACTGCAAATTATATGGATATGCATTGCATATATAAAGATATATGGAGAGATCCATATTATCCATTTTTCATTCCCCATTGTCATTTTTGATGTATAATGCAAAGAGAAGAAAAAATAAAAAATAGTTTCGCTAGAGAGGAAGGCAGGTGTCATGTGACTACTCTGTCATAGTCTATTAGTGAAAGGATAAAGAGTAGGTTTTGAATAAAATAATATAATATTGATAGGGAATGGCATGTCATAGTAATAAACAGACAATAAATAGAACAGACACATGGGGAGGAATATGCAGTGGTGGTCAGACTTATTAGAACTTATTATGCTTGAAACATATTTATGGGCATTAAGGTGGTGGAGAGACCAGAAAGCAGAAAAATTGTGCAAATCCTGCACACGGGCCCCCTCACTTCTTAAAACGCCCCTGTATGGAGAGATCCATATTATCCATTTTTCATTCCCCATTGTCATTTTTTATGTATAATGCAAAGAGAAGAAAAAATAAAAAATAGTTTCGCTAGAGAGGAAGACAGGTGTCATGTGACTACTCTGTCATAGTCTATTAGAGCTCAATGGATCCGTTGAGACCTTTCGGATATAATGTATCCAACTTAAAAATCCAATAGGATTCTCTATTGCAAAGACGTGAGAAACGATCTCCCTCCCTTTTGTAGCTAATAACAGCACTGACAATTGCATGGTTATAACTCTACTTCAGTGGTTGGAGCTCGTTAATAGAGTTATAGAAGGCCCCATATACACATTTTTATCTTCGTATGTCATGTCTGTCACTTAAAATGGTCATATAATTTGTCACATTCTGTTTTCCTACACGTCATCTTGGTTGTTTTTTGTGAAATATTACAACATTCTGCAAATACATTGGACTGGTTCCAGAAATAATAAGGGTCCGGATTCACAATTATGTCGTTTTCGTCTTTCGTCTTTAAGAATTGAGCTACTACACATGCATAGGTTATTTACGCTATCTACGTACCATTTCTGCATGTAGATTGTGTAAGCGCAGTCCATCTCAGACAGTAACAGAATCATTGTATAAGATTACAAGATGTACAATTAGTCTGTTACTGAGATAGATCTTCTACCTTATAATATGGAATCAGTTATTTTTTAAACTATCAAAAAAAATCTCTGTGCCACATAAATCCAGTGTATGTTTGAGATATATATATATCTCAAGGTGTTTCCTCCATTTTCCTGTGTGTGCAGCACATGGCAGCTGCTGCTGTGTCACAGTGATGTCAGGAACGAGTACCGACCCGTCACGCCCCCTGACGAAGTCCCAGTGACGAAACGCGTAGGGTCGGGCCAGTACTCGTGTTTACACACCCCACGTGTCGGCAGCAGCTCTCTTACCCGTTTGACCACGCTGTCTGTAGAAATCACCAGGACGCTGGATGCTGGATCTGACGGTACCATTTTTGTTTGCGGTTGAGAGTTATTGCATATACACGCGGTTTTACACCACACAGTTGGTACGTTTTATTGATTGTCCTAAGGGGCCTAATAAACTTGACTGTATTTCACCATGGAGCGCCCCCTGTATTTCATATTTTTCTAGATCTAACCACCTGGAATTGAGAACCAGGACTTTGACTGGGGAAGACGCGGTTCCTATATTGAAAAGGGATCTGGTGAATGACTATTCGTTTCAATCACTAAGTGATTGTGTGTGAACACTTATTTTATTTTATTTTGTTTTATATTTAGCACCAACATTCAGTAGTGTGCTGATATATTTTACTTTATAATAAATGTGTATTAATGTAGTGTGTGTTGTAGAAATAAAATAAAAATTTTCACACTCACCGTTTTGCTGTCATCATTCTTGGGATGAGTTGCTTGGAGCTCCGGTCCTCTCTTCAGCTCCTCTGCCTCTTCTGGACTTGCAACGGCGACAGGATCCTTCCTCTTTTTCCGTGTCGCTGCTAATGACCATTCGGTCAGTAGAGGGCAGCCTTTTATAGAAATTATGACGTAAGTTACATTAGGAGGGCTCTAGTGTTTCTGACGTCATCATTAATATAAAAGGCTGCTCTCTAGTGACCGAATGGTCATTAGGAGCGGCGCGGAAGAAGAGGAAAGATCCTGTTGCCGTGGCAAGTCCAGAAGAGGCAGAGGAGCTGAAGAGAGGACCGGAGCTGCATCTTCTACCAACCGGAGAAGATTCTACAAGCAACTGGAGAAGATTCCCTGCCAAGAAGAAAGAAGCTCCAAGCAACTCTTCCCAAGAATGATGACAGCAAAACGGTGAGTGTGAAAATGTTTTATTTCATTTCTACAAGCAAACTTTTTTGATTATTAACAAGTAAATAAGTAATGACTGTGGGTATACGACAAGAGTGACCCCTGTCACCTTTGCTTTTTTAACTTAGCTATTTAGTATTCACTGGGAGAAGATCATGTCAAACAATTCTTATTGAATTTTTTGACTGGGGGTATATATATATATATATATACATACACACACATAAACACACATATTATACTTCTCTCTCTTCTGTTGTGGAATGCCAATCCCCCTCAAATAAACACAACATAAAATAATGCGCTTACATTTGCTTGTGGGTAAAATTGTCATTTAATTAAGATTAATAAATTTTTATATACTATTATTGGTTTTTTTTTTTAGAATCCAAGGTGATTATGAGCCTGATCCAGAGCTACGAAGTTATACTGAGCGGTCTAATGCTCAGCGTAACATCGCAGCACATACCCCGACACTCCCCCTTGTCCAAGCGTATTAACACTCACAAACGCTGGCTGAAGGCTACCCTATCTTCAGCCAGTGTGAGTGTAAATACACTGGGATAGTGGCAGTGGCAGGCTGGGCCACACCGCTTTTTCTCAGTTTTGGGCCGGTCCCTGGTGATCTAGTGAGGCCACATAATCCCCGGCACATGTACAGTACAGCCGCAGACTATGTGGCCGGACCATGCGCCACGGAGGAGGAAGAGGAGCATAGCCGACATCCCTGCTATCAGCTGCTGCTGTGGTTACACAGAGCAGCTGATCGCAAACCTCCTATCAGCTGCCAGGGTTTACGATCAGCTGCTCTGTGTTCTGCCCGGCAGCTGATAGCAGAGACTTCCTGCCTGCACAGGAACCAGGAAGTAGGGACATCGCGCCGCGTAACGTAAGTGAAGAAATAAAAGGAAGCTGGTGACATGATGGTGGATGCTGAGGAGGGGCTGGTGACATGAGGGGGGATACTGAGGAGGGGCTGCTGAAATGAGGGGATACTGTTCTCATCATAGGATTTCCGCTACGTTTTCCACAAGATCGCCCATGCAGACAAGACTCAACACAGGCTGGACCATGTCTACAGCCAAGAACCTTAACCAATATGTCACCCAAAAACGAGGAATGGAGGGATGGAAATTCCAAGAAGAAAGAGGGCCTCTTCCTGTTCCAGTTGACCTAAATGCCTTGAAAGGGGATGCAAGCTCCTCCCAGCACATGCTGCTTATCCAATTAATGAAGATAAGGTGAGTTACATCACTAGGGACCTCTCACACCCAGGGAGTTTAATTTCACTCAGGTTAAAGCCTTACCCCTCCGCTTCTCTACTTCTGCTCCCCAGTTACATCCCTCTGCACATATTACACCACTTTCACCACATTACAGTCACATTTCTGTCATTAATTAACTGGTCCAGCTGCAGAGTCCGACAGTCCCCATTCCACTTCCTGGTATCTTGTCTACTTTTCATCTTCGTGGTCTCTGGTTTCACTTTTGTCTGCATCATTTTATGCCCAGGGCAGAAACATTTTTGGGCTCCCCCTCCAAATATTTAAATTTAAACTATATATCCATTTCTGCCCCTTGCATGTGTCCTCCAGAACTCTTAATCCCTACCATTTTACTTTGTTGCGCAAAGGATTGTCTTTTGCACCGGTAGGAATTATGGATCGATTTCAGGTAGAGAAAGATCTCAATTTGTTTATACGCAAAATTACGCTACGTAAAATGTATCATGGCAAAGACATGGATCCAAAGAGTGATTCCCCTTTATTAGGGGATCATTCTCTGGATCCTCAATTTGATGAAGAAGATTTGGCAGCTATTAAAATCCTAGAGGAGCTGGCAGACTCTGATGTGAGTACCCAACCAAGGAGTTTAGCCTCAAAATCTAAGTACTTTCCGGATGTCAGCAAATATCCTTTTATCTTTACCTATAGGGAATTCGTTTCTCGGGACCCAGACCAACTATATTGTTCATCCAAAAAGAGAATGAAGTCTATCCATCACAATATATCCAAAGAGGAACATGTAGCTCTCAGTGAATTAAGTAGTTGGCAAGATGTTACAATCAAGCCCTCAGACAAAGGAGGCAACATAGTCCTCTGGTCAACAGATGACTATGTTAAGGAAACTAGACAGCAGCTTTGTGATGAGACATGCTACTCTAAACTTCTTTTTAATCCTACAGAAAATGATCACAAAGCATACAACAGAATGATTGAGACGGCCTTTAAAGTTGGCCTCATTTCCAAGAAGGAAATGAAATTTCTGGAGTGCCCATGTCCCAGGACCGCAACACTGTACCTCCTTCCAAAAGTTCATAAGAACCGCATCTCCCCACCAGGTAGGCCGATTGTATCTGGGCAAGGTAGCCTGACTGAACAGGCGAGTAACTTCTTAGACTTCCACTTACGTCCTTATGTATATGGGCTCCCATCTTATTTGAGGGATACCATGGATCTCTTGGTAAAACTTAATGACGTGGTGGTAAGCATGCTGGCAACTTGTGACATAGAATCGCTTTATACCAGTATAGGACACCATACCGGCATGGTGGCAGTGCGATCATTCTTAGAGCTGGATAGATTTGATGGATTCTCCGAGTTTCTTCTGAGGCTCCTTGATTTTGTCCTAACAAGGAACAACTTCCTGTTTGAGAATAATTACTACCTACAGGTGAGGGGCACTGCCATGGGGACGGCGTGCGCTCCCACCTATGCCAACCTCTATTTGGAGTGGTGGGAGCACACGTGCGTCTTTCCTGAGGCCCATGAGGAATTTACCACCCATATCCTCGTGTGGCTTCGGTATATTGACGATATTTTCATCCTCTGGCAGGGTGGCCCCTCCCTATTGCATACTTTTATGGATATCTTGAATGATAATCCCTTTAACCACAGGCTAACATTGGAAATGTCATCTGAACAAATCAACTTTTTAGATGTTACCATCTCTATGGATCATGCAGGTAATATACACACTGATCTGTTTTGGAAGGATACAGCCACAAATAGTATCCTCCATAGTGACATCTTCCACCCTGAGAGTACAATTAGAGCCATACCGAAGGGGGAGTATTTGCGACTGAGGAGGAATTGCTCCTCGGTAACTACTTTAAAAAAAAGAGCTAAGGAACTACAATCTAGATGGTTAGTAAGGGGCTATAAGAAGGGACTACTACGGAGATCTTATCAGCCTGCCCTTCACCAAAATCATGATAACCTTCTACTCCCCAAAACTAAAAACAAATCAAGTAATAATAAGGTCAGATTTATTGGCAACTCCAATCATGAATCTTATCAAATCAAAAAGATCTTAAATAGACATCTACATGTTTTGCAGGCTTATACGGATTTGAAAGACATCTTGTCGGAAAGAATTGATGTTACTTGGCGGAAAGCTAAGAGCCTGAGAAACTCGCTAGTTTCAAGTTTTTTGCAACGCAGACAAACTAAAAAGATGACTGCACCAGGCTCACATCCTTGTGGCAGATGCCATGCCTGTAGGTTCATGGCTAAGACACAACAAGTGACGGATAGATATGGCCAAATTTCATCTATATCACCTTGTATGATGTGTGACACTACACAGGTCATATACTGTTTGAGTTGCCCTTGTCAAAGTCGGTACGTAGGCAAGACCAAGAGAAAGTTAAAGGTGAGACTATTGGAGCATGGCTCCATCAGAAATAGTCATTCTGACTTTGCCAAATCTAAACAACTATCCCCTATAGCTCGCCACTTTCTTAGGGATCATAAAGGGGATCCCAAAGGCCTTACTGCATTTATATTGGAGAGGGTTACTTTGGACTCACGAGGTGGGGACATAGATGAACGTCTCTTGCAGAGAGAATCACGCTGGATTTTTCTCCTAGATACTACCCAACCAAAGGGACTGAATGATTACATATCATTTGTCCCATTTTTGTGAAACCCAAGATTCATGGGGTTTATTTTGAATAATCTACTAGTGATCAATTTATTAGATATTTAATGTATGGGGTTGTTCTCATGTGGTTTGCTATATTATATATATCATTTATCGTGTATCTATGTATTTTGATGGACTATTAATCAATGTTCATGGGCTAATTATTAATTAAAAAATCTTTTTGACCATTCAAATCTATTTGGTGCCAGATGATCACATCACTAATGGATGTGGACGTCTGCAACACAGAAAATATTCATTCAATATAACTTAGATCCGAGTTTATTTATTACAGGGGCATATGTTGCAATTTAGCATCAATGAGACCATATTTTGGATTTGCCCTTTGTAATATTGTTATATATATATATAATTTTCCATCTTTTTGATTATATATTTGTGATATTTCCATATGAAGCTTCCTATTCATTATATGTTGTTGCTCAGAGATACCCAATATATATATTTTTTATGATAATATGTTATGATATGGTACCGTTTATTAGAAGTCATTACAGGGTTAATAATCAAGTGACTTAGTACTACATAACATTCTTTCTCTCAGCGACTTCTAGATATCTGATATAATTCTGGTCATTTATTCATACTAGATCATTCTCATAACAATCATACTGTTGACAATTGTGGCTTTGTGGTATATGATACTTCCCCTTTAAGAGATTTTCCAGGTATGCTTAACAAGCGGCATATTGGTTACAATATGTTTATATGTTTATTCATAGTGGTTATAAGAATGATACATGCTTTCCTTTCACCCAAATCATATACTAATGAAGTAATATTTTATACAAATTATTCAAACTGTTGTTTCAATATATTTCTTTTGCTCACATGCAGGTGATTCATTACAGAACCTCAATCCTATTGGTCCACGGGGGTATTTAAACCCATTACTTCCGATCACCTGGTATGCACTATCCTTTGAGAAAGTTTACTACGAAACGCGCGTCAGGACACAGCTGATTGCGGTTCCCGAGTGCACCGGGTCCCGATTTATGAACTGTTGGACACCACACAGCCTTGGGAGTTAGTGAGTGAGGGCAAGTATACATACCCGAAACGGGGGAAGTGCTGGCCGTGAGGCCGCTAGGGGTGTGGGCAGGGACAGACTTCTCTAGCTATATGGGCTGTCTATGGTCATATCACCGCTGCTGCTGATACACGGCCGTTATAGGGATAAGTATCCTGCACTGTTTTGCTCACTGCTATTTTGCATTGCTCTTTTGAATTTACATGTATTCCCAAGACTAACTGTGTATGTGTGGGTTGTCATTCATGTGTTTCCAGTCTCCATTTCTGCCCCTTGCATGTTTTTCCCGTCCCCATTTCTGCCCCTTGCATGTGTTTCCAGTCTCCATTTCTGCCCCTTGCATGTGTTTCTAGCCTCCATTTCTGCCCCTTGCATGTGTTTCCAGTCTCCATTTCTGCCTCATGCATGTGTTTCCAGCCTCCATTTCTGCCCCTTGCATGTGTTTCCAGCCTCCAATTCTGCCCCTTGCATGTGTTTCCAGTATCCATTTCTGCCCCTTGCATGTGTTTCCAGTCTCCATTTCTGCCCCTTCCATGTGTTTCCAGTCTCCATTTCTGCCCCTTGCATGTGTTTCTAGCCTCCATTTCTGCCCCTTGCATGTGTTTCCAGTCTCCATTTCTGCCCCTTGCATGTGTTTCCAGTCTCCATTTCTGCCCCTTGCATGTGTTTTCGGCCTCCATTTCTATCCCTTGCATGTGTTTTCAGCCTCCATTTCTGCCTCTTGCATGTGTTTCCAGCCTCCATTCTATATCCACAAATTCTTTAATAACCTATTGTACACGTTCCTTATCTTTGCTGTCTTCTTCTCTCTCTTCCTCCTACCTCTGCGGCGCTCTCAGCCTGCATGACCACGCTAGTCACATAAACAGTACTGGTTGTATGACTAAATCTGTTTCCAAAAATGACACTGCCACATTTGCTAGGCCAGCCTTCAATGAAACAGATTTGATCCATCATGGCTCCCGTACCAGCCCTGTATAACCAGTACTGTGTCTATGAATGATACAGGCCTCATCTGTTTTCTGATGCAGCTGGCATCTATGCAATCCACAGTCTATGTGACCATGGCCTGGGGGGGGGGGCAGAGTGACCCACCTTAAAGTCCCCTTGAGGTGCACCCCATGCGATTGCCAGCCCCTCGAAATGACCCTGCACCTGCTCATGTCTGCAGAAAGCAGTAGATGCTTCCTGATTGCCATGTAAGTGGCAGCAGGAGTCAATTAAAGACTTCTGCCCAGTTCTGCCTGTCTCTGTGCCACCTTTGTGCGCCCCAGCGTCCTGGGCGGTAGTACCGGCCACTCTACCCTTGTTAAATTAGACAGTTTTCAAATTTTGGGAAATAAAATAATAAAAAAAACTTACTTTCAAACAAGTTTAAGGGGTACAACAAGGAAAGTTATCACTTCAGAGACATTAAAAGAAAATAAAACCTGGTATTCTTACAGATTTTACACCAAACGCATCAAGTAAGCCGCCTTATCCTTCAAGGAAGATAAGAAACAAATGTATTGTTCTGTTTTACAGAGGGCTATTGTAGAAGTTTTTCCCTTCTGGCTATAAAGTTTACAGGAATACTAAGACCGTTCATCTCTTGGATTTTTCTTTTGGTAGAAAATCCAAATTGACTTTATTTGAGAATTTACTATTATTCTCCCAACAAAATAGCAGAATGGAATAACGCATTATAACGCTGACAATGGGCCAGATCAAGACCTACATAAGCAAGCGATTTTACGCTAGCTGCTGGCGTAATTTTGGCTTGCTTGAACGTTCTGCACATGCGCACGGCAGATGTTACAACGCGTAACTATGGGCGGCCATAACACTGTAGTAATTACGTACGTGCCAAAAATACGCTAGCCGTAACTATGCTCCAACTACGCACTGGAGACGGGGTGAGGCATTTAAATTGTACAGTATGGGCTGGGTTAGACAGTCACATCCGTCACGCTTTGAATAGTTAAGGTAGGGTTTGGTAGACGTAAATCAGCAAAAGTCCGTCCGTCCGAAAGGAGTGCCCGGGAGAGTGCATAGTACTTACAATAGCGTAAATATGCTACGCTAACAAACGTGACACACACGTAGGTCTGGATTTACCCCAATGTCAGTATTTATAGCTGTCGTGTAAACCTTTAATGGTTCTATTCTAGAACCAGGGTAAACAAGCTATGCTTCTGGTTGCTCAGATTAAATTGTAGGTTAATATAAACAAGTGCATGAAAGACAATAATGTATTTGTTTCATACCTGGTCAATGGACGTCTGCTCTACAGTGCTGGATTCCTTAACGCCGAATCGACTGTGATGCCGATTGACAAATCCGCAATCGGCAGGAAAACCTGCTCGACAGTTCAGGGCACCTGGACACTTTCGGACTAGGTGTAAAATGGACGTTTGAGTTTTCTTAATGTTCATTTTTTTAATGTTCACTTTAATTTTAGTTTTTGGGTAGGGTTAGGTTTAGGGTTAGGATGCTGTTATAGGATGGCTAGAGTTAGGCGTCGGTAAGGGGACATTTACGTTTAGGCTGCGGTGAGGGAATGGTAAGAGTTAGGCTGCAGTAAGGGTAAGGCTAAGGTTAGGTTATGATAAGGAGACATTTAGGATAAGACTGCAGTAAAGAGACATCTAGGGTTATGCTGCAGTGAGGGGAGGGTTAGGGTTAGGCTACAGTAAAGGTCGGGTAAGGGCAGGGTTAGTATTTGTGTCAAACTTTCTTGTAATGACAACAATAAGGTTGGTATATACTGTAGACCAGAAGTACAGTAAGGGGGTACATGGGATTATGCCATATGGGAACTTCTCCCACTGATTGCATTGAAAAGCTGTATATCTCCATTTACTTATCTTGGACTTGATTCACAGTTAAGAAAATGCTGCATTTTAGGTGCGTATGTTTAAGAAGGGATACACTGCGCTGGCTTAGTAACTTAATATACGGAATTTACATTGGACTGCTCTGCATCACCATTATGAACTGATTTCCTCAAGGTTCGTGATGACTTAAGAAGTAAGGAGCGTGCCGAGAAAACTTAAGAACAACGATAAGAAGATTGGGTGGAGGGAGCGATTACATGAGGAAATCTGGGCGCGGTTAGGCAGCAACGTTTTTAATTAGCCGCCCTACGCACACAACTAAGAATCTAAAGATAAGGTAGCCCTATGGCATTCGTAAGTCAGTTAAGAAGCTGAAAACCGAGGACGTGTCCGGAGAGTCGCCTCGCTAATTTTTTTATTTAATTTAGAACCTTAAGTATTCTTAAGTGTGAATATGGTCCATTATGTCTATGTTTCCATACCGCCACTTTTAAATGTCCACTTTGACCTGCTGTAGACCTTAGTGTTGTCAGTAAATCAACCCTGCCAACTACATTTATGTAGACATTCATATACTGGTGACCTAATGTCAAGTGTATGAATATCACAGAAATAACTTTATAACTCATATACTGCACCCACAATCCCCAGCACACTGGGCCTGATAAGGATTTAGGTACAGAAGGGGACTTAGCAAGTCTGTCGTGTAAGTCCCCATAACATCGGTGCGTGCGAGCAGCATATGTTAC
>WWET01001802.1:24402-47312 GCA_011038615.1 Limnodynastes dumerilii | reverse complement strand
TAGTGACAGACCCTCTCCTGTGATACTAGAGTGACAGGATCCTCTCCTGTGATACTATAGTGACAGGACCCTCTCCTGTGACACTATAGTGACAAGACCCTCTCCTGTGACACTATAGTGACAAGACCCTCTGCTGTGAGTTCTTAGCTCATATAATGAGATTTAACACCTTATCATACATGCAAATGAGAGCAGATTGATGCCACATCCCTTCACAGGAAAAACCACGCCCCTTCACAGGAAAAGCCACACCTCTTTATGAACACGCCACCCCAAGTGTACCGATTTAGCATATAAAAATGTTGGAGGATATGTAATGTATATTTTGTAATGAAATAGTCCATGTACCCTCAGTTCATTATACACCCAAATCTTGTGCCCAGATAACCACCTGGCTGAGCAGCAGGTATGGGTCAACAGGGCCGTTTCCTCCCAGCCAGTTTCGAACTGGCTGGGATTTCGATTCCATATGCCTTGATGTGGCATAGCAATCGATCAACAGAGCACCGAGCTTTTGGGGCTCCAAAAAGTGAGTGAAAAAAGTCCCCTAATCCTTTCCCTAATTTTAACCCTAACCATCCCCTCTCACTCCCCTAACCCTAACCTTCCCTTCACCTCAGCCTGACCCTAACCGTCCAAATCCCGCAGCCTGACCCTAACCCTCCCTCCCGTGCAGCCTGACCCTAACCCTATAGCGGCAGCGGAGGGATATCGGTGGTGGCCAATCGGCACACTCACCCATTCTAAAAAACAAAATAGAAACTGGGCGGTATTTGAAATAGGGATATCCGAAAAGGAACTTTCTGGTGTCCCTATTTCGGAAAATAAAGTTTCGGTCCATGGACTGCAACCGTTGAACAGCTGGCAGAAATGACTATCCTCAAGAACTTCAACAAAGAAAAGAAAAACTGATCACTTAATAGTAGAAATGTTTAAGTCTTGGATTTATTGCAGAAAACTATTCGTCCTCATGTACTGAATAATCTCATCCATTACGTGTGTTTAGGGCATATTCCGTGTATGGTATAATGGGAAATATTGCACTTATATAGGTAATATATTTATACCTTGCAGCTTTGCCGTGTTGCAAGCGATTTGAAAGTCAGATCAAATTAAATGTTGCTAAGGTAAGACATTGAATGAGAAATGAATAATTTTGTGCCTTCGCTGTCTGAAGGCACTGTCTACAGCTACTTTTATTAAAATGTCCTGTGAAGTGAGATGGATTCAAAAGAACCTCTGATAACAGTTATTATAAGCAAGTGACACGCATATAAATACATCAGTCTATCATGCCACATGCTGGTAAAGACTATGAATTTTCCTGTCCTATATGCCCGGTGCCAAGAACCCATCTCACAACCCTCCGAGCAATAGTTATTGCCGTTTTCTGTAATTATAAGCTATGAATGTGATACATAAACAAAATCTAATAAAAGGCACTGATTCAATGGGTAATACATTATGCAAATGACAAATAACAACGTCAAGCCAAAGGAACAACTAAAAAAAAAAGTAACAGTAAAAATGAATGTAAAAAAAATACACATAAACAAGTTCTCTCTTTTCCGTGGGGCTGTACTGTATATATTGTGCATTTATATGTTGTATGCAAACTGTTTTATCCAGATTAATGGCAAATGACACTTATGACTGCTACCAACAGGGGGCAGTGTTGCACTCACAAGTTGGCATGACGTGGTATTACAGTGTACAGCAGGCTTGTCCTAAGCATGGCGCACAGGCCGTATGTTTTTGTGGCCCAGTCTCAGTGCGGCATAGGCAAACCGATGACCTGTGTACCGATGCAGTCTTTGTACCGTATTCACACTTGAGAAACAGCTGCTTCTTAAGTACGGTCTTATATGTAATGAAAGAAAAAATTGTATGAGCGCTAGAACAAGCCAATATATCTCAACAGGGGAAATAAAAATGACTAAGGACCTGATTCAGAATTAAGAACGTCTGGTAACTTACGCACGCAAAATGCGTAAGTGGAGTGATTTCTATTCAGTGCGCATGTGCAGACCATGGAGATACGAAGCGTAATTGGAAAGATGCGTAAGTAATTTCCGCACGTCAAAATATCCGCACGCACATAAAAGATCAGGCGGATTATTAATTAGTAGGCGTCAATCGGAATGTAAATAGCAAAAAATAGGCGTGGTAATGCAGTAGACGTGCGGATCTATATGCGAAGGTTTAATGATAATGATAAGGCTGCTTTCACTACATGGAAGTGTTCCGAAATGTATTCATTTTGCAAAACGTACGTATTTTGTATGAACGTATGGATCTATTACGAACGCACGGAAAACACTCTTAATTCTGAATCCGGTCCTAATTTATTAGACCATATAGCATATTAAAATATAGGATATAGAGCACAGGTAATACCCATACATGCAATAAATAATGCACACATAGACAATGCACCAAAATGATTGACAAAGATATAATAGACAAAAATATAAATATAAGCTATGGTATCCCTGGGATGGAACCCCCAATTAAAGAAACTCAAGGTTCTTCTGAGATAGGAGGGGCATGTGTAGTAGGGTCATTTCCACAATCTACGTGCCACTTAGGTACGAAGTAGTTTAATCTGAAGGTGTTTTTAGTTAGAAAAACACCCCTTCTTCAGAAGGAAAATACTCTTAAGTGCCACAAGGTTCCTAAAAACAGTGGCGGGTCAAGGGGCAGTACAGGTGAGTTAGGAACGGTTCTGTCCGTATCTAACTCACTCTTAATTGTGAATACAGTCCTGTGTTGTTATACCGAAACGAAGAGTGGATAGCACCCAGCACTGAAGATGAGTAAATGTATGTATGGCCTGTGAGAAAAGTTCAAAACTGTCTGCTGCCAATAAGGGTAGGTGATAGGAAGAATGTTCTGCTGTCTTCCAAAGTATATAGTAGTAATGGATGGTGGACCCGCCCTTTGCTCTGTCTAACTCCAATCTGACCCGTTTGGTACTCCCTCCGCCGTTCCCTGAAGAAGTCCAGAAGGGTGAAACGCGTAGGTTTATTGCTACTATTGCCACCACACAAAGATTTAACTTTTCCTGCTCGAAAGATTTTCTTTGAGGACCGGTCTCCACAACTAGTGCTCCATTCCCTGTACAGCCAGGAGCGGCACTGATCCCGTGATGATCTCTGGGCTCATCGCAGGACACTTCATTCATACTTTGTTTACCTGTGCATGTGCAGAGACTCCATTGCAGGAAATTTCAGAGTCCTGATATGAAAAAAACTGTGCATGCGCAGTATCTTCTTATCGGGACTCTGAAATCTGAAGTCAGATGTGTCTCCCGGAGAGGTAAGTTTTGCTTTTTTCTTATTTTATTCCTACAATTATTGTTTTTGTTAACATGTGTTTATTACTTTGTATGTTTAAATTTAATTTAAAACAAAACACACTTATTTATTTATTTATCTTTTTACCACATTTTTCCACATATCTGTATTCTAGCGGTGTCCCCCCCTTTTCCTCCCCCTAATAATAACAGCTATAAGGGGAAAGAAAAGAGGGGTATATGGGGACATCGCAGGAATAGATACCCCCTAATGCGAGCCTGAGCTTTCGTTAGTTTTACACCAGGAGCAGAGTTTTACACTTTTAGGCTTAGGCTTTGTAAATATACTGAACCGCCGGCCCGCTCTGAAAAGAACAGGCCAGCGGGGTGATGCGTTAGTGACATGGACCGCCATGGAAAATGTAAGTAGGCTGGATCTGCACACACGTTCCAAAGACTCCAGAAACTCAAGGATCTGACGCGTTTCAGCTGGGAGCTGCAGCCTTTCTCAAGGTGAATAACAATGATTGATACTAGAGGGATTTAAATAGCCCTAAATAGAAAAAGAAAATAAGTTTCTTATGTATAACTTAAAAAAACACATTTCTGCATAAAAATGAATTATAACATTCTTAAAAGATACAGTACAATCGATACAGGTGCATATTGATACAGTACAATGTATAATACAATACAATAAAATGGAATGGGAAAATGTACAATCTTATGAATATTATTTAAATAACAGATAAAGTCTCAATTCGCCATGCTAACATGAACAATCGATACAGGTACATATTAATGCAGTACAATGTATATTACAATAACTAATGGAATGGGAAATTGTACAATCTTATGAATATTATTCGAATAACAGATAAAGGGTCTTTTAGACCGCATATACGCAATTTACGTTTTGAAACGATAGATTACGTACAATAGCTACTACGCATGCGCAGTAGTTGCTGTTTATTGAACTACGTCCGTCTACGGAAGACGGACGTAGTTCTGGATCCGGCCCAAAGTCTCAATTGATCATGCTAACATGATGTCTTAAAACCCAACATATAGTTTACAATTTTACTTTATATAAAGGCCTTAAAGACATTAAATAAACATTCATGGTATGAATGTACCATCATACCACCAATTTTACTCTTCCACCCTCCCTTTGTTTTATCATTTTTTTAATATTAGTTCACCAGCGCCATTACTTACACTTTTTCTTATCACTGCAATTTTTTAGAGTTGGGCATCTTTTTGGTGTATAGTTTTGTGCTGCAGGTTTTAGCACTTTTCAGTGGTCCTATTTATTCCTTAATTGTAGCATCTGCAGTCAATTCTTTAGTGCTAGGTAAAGAGCTTTTTTTCTTTTTATCAACCTGTCCCACTTAGCCACACAGGTGGAAGCAAGAGGTGTCCAGTCACTTCCTGGGTAAAGAGAAGGCATTCTGTACAATATAAGGAGTCATTACTCGTGTGTTGAGGGATATTTCTCAGAGTGTATGATTGCACTGTGCTGCTTCCACTCCATTATGGGTAATATATTTTTTATCAGCTCAGAGAAAGTCGCTGTTGCCATTGTTCAGTACAACTTTGCAAAGTCATTTCAACAGTCTTGCAGTAGATGTGCATATGAAATTCGATTTGCTGTGTTCATTCTTTTTGCTTTATAAATTGATGACAGAGAATAAAGCTTAGTGAACTTTATATTATTATTATTATTATTATTATTATTATTATTGGGCTAGATCCAGACTTAAGAAAGTGCTTGAAATCAAGGCCCTGATTCAGAGATTGAAAATAAGAACTTAAAGTTACACCGGGGCTAAACCATGTTGATTTCAGGGGAGTCAAATTTCATTTGTTGCAACAGTATTATAGTTCAAAGGTGATGTTTCCCAGCTCAAGTCTAATTAGCAGTTTAAAAGTGAAGCTGATCAGGTATCTGTGTGCAATAAGTAAAAGCAAAGCATTCTCCCTGCATGCATAGAATAAAATTAACTTGACTCCCCCTGAAATCAACATGGTTTTGCCCAGGTGTAACTTGAAGTTCTTATTTTCAGCCTCTGAATCAGGCCCTTAGTTCCTTGCGATAGGAGTTACGAGGAAAGGGGCTTTGCTTTTAAATTGCGTATTTGGGCAGGGATTAGGGTACTTATGAGTGGATCAGTAGTCGGACAGACCGCTGATCCGCTTGTATGGCTTAAGGCTGTGCTATTGCTGTGTAAGGTCCAATTATACTAACAGTATTTATACACTGACCATTTAACAATCAATAAATACTGATGCTGACATTTTCAGTGAGAAATAGTTTTCCTGGCAGGCCGTTACACATACATGGGTGGGGCTATTCGAAGGACACACCCCTTCGGTGGTACAGGGCACACCCCTTTGGTGATGCAAGACACACACACCTCTTTGTTGCAGCACCTTGATGATGCTATTGCAATCTCCTTAATATCCATTTGCAAAAGTTGGCAAAGAGTCTTAATTGCAAGTCTAGAAGCTCTGTAGCCAGACAACTGCCTCACACCTGAATACATAAGCCTGCCACTTTACTTGCACTTTTTAACATAATCACCAGCAGCCTGGCAGAAGGAAGGTTAATGAATCTACTCTAAGGCATCTGTTGCAGAAGCCTCTGAAAAGTGTATACAGTTTAGGTGGGAGCTCAGTACACAGATTAACAAAGGGTACATTCCTATTGCTCTAGGCTCCACATACTATTTATGGTAGAAAAGTTACGACAGATGTGGTCTCGTAACTTGAAAACAATATCCATGGCAGTCACACTAAATACCTAAATATGTAATGTTTCAGGATTGTGGTTTTCAGACTTTAACGACTTAACATTAGTTTGGATTGGATTATTCTGGGCAATGCTTCTCATCTTGGGCCGCTCTCCAGCGTTGAAACAAAATATGGTGCAGATGGGGCATTTGCCCCCAGGCAGGGCATCTGGAAATCCCACTAGCCCTATGGAAAAGCGAGCACGGTCTGCGTGCAAAAACAACACTGCCAGCTTCACTGATATGTTTAACAGTACAGACATACAGGACAGGGATGTACGGCATAGTACATAATAGTATACAGTACAGACATACAGGACAGGGATGTACGGCATAGTACATAATAGTATACAGTACAGACATACAGGACAGGGATGGACAGCATAGTACATAATAATATACAGTACAGACATACAGGGTAGGGATGGACGGCATAATACATAATAATATACAGTACAGACATGGACAGCATAGTATATAATAAAATACAATATATATATAAAAATATCACAAAAATACAATAAAGTGAAGGAGCGCAGATATCAAGGCAAAATGCTTGGCAGATCAGGGAGGAGGGGATAGAGCGCAGTAACAGTTTAGAGGGAGTCTCCAAGTGGGTACAGGGTAAAAGATAAGCAAAGGGGGATAAGAAGGTACAAAGTGAGGGGGGAGTGGTAAAGGAAGGAACAACACTAGGATGAAGGGCTCTGCTCACCTGAGCTAATACACTATTTTTTATACAAATCTTAACGTAAACAAAAATATGTTACTTTTCTATATATTTGCTGTATACAATGTTTGCACCTTGGGCCATGCAACAATTCTACTAAATATTAGACGGAATTAACAAAACTAAATTTATTTATAAAAATCATTATCATCACAAGCATAATTTTATTAAAAGATTTTAAAATCTCAATAATGGAAGTAAGGATAAATTTAATTTGTAACTTGAATTTTTCCTATTGCCAAGATATAGCGCCATACTAGGTGATGTGCTAATTTTCTGGCTAGCCTTCTTGGCATTACCTAGTTGCATGGTGGATTAACTTGCTGGATTTTACACCTATGTTACCTGATCTTCTGCTAATGGAATACTAGGTTGTAGTCAAGACATTGGACGCATTACAAATGTTCCTGGCAAAAGAATCCAGTATAGTGCAAACCAGAGGTGAGGCATGGATTAATGGCACCCGGAGCAACCGAATGCTACAGCTCCCCCCAACACCGTCCTCCTATAGTGTAGTGAGCCAGGGAGTGGAGTGAGCATGTTCCCTATACATTTGCTGGCTAAAAGGAAGTGTTGTTTTTACTGAAATGTATATTGATTGTTGGGTTATTCTCTTCGTGCCTCACATTGATTTTTGCCACATTGAAAGTCTATGGAGAAAATGCAGATAGCCACCATTATACATCTCCTCCCTCCCGCCATTACATATTTCACTTCCTCTGTTACACATCTGCCCTTCAGTCTCTCCCCCCTAATGATATAACTGTCTTCTAGTGACTTGTCTCCAATACGCTTCCCCCTCCCTGCACCCCCTTCATACACATGGTCTTCCTCATGTCCCCCTTACACTTCCCTTCCTGTTCTCTTACCATTACACATCTCTGTTCCTACCACCCCATGTTACAGATCCCCTTCCTGTCTCCCACATCTATAATATGTGTTTTATATTAGGGATTGGGAATAGCACACTATATACAGTATATAGTGTGCTAATCCAGACCCCTAACATTATCCTACATGTAACACGAGTATATTCGAGATCTGGATCTATGCTCTGCGCAACCCTTTGCTCGGCCATTACCTGGAGCACAAGCTCCACCAGCTCCACCCAAGCTACTCCCCTGGTGTAGACCACCACTAAGCAATCTCATTTGTAGACATGGTAATATGTTTAATGATTGTCAAAAGTTGCACACCAACAATACACTTTTACATTGGATTAGACAAACATACAAGGACTTATACGGAGGTGAATTTATTCCTAATTGCATATTGCCAGCGCCAGTTATGGAAACAGATATGGACCTACAGGGGTTCCTTAGGAGGCTTGTATAATCAATACTGTTTATGTTAATGAATTGGGCATCATTCAGGCTGACAGCGCTGCAGGGGGAAGAGGGAGAAGAAGATTGCAGTCAGTTTAGAACGGGTTATAAAAGAGAAAAGATGTGGGTATAGAAGGAGCAGAACCTGGATACTGGACACATGCAAGGGGAAGAACTTGAGGCTGGACACACATGCAAGGGGCAGAAATGGATGCATTTATATGTTCCCACATATAGTTTGTCCCGCAAATGTGCGAAAATCTTTGAGTAGCGCTGCCTGTCCATCAGAGGGTATTAATAGGGAACGAAAGAGAGGCCCGGCGCTCCAAACAAACATTATATGGGTTGTAGTCATATTCCCGGCGGTAAAAATTCGGCAGTAAAAATACCTCCACGAGCTTCCTGGCACTGAAAATCCAGACACATAAAAAATACCAGCAAAACAAATTACGGGCAATTTAAAATACCGTCACTAAAAATCCTGACACATAAAAAATACCGGCAAAAATACACTGCGGTCTAACCTGCCTGAATTTCATAGCCTGGATTTCTAAGCATTGGTTCTCAAAGCATATTGGAGTTGTAACTGGAGTTTGAACGGGATTTGGCCAGGATTTGGGCCCCTTTCAAAGTAGTTGTGTGATTTGTTGGTAAAGCAAAGTTTGCTGCTTAATTTATTTCTATACATCAAAAAACCTAGGATGTCTGCTCTTGTGCATTGCAGTGGGTGTGATGCTGATCCGATAGCAACACAGCCAGTGGATGGGGGTATCAGATTGGGAACGGTCGAGCCCCTTTGGGAACGGGCCGAGTGTCCTGCTGGAGGACCAGACAAAGGAGAGTAGCGCCGAGGTCAAGGTGGTTGCTGGACCCCACGGCTTCTTGTGCCACCTAACTGCCTTTATAATGACTCGCTTTGAGTCAGTTTCCCGTTAGGCATGCCCGGGCACTATGCCGTTTGCTGTTTATATAACACTATGTGTCAGCACATACATAAAAGGAGGTTTAGTTCACAATATAGCTGTATTGGGTTAAGTTCACCTGCCCAGCGTCAATTAATAGTTATAATAGTTATTAATAGGGAACCAATAATGACACAGGGTCATTTGCCGGAGGTACATTAATGAAGAAGGACCGTCTCCAGGGATGAAGCCAGAAGAAGATGGACTGGATGATCTCTACAAGCAAGACTGAAGATTTCCGAAATGTGAGCAGGAAGAAATGCTACTGCTATTTATTAGGACTAAGGCAGCGCTATTCAAAGATTTATACACATCTGCAGGACACACTATGCAAATGTCACGGCAAATTAGCGGCAAACTGTACTTACCCTGTCACAGGCCTTCTGGCAGCAGCTTCCCCACTATGTGCCATTTTACACCCCTCCGGGGGTTCCTGCAGAGGTCTCCATTAAAGCATGTTTGTCTGTGTCTGGGATTAGGCATCTGCTTCATTATATCTCTGGTGCATGGGCGTCGCCATCTTGCCTCCCGTCAGGTGATTCCCAGTAACCACTCAGTTGCTCCTCTGCACACACATGATTCCTCCAGCCAATCTGTGCACTGGGTGGACTATTTAAACTCTGTGCACAGTTCATGCTGTGCCCAGATCAACTTGGTCTTCTAGGAACAATGTGGTCATTCTAGGTTCCTGAACTGTCGTCCTTGCAGTGCCTACATCTTGGCTCCTGCAATCCAGAACTTCTTAGTCACTCTAGAGCCTGGTTCCTTCCTGCAATCCACAGTCTGAGCACAGCTTGCAATCCTGAGTCTGAATACAGCTTGCAATTCACAGTCAAAGTCAAGTCCACAGTCTGAGTTTGAGTCCCTACTCAAGTCCTCAGTCAAGTCCACAATCTGAGTCCCTGCACTCCGGTCTGGTCAAGTCATCTGCACCCCGGTCCGTTCAAGCCTTCTGCACTCAAGGTCTGATTCCTAAACCTGCCCTTTGCCATGTGTGCCATGTTCTTTTCATTTGTTCCCAACCGGCATTGTCTATTTTACCGAACTGTTCTTTTAATTTGTGCCCAACCGGCATAGTCTGATTTCCAAGACTGTTCTTTCATTTGTGCCCAGTTGGCATAGTCCGATCTTGAGATGGTTTTATTTTTGCGCATATCTGGTCATTCAACCATCTTTCATTAAACAAGCTTACTTTCACTCCTGCTCGTCTGTTGCTTACCTGGGAACCCGGGACAGGTCCCACCAATCCTCGCAGTTCATGACAGCAAATATGAAGATCAGGCCAGAATTACATTATATAGATAACAGGCCACTATTACATTATATAGATAACGGGACACTTTTACATTATATAGATAACTGGCCACTATTACATTATATAGATAATGGGACACTATTACATTATATAGATAACTGGCCACTATTACATTATATAGATAATGGGACACTATTACATTATATAGATAACAGGCCACTATTACATTATATAGATAACAGGCCACTATTACATTATATAGATAACAGGCCACTATTACATTATATAGATAACAGGCCACTATTACATTATATAGATAACAGGCCACTATTACATTATATAGATAACAGGCCACTATTACATTATATAGATAACAGGCCACTATTACATTATATAGATAACAGGCCACTATTACATTATATAGATAACAGGCCACTATTACATTATATAGATAACAGGCCACTATTACATTATATAGATAACAGGCCACTATTACATTATATAGATAACAGGCCACTATTACATTATATAGATAACAGGCCACTATTACATTATATAGATAACAGGCCACTATTACATTATATAGATAACAGGCCACTATTACATTATATAGATAACAGGCCACTATTACATTATATAGATAACAGGCCACTATTACATTATATAGATAACAGGCCACTATTACATTATATAGATAACAGGCCACTATTACATTATATAGATAACAGGCCACTATTACATTATATAGATAACAGGCCACTATTACATTATATAGATAACAGGCCACTATTACATTATATAGATAACAGGCCACTATTACATTATATAGATAACAGGCCACTATTACATTATATAGATAACAGGCCACTATTACATTATATAGATAACAGGCCACTATTACATTATATAGATAACAGGCCACTATTACATTATATAGATAACAGGCCACTATTACATTATATAGATAACAGGCCACTATTACATTATATAGATAACAGGCCACTATTACATTATATAGATAACAGGCCACTATTACATTATATAGATAACAGGCCACTATTACATTATATAGATAACAGGCCACTATTACATTATATAGATAACAGGCCACTATTACATTATATAGATAACAGGCCACTATTACATTATATAGATAACAGGCCACTATTACATTATATAGATAACAGGCCACTATTACATTATATAGATAACAGGCCACTATTACATTATATAGATAACAGGCCACTATTACATTATATAGATAACAGGCCACTATTACATTATATAGATAACAGGCCACTATTACATTATATAGATAACAGGCCACTATTACATTATATAGATAACAGGCCACTATTACATTATATAGATAACAGGCCACTATTACATTATATAGATAACAGGCCACTATTACATTATATAGATAACAGGCCACTATTACATTATATAGATAACAGGCCACTATTACATTATATAGATAACAGGCCACTATTACATTATATAGATAACAGGCCACTATTACATTATATAGATAACAGGCCACTATTACATTATATAGATAACAGGCCACTATTACATTATATAGATAACAGGCCACTATTACATTATATAGATAACAGGCCACTATTACATTATATAGATAACAGGCCACTATTACATTATATAGATAACAGGCCACTATTACATTATATAGATAACAGGCCACTATTACATTATATAGATAACAGGCCACTATTACATTATATAGATAACAGGCCACTATTACATTATATAGATAACAGGCCACTATTACATTATATAGATAACAGGCCACTATTACATTATATAGATAACAGGCCACTATTACATTATATAGATAACAGGCCACTATTACATTATATAGATAACAGGCCACTATTACATTATATAGATAACAGGCCACTATTACATTATATAGATAACAGGCCACTATTACATTATATAGATAACAGGCCACTATTACATTATATAGATAACAGGCCACTATTACATTATATAGATAACAGGCCACTATTACATTATATAGATAACAGGCCACTATTACATTATATAGATAACAGGCCACTATTACATTATATAGATAACAGGCCACTATTACATTATATAGATAACAGGCCACTATTACATTATATAGATAACAGGCCACTATTACATTATATAGATAACAGGCCACTATTACATTATATAGATAACAGGCCACTATTACATTATATAGATAACAGGCCACTATTACATTATATAGATAACAGGCCACTATTACATTATATAGATAACAGGCCACTATTACATTATATAGATAACAGGCCACTATTACATTATATAGATAACAGGCCACTATTACATTATATAGATAACAGGCCACTATTACATTATATAGATAACAGGCCACTATTACATTATATAGATAACAGGCCACTATTACATTATATAGATAACAGGCCACTATTACATTATATAGATAACAGGCCACTATTACATTATATAGATAACAGGCCACTATTACATTATATAGATAACAGGCCACTATTACATTATATAGATAACAGGCCACTATTACATTATATAGATAACAGGCCACTATTACATTATATAGATAACAGGCCACTATTACATTATATAGATAACAGGCCACTATTACATTATATAGATAACAGGCCACTATTACATTATATAGATAACAGGCCACTATTACATTATATAGATAACAGGCCACTATTACATTATATAGATAACAGGCCACTATTACATTATATAGATAACAGGCCACTATTACATTATATAGATAACAGGCCACTATTACATTATATAGATAACAGGCCACTATTACATTATATAGATAACAGGCCACTATTACATTATATAGATAACAGGCCACTATTACATTATATAGATAACAGGCCACTATTACATTATATAGATAACAGGATTGTATAGTGGGTAAGTGGTACATGACATGATTGTATAGTGGGTAAGTGGTACTTGACATGATTGTATAGTGGGTAAGTGGTACTTGACATGATTGTATAGTGGGTAAGTGGTACGTGACATGATTGTATAGTGGGTAAGTGGTACTTGACATGATTGTATAGTGTGTAAGTGGTACATGACATGATTCTATAGTGGGTAAGTGGTACATGACATGATTGTATAGTGGGTAAGTGGTACTTGACATGATTGTATAGTGTGTAAGTGGTACATGACATGATTCTATAGTGGGTAAGTGGTACATGACATGATTGTATAGTGGGTAAGTGGTACATGACATGATTGTATAGTGGGTAAGTGGTACATGACATGATTTATAGTGGGTAAGTGGTACATGACATGATTGTATAGTGGGTCAGTGGTACATGACATAATTGTATAGTGGGTCAGTGGTACATGACATGATTGTATAGCGGGTAAGTGGTATATGACATGATTGTATAGCGGGTAAGTGGTATATGGCATGATTGTATAGTGAGTAAGTGGTACATGACATGATTCTATAGTGGGTAAGTGGTACTTGACATGATAGTATAGTGGGTAAGTGGTACATGACATGATTGTATAGTGGGTAAGTGGTACATGACATGATTGTATAGTGGGTAAGTGGTACATGACATGATTGTATAGTGGGTAACAGGTAGTCTTCCAAAAAAAGTTGAGAACTCCTGGTATATAGGAAACGGGCCACCATTACATTAAATAGGAAATGGGGCACTATTACAGTATATAGGAAACGGGCACATTTAAGTAAATATATATATATTAGGTAACATGTTTATTGATCGTGTATGCGGGGACATGTTATATGCTGCGGCATACCATTAACACTTGGCATGCTGCCGCTTATGGTACTAAAAGCCATGGCATGCTGTTCTTTCTAGTACTATATGCGGCAGCATGCTAAGGGTTGATATCATTTCGCACTAAGTTTTTTTTTATGTAAAAACATGTTTTTAACATTTTAAATATTTCTTGTCTAAATTAAAAACAATTATAAATGCCCCTTAGTAAATCACGACAATGGCTAGTGATCTATAATCGCTGCAAAACTCGCCCTGTAGTAAATCCAGACCTTAGAGTTTACATATTATCTATCATATCATATCATATCATATCATATCATATATATCTGTCTGTCCGTCCGTCCGTCCGTCCGTCCGTCCGTCCGTCTATCTCTTCTACTGTATGTTGTTATCTATTTGTCTGTGATGCAATTGGTCATTTTAAAGTTAATTTAAAGAGATACAAAGCCAGATGGCACAAATGTCTTTCAATATTAACTATGGTAACAGTTGTATAATGTATGCAGTGTCTTTACCACTTTCATGAGTATTTTTATCACATTACAAATGTGTTGTTCCCTCAACACATATAACTATATACATTATAAATGCATACAGGTCATACTTCATATGAATCTCTAAAAGCTGTCACTCACCAAACCCAGCGTTGGTCTGTAAACGGACCACACCAATCTAGAGGTGCAAAGTCTAATTACCAGCCTGATTTTTGGCAGAGCCCATGATGGAGGGGATGGATTTAGCTGCAGGAAGCTGACAGGTCGCGACCCTCTGAACAAGCGAACAGATGCCAATGTGGTGAATTAGATCCAAGGTGAGCTGTGGTAGTTGATACAGGTAGTGGTGGCACTGCTACTGGAGGGTGGATAGCAACAGGAACCAAAGGAGCAGCAGTGTGGGAAGAGAGCACTATTCACAGAAGCTGGATACCAAATGATGACAGGAATACCAGTGAAAAGCAACTGGAACAATAGATACTAAAACTGGAGAGTTAGATGCGATCAGGAACTGTTACGACACTCCGGGTTTACCTAGTATAGTACCGGAGTGGCCATAGGAGAGAGGTGGAACTGGAGTGACGCCCCGGGATTACCTGGGTGAAAACCAAGGCGGCCACAGAGGAAGTAGGAGTAGTGAGGGAGTCGGCTGCCAGGGCATGGGGACTTTACTATCGGGTGGTTTTCACCAGAGCTCCTGATGGTGGAGATGGATTTGGCTGTGCCCCAAAAGTCTGGACGTACTCCGTTGAACCTGACTCGAGGAAGTGAAAAGGAAACCCGGAGTGAATACCAGAATGAGGGTAAGGGAGCAGTAAGAGTAGTGGGGAAAGAATCAGTCCGGAAGAGACCGGACTGTGACGGACCACGATTAACACAAAACCAGGCACGGAGGACAGAAGATGGCTCACTGGACAATACACGACTAGGACTCTTACACTCGCAGACATACGGCGGGACTTCCAAAGAGGCAACATAAACAGACACTCCAGGTGAGATAAGGTATGGCAGGTAGTTGAACACAAGAAGGGGAGAGAACCTGGGAGGGCGAACACGGTAGGTAACAATGGCAAGGATAAGTGGGCAAACAACGGTCAGATCACTAGGCAAGCAAAAGCAAGACACTAGGCACACAAAGAATAGCAGGTCACAGGTCTGACAGGCAGAGTCTATAACTGGCAAAGACTGACTGAAAGACCTGGACTAAATAGAGGCAGCCAGCATCTGATAGGCTGAGCTGCCTCAGTACTGATCAGAGACTGGCCGTGAACTGCGAGGTGCGGGAGCGCTTTGTTTACTTTAGTAACACGTGGGGCAAGCGCCCGCAGAGGGACAGAGAGGCCCACGTGTATGGAGAAGACATGCTCGTGCATGTAGCAGAAGACAACGCAGAGGGGAAGGAGCCTGGCGGTGTGCGAAACGGGACATCAGGATCATGGTAAGTGGTGACAGTACAAGGCACCCCGCGGCTCCTAACAGGAACATTAGAACCAAGGAACTGGAAACCTGAATGGAGTAAGTACATGATCTAGGAATTCAGGGCACACGAACAGGCTCGAAGACACGAAGTCAGCAGGTTAAGATTACCTGTTGCTCTGACTAGGAAGTGATTTTAGTGAGAGGTTTAAATAGACCAGGTGATGAGGGAGTCCAGCAAGGCAATGACTAACATCTGAGAGATAATGCCTGCAGCAAGGAGTTTAAACCAACAGAATGTGCAGAAATCAGGCAACTGAATGAACCTTGAGGACAGCTGAGAGAATCATTAATAGATGGTACAGTCATAAAGTAACTGTAATTAATATCCTGATGCATATTTATCATTGACAAAATAGTTGCTAAACAGAGTCGGACATTTGATTACACGGTAATTAATATGGCCACAGCCATTATAGAAAAGGCCCAAGTATCCCATATGGCCTCTCTAAAGGGCTGATCGCTAGAATTGGAAAACGCACAGTTTTGGTAACATGATGTGCGTGCGAGTGCTGAATTACTGGAATGGAATTCTGTATCCAGAGGAATATATCCTGGTACTAAATTCGATGGTGGAAAGGACTGAAGGCCTTCCACTGTGGGGGGGAGGGGGGATTAAGGAGATTGTACATCAATAATCCTGTTTTTCGCATCATAAGCATTTTACATGGGGATGGTGCAGAAAGTGTCTGATTAGGCTCACTAAGAGCTGCAGTCTAGGGTGCATGATTTCATGGGGAGTTCTTTAGGGGGTCCTGTAACTTGGATGTCAAGCATAAGTATAAAACACATGCCAACACTTTAAGTATTTTAGCCTGGGGTGGCTGGTGTGGAAATGTTAGTAGGGTACAAGCTAGAAGATTGCCGTCCCCTTGCTTGTACAACATTTAGAATGGAGTGGGGATCTGGCATTGAAGTGTGGGTATTTCAGATGTCACACGCTATGTATTTCTATAGGATCGTTCGCTCCCAGCAAGTTTCGGACTGGCTGGGATATCGATTGCTTATGCCTTGATGAGGCGTAGCAATCGATTCCCAGAGCACCAAACATGGTGATCCCAAAGGTAAGTACGTATTCTATCCCTAACCCTACGTCTCCCCCATGCAACCTAACCTTAAGTCTCCCCCACGCAGCCTAACCCTAAGTCTCCTCCCATCAGCCTAACCCTAAGTCTCCTCCCCATAGCCTAACCCTAAGTCCCCGAAGAGGGTTACTCACCTCTCCGGTGGTTTGGTGGTGATACATATGAATGGTCGCATACTCGCCCATTCATAAAAAGAAAATTCTAAAACTGCTGTCATTCCAAATAGACAGCCTACTTCGAAATGAGAGCCAATGGAGACTCGCAATGCCGGCATTGAACCTTCGCTGATGTAATGGGCGCAGCTCAGAGACAGTGGCAGAGAAGATATAGATCCGGTCGCCTGTCATTCAAGGTTGTAATTTGAGTGTCCAACAGATACACTATTATAACAACGTCACAGTGTGTATAATGCTCTTCCTGCTCATAAATTCTCAAGGTAAATTTCTATAGATAAATAGATTAATTTTAGGCTATTTATTGAAATTCGCTTTTCCCACAGCAGTAACATTTTATGCAAATGATCCTCAGGAAAAGTGTGAATAGCTGGGGGAAATATTAGCTGGTGTATTTTTGGACCAAAATAGATTCACATTTTAATAAATTTGGCTGAGCCTCTGAGGCTTCATAGGTGTTTTTGATGACTAAAGCTCTGGAATAATTACATCTACGTTTATGAAAATAAAAAATGAAAATAGATTGAAATGATTATATAATGATTTCTGGAACATTCTCTCATTGTGATAACTGACAGGTCATTTACTTCAACACTTTGTTCACTGCATTACATAGCAGGTAACAGCTGATAATTCTAACACAAGCTGCAAGTTCTAAGAACACCTGATCTATTTTGGCCATTGACCATTAGATGTAAAGTCAAATTGCTCTGAGACCTTAAATGCCGCTGGCTGCCTGCCTGGTGTTGAACATTTCATTCTGTGTTGTGTATGTATATGCACGGAGATATTCATTTTTAAAGGATTTAACTTTGATCGGTGTATTGGATATTACCATTTTGTTATTGATTGAACTGTGCTATGCTGGAATCATGCTTATAATTAATTTCAACAATGTGTCAAGGTGCCCTAGTTGCCCTGTCCAAAGGCTGAATGTCATCGCAGAGAGAATTTCCTGTTACTGATTTACTTATTTAATATGAACTCACTGGCCTGCATCCAGGGATGATTGTGGTGGAGGAAAAGGGGAGATTTTGGTGGAGGGGAAGGGGTGATTGTGGTGGAGGGGATGTGGTGATTATGGTGGAGGGAAAGGGGTGATTGTGATGGAGAGGAAGGAGTGAGTGATTGTGGTGAGGGGAAGGAGTGATTGTGGTTGAAAGGGATGATTGGGGTTGAGAGGGATGGATGATTGTGGTGGAGAGGAAGGGGTGATTGTGGGGGAAAGGAAGGGTTGATTATGGGGGAAGGAGAAGGGGTGATTGTGGTGGAGGGGTAGGGTAATTGTGGTGGAGGGGAAGAAGGGATTGTGGTGGAGGGGAACAAGGGATTGTAGTGGACAGGAAAGGGTGAAGTGGGGGTGGGGAGATATGGAGTGATTGTGGTGGATGAGAAAGGGTGATTGTGATGAAGGGGTGATTGTGGTAGGAGGTGGACACACACTTACTGTACATTGACTCCTCTTTATCCCTCCCACAACACGCCCTTCAGAACGCCCATCCCAGCTCAAGTTGCAGTCATATCTGAATGGGCAGTAACAGTGTAATAGTGTGATAGTGTAATAGTGTAATAATGTAATAGTGTGATAGTTTAATAGTGTAATAATGTAATAGTGTGATAGTGTGATATTGTAATAGTGTGATAATGTAATAGAGTGATAGTGTAATAGTGTGATATTGTAATAGTGTGATAGTGTAATAGTGATAGTGTAATAGTTTGATAGTGTGATATTGTAATAGTGTGATAATGTAATAGAGTGATAGTGTAATATTGTGATAATGTAATAGAGTGATAGTGTAATAGTGTAATAGTGTGATATTGTGATAGTGTAATAGTGTGATAGTATAATAGTGTAATTGTGTGATAGTGTGATATTGTAATAGTGTGATAATGTAATAGAGTGATAGTTTAATAGTGTAATAGTGTGATAGTGTGATATTGTAATAATGTGATAATGTAATAGAGTGATAGTGTAATAGTGTGATATTGTAATTGTGTGATAGTGTAATAGTGTGATATTGTGATAGTGTGATAGTGTAATAGTGTGATAGTGTAATAGTGTGCTCTTCTATTCTGTGAAAGTGTGGTGGAGAGGAAGGAGTGATTTAGTGGAAAGGGATAATTGTGGTGGAATAAAAGGAGCTATTTGGTGGAAAGGGATAACGGGTGATTGTGGTGGAGCGGAAGGGGTACTTGTGGGAGAAGGAGAAGTTGTGACTGTGGGGGAAAGGAATGGGTGATTGTGGGGCACACTTACTGTACATTGACTCCTCTTTATCCCTCCCACAACATACCCTTCAGAACGCCCATCCCAGCTCAAGTTGTAGTCACATCTGAATGGGCAGTAACAGTGTAATAGTGTGATATTGTAACAGTATGATAATGTAATAGTGTAACAGTGTTATAGTGTAATAGTGTGATAGTGTAATATTGTAATAGTGTGGTAGTGTAATAGTGTGATAGTGTAATAGTGTGGTAGTATAATAGTGTGATAGTGTAATAGTGTGTTATTGTAATAGTGTGATAGTTTAATAGTGTAAAAGTGTGATAGTGTAATAGTGTGATAGTGTAATAGTGTGTTATTGTAATAGTGTGATAGTTTAATAGTGTAATAGTGTGATAGTGTAATAGTGTGATAGTGTAAAGGGTGATTATGATGAAAAGATGATTGTGGTAGGAGGTGGACACACACTTACTGTACATTGACTCCTCTTTATCCCTCCCACAACACGCCCTTCAGAACGCCCATCCCAGCTCAAGTTGCAGTCACATCTGAATGTGCAGTAACTGTGTAATAGTGTGATAGTTTAATAGTGTAATAGTGTGATATTGTAACAGTGTGATAATGTAATAGTGTAACAATGTTATAGTGTAATAGTGTGATAGTGTGATATTGTAATAGTGTGATAGTGTAATAGTGTAATAGTGTGGTAGTATAATAGTGTGATAGTGTAATAGTGTAATAATGTGGTAGTGTAATAGTGTGATATTGTAATAGTGTGATAGTGTAATATTGTAATAGTGTGATAGTGTAATAGTGTGATAGTGTAATAGTGTGATAGTGTAATAGTGTGCTCTTCTATTCTGTGAAAGTGTGGTGGAGAGGAAGGAGTGATTTGGTGGAAAGGGATAATTGTGGTGGAGTGGAAGGGATGATTGTGGTGGAGAGGAATGGGTGATTGTGTTGGAGAGGAAGGGATGATTTTGGTTGACAGGAATGGGTGATTGTGGTGGAGGGGAGGGGGTGATTGTGGTGGAGCGGAAGGGGTACTTGTGGGAGAAGGAGAAGGGATGACTGTGGGGGAAAGGAATGGGTTATTGTTGGGAAGGAGAAGGGATGATTGTGGTGGAGGGGAAGAGGTGATTGTGGTGGAGAGGAAGGGGTGATTTTGGTGGAGAGGAAGGGGTGATTGTGGTTGAGAGGATGGAGAGGGAGGGATGATTTTGGTGGAGAGGAAGGGGTGATTGTGGTTTAGAGGAAGGGGTGATTGTGATGATGGTGAAGGGGTGGTTGGGGGGGATATGGAGTGATTGTGGTGGATGAGAAAGGTTGATTATGATGAAAAGGTGATTGTGGTAGGAGGTCGACACACACTTACTGTACATTGACTCCTTTTTATCCCTCCCACAACATACCCTTCAGAAATTCTATCCCAGCTCAAGTTGCAGTCACATCTGAATGGGCAGTAACTGTGTAATAGTGTGATAGTGTAATAGTGTGATAGTGTAATAGTGTGGTAGTGTAATAGTGTGATAATGTGGTAGTGTAATAGTGTGATAGTGTAATAGTGTGATAATGTAATAGTGTGATATTGTAATAGTGTAATAGTGTGATAGTGTGATATTGTGGTAGTGTTATAGTGTGACAGTGTAATAGTGTAATAGTGTGATATTGTAATAGTTTAATAGTATGATAGTGTAATAGTGTGATAGTGTAATAGTGTGATAGTGTAATAGTGTGGTAGTGTAATAGTGTGATAATGTGGTAGTGTAATAGTGTGATAGTGTAATAGTGTAATATTGTAATAGTGTGATAGTGTAATAGTGTGATAGTGTAATAGTGTGATAGTGTGATAGTGTAATAATGTGATATTGTGATAGTGTGATATTGTAATAGTGTGATAGTGTAATAGTGAGATAGTGTAATAGTGAGATAGTGTGATAGTTTAATAGTGTGATAGTGTAATACTGTGATAGTGTCATAGTGTAATAGTGTGATAGTGTAATAATGTGATAGTGTGATATTGTGATAGTGTAATAGTGTGATATTGTAATAGCGTGAAAGTGTGATAGTGTAATAGTGTGATATTGTAATAGTGTGATAGTGTAATAGTGTAATAGTGAGATAGTGTGATAGGGTGATAGTGTAATAGTGTAATAGTGAGATAGTGTAATAGGGTGATAGTGTAATAGTGTGATATTATAATCGTGAGATAGTGTAATAGTGAGATAGTGTAATAATGTGATAGTGTGATAGTGTAATAGTGTGATAGTGTGTACACTCACCTCTGGATCGGTCCACTGTGGTCATCTTTTGCGGGACCATGTGCCATATTTTTCTAGAAGTTAGATGCTTACAAAGTATTTTAATGCATTTCCAGTCAGTTGCCACTGTGCATCATGTCGCTTTTCAAATCTTAGATAACAAATTATTGGGGGACTTGTTAAATACTTATAAAGGAAATCCCAATGAAAAGAACATTTAGGGACCCTATATTGTGCAGTAAGGAATTTGGCAGCATTGATTAAGGAAGAGGAATAATTAACCCAAGGAGGAGAGATTTAAGAGGATGGATGAAATGGGATGCAGTTGCCATTGTGAATATTACTGTCCCCGGTAACCTGCTGCATTCTATTGTGCTTCCTTGGTAGTAGTTAGGGTTAGGGTCATGATTATTGTAATGAAAAACAACAGGGCCGAACTAGGGGGTGGGGGAGATGGGCGGTCGCCCAGGGTGTAAAGTCAAAGTGGGTTACCATTTTAAGGTTAAACTGGTTATTAATTCAAGTTTGGGGACACCATTTTTCCATTATGCCCCTGGCGCTAAAATGTCTAGCTACGGCTCTGCCAAACAAAGTTCATGTAGGCCTTACAATATTTTCACCTGTCATGATTCTACAGTATCCATTATGCTCTCTGCACATAATGGTTGCTTTGTTTACCTTTTGCTAGTCACATGACTCCTTTTAGTTTAAACACTTCCTGGCAGGGCCGGGGGAACACGGTAAGCGGGGTAAGCGCGGAAGAGGGATGCCAAGCCAGAGAGGCGCTCCTCTCCGCCTCTTATGCCCACTGTCATAGGCGTCGGATGCGGTACAGCCTTGGGTAGACCGTCAGGCAGCTTATACAGGAGGTTCCTGCATGAGCTGCCACGGCAGTTACATAGAGCGCCTAATGTCAGCTGCTCTGTGTAACTGCCTGAGGCGCTCATACAGGAACTTCTTGTATGAGCTGCCTGCTGGAGGAGGAGAGCGCCGTGGAGGAAGACTCTGGTAAGTTAGAAAAAACATTAT
>WWET01001802.1:1131-11820 GCA_011038615.1 Limnodynastes dumerilii | reverse complement strand
CCCCTCAGCCTAACCTTAAGTCGTCCCCGCCCACAGCCTAACCCTAAGACTCCCCCCCCTGCAGCCTAACCTTAAGTCTGCCCCCCAGAGCCTAAACATAAGTCCCTGGCGGCGCTTCCTAAAATGAAAGGAAGAGTATGCGAATCACATATTCACCCATTCATAAAAATTTTTAAAACTTCTGTCATTCGAAATAGGGACAGCTTTCGACTGTCCCTACTTCGTAATGACAGTATTCGGTACGGGGACTCACAACAGGCTACGGTATATGGAGGGTGTGGGTTAGGCTGAGGGACATGGAGGGTTAGGAAAGGTTTAAGATTAGGGTTAGGATAGAAGACTTTCTGTTGGCGCACAAATGTTTGTGACTCCGGGAGTAGCAGCACAGCCACTCTCTAAAATGGAGTCACCATTCAACGGCCTACGATGGTCTGTTGAAAAACAGACCATCTTACTGGCAAACCACACCCTCTTAACTACATTGGCTGAGAAGGAGGCAGTCACATTATGGATTGTCTAAGTTTACCTGCATGTATTTTTTTTTTATGTAAAGAGGTCATGAGTTTGATTCCCAGACAAAGCCTTATCTGTGTGGAGTTTGTATATTCTCCCTGTGTCTGTGTGGGTTGCCTCTGGGTGCACCAGTTTCCTATTAAAAACATGCTAGTAGGTTTTTTGGCTACTGAATAAATTAATCTGTGTGTGTTAGGGAATTTAGATTGTAAGCTTCAACTGCACAAGGAATTGATGTGAAAAGCGTCAGTTAATGTGAAAATATACTTATAACAGTTCACAAAAAACATTTGACAGATATTTCATAGTACACCCTAAAGCAGGGTGGGGAACGTCCAGGCCATAAAAGGCCTGCAAAATTTGGCCGGGCCCTCTGAAGGCAGAACTCAATTAGGGATGTGACTTGACGTGCTCTCCAGAACGCCAGTGCGCTAGGTTGCAAAATAACTTCCAATGCTCCGGAGGTGAGGACTGCATCGCGCGATGGGGTCCTGCAGGCTCCGGATCCCGATTGTGGCACCTGGGATCCTGAAACAATCCATTTTTCTGGATCCTGATCAGGAAACTGTCATCGGGGAGCAACCTGCATGTAGTAGCCACTGGATCTCCAGACCGCCACTGCCATTTTCTTCCAAAGACCACATTAGGGGTGAGCTCATTACATTTTTTACCATATAAAGCAGGCTCAAATTTAAGTTGATAATTTTGTATGGCCCACGAATGATGTTATAAATATCCAAATGGCCCTTGGCAGAAATAAAGTTCCCCACCTTTGACCTAAACAAACTTATACAAGTTTTTAAACAACATTTAAAATACAGGTTATTTCGTACCTTTCAAGTGTCCCACTTTTCCTGAGACAATAATGACATACGACTTGAAAAAGGGGGGTCTAGGCAAGCGGTTGATCAAATATTTCAGCTTGATACACAGCATTAGCACTCAATTTACGTGCCAATAAAACGATAAACGATTGTTTGAACAATAAGTATTAGTCTGTGTGCTCCCACGATAACGTGTTCTTTCCAAAGCTCATCACGTTGTAATTTGATTTTCTAAACTTCCTTATTTTACCATGATGGAACAATGTTGTTCCAGGTCTAAAATGTGTACACACTCATGAGTGTCTGTCCATGAATCTGCAGATACCTCATTCCATTTTGTGGGTATTCATATTTACATCTATCGTTTAAGCGAAGGGTTTTGGGAAATGAAAATGACAGATCTGTCTGTAATATGTATTAGTGTGTACACATGAATCAGCATGCTTATCGGGACTTTACATCGCTGGTAATATTGGACCGCATTCACACCTAACAGTGAGTTAGATGAGGACAGATCCGCACCTAACTCAGCCGTCCTCCGTTCTGCCCCTAGTTTTTGGGTACCTTATGGCACTTACGAGTACCATAGGACTACCTTATCTTACCGTGCGTAGCAGATATTTCATAGTACACCCTAAAGCAGGGTGGGGAACGTCCAGGCCATAAAAGGCCTGCAAAATTTGGCCGGGCCCTCTGAAGGCAGGACTCAATTAGGGATGTGACTTGACGTGCTCTCCAGAACGCCAGTGCGCTAGGTTGCAAAATAACTTCCAATGCTCCGGAGGTGAGGACTGCATCGCGCGATGGGGTCCTGCAGGCTCCGGATCCCGATTGTGGCACCTGGGATCCTGAAACAATCCATTTTTCTGGATCCTGATCAGGAAACTGTCATCGGGGAGCAACCTGCATGTAGTAGCCACTGGATCTCCAGACCGCCACTGCCATTTTCTTCCAAAGACCACATTAGGGGTGAGCTCATTACATTTTTTACCATATAAAGCAGGCTCAAATTTAAGTTGATAATTTTGTATGGCCCACGAATGATGTTATAAATATCCAAATGGCCCTTGGCAGAAATAAAGTTCCCCACCATTTTAAACAACATTTAAAATACAGGTTATTTTGTACCTTTCAAGTGTCCCACTTTTCCTGAGGCGATAACGACATACGACTTGAAAAAGGGGGGTCTAGGCAAGCGGTTGATCAAATATTTCAGCTTGATTCACACTTCAGCATTAGCACTCAATTTACGTGCCAATAAAACGATAAACGATTGTTTCAACAATAAGTATTAGTCTGTATGCTCCCACGATAACGTGCTGTTTCCAAAGCTCATCATGTTGTCTTATTTGATTTTCTAAACTTATTTTACCATGATGGAACAATGTCGTTCCAGGTCTAAAATGTGTACACACTCATGAGTGTCTGTCCATGATTCTGCAGATACCTCATTCCATTTTGTGCATATTCATATTTAAATCTATCGTTTAAGCAAAGGGTTTTGGGAAATGAAAATGACAGATCTGTCTGTAAGTTGACATCATGACGTGGTCGTCGTAGTGGACATCAAATCATCAGCACTGTCAGAAATGACGCCATCAGAGAAACAGTGTTTAGCTTGTGTCCGTGGATCAGGTAATCATAGGAGATTCTAACGGAATCCCGTGGTAATAATGGACCGCATACACCTAACAGTGAGTTAGATGAGGACAGATCCGCACCTAACTCACCCGTCCTCCGTTCTGCCCCTAGTTTTTGGGTACCTTATGGCACTTACGAGTACCATAGGACTACCTTATCTTACTGTGCATAGTTTACTTCTTAGCAAGAAGCCACGCCTCCTCTTCATTCTTCCCGGCTAATCTAAATCCCTCCCACCTCCCACTTCTACCTAAACACTCCCAGAGGCGGCTTAAGGCCGCCTCTTTCTAACTAAACTACTCAGTGCGGTCTTTAACTGGTACGCAGATTGCGTAAGTGACCTACTACACATGTGTAGAATATCATTTTATAAAACTCCGCATTCGTAATAAGACCCATTGTATCTCCATTAGAACTTAAGTGCACATTGTGCTCTGTAAGTAAAAACAGAGAAGGCAAGTGCCCGCCCATGTCACTCCCCTCCTTTTTACGGAGTTCTGGACACGTAATTGTACAAAATCCGACCTTAACCTTACCGCACGGATTGGTGTCAGCATAGACACAGATATGTACGAAACTGCTTCTCCCCACCCTTCATTACCATGCCTAAACCCATCTACGTGGCGGGGTTTCAGCATGTGTATTTGAAGGGCTGGCCCCGTTCTACAGAAGTTCTCCCATAAGTAACTTCGTTTCGTATGGAAGCACTTACAGCATGCAACAAGTGGTGCGCGCATGCGCCAATGTTACTTGTCAAGGGGACTTATGCAAGAGACTTGTGCACGTAATTGTGAATCTGGTCCAGAGTCTGGGCAGGTTGGGGTGGAGTCTGGGCAGTTCAGGGGTGGAGTCTGCATGGATTAGGGATGGAGTCTGGGTGGGGTGGAGTGTTGGGCAAATCAGGGGTGGGTTTTGGGTAGATCGGGGGCAGGGCTTATGTTGTTTTACTTTACTATTTGGAAAAGTTAAGATACATTATTATAATACAGAAAGCAGACATAATATTGATAAGACATAAAATTGGTATTAAACAAATACTTAAATTATTTCGATGTAATGGGAATAATAATTCTCACAATGTAGTGGAAGAGAATTCAGCAAGTTACAACAAAAAAAGCAAATATTATCTTAGAATATTTTTTTTGCCGTTATCCTAACACATGCTATGCCTTCTTACCTTTTTACTTTACTGTTATCCTTTAGCAATCTTTTATGTATGATTTCATTTTTCAATCCAGGGATAAACAGTGCTTTATTTTGATAACATTGTTGAGTAAATATATTTTCCAGACTTTGGCATTTTTCTGGAACAGAACCATTTACATCAGTGCTTTTTAAGCATGAATAATTCTGCTTTTATGTTTTTTTTTGTTTTGCAATGTTTAACTTTTACTTGTAAAAGGTTTTGTACTTTATATCTTATCCCCTAATACAAAAAATGGGCCTGATATGGATATGGAAATGGCAATGGGCCTGATATGCTGAGCAGGGGAGATCAAGAAGGTACTAAGTAGGCTTCCATTGCAAAAGTTTCTTGGCATGGCTTTAGAATAGGAATTTAAGCTTTATGCTTGTAGGGCCTGATTCAGAGCTACGCCGCCCGACGTAGTTACGGCGGGTGGCTGCGTAAGATCGGCATTTTTGCCGATCTACATATGCGCCGGGCAGTTGTTGCCCAGGGTAATCATGGTTTTTCTGGGCTCCGGATTGTGCAGGAAGGGGTGGATGGGGAGGGATGGAAATTGGGAGGGGAGGGCTGAATAAGGCTTTATGTTCATGTGGCCCGGCGTAATTACATACAGTACTTTTACGCCGGCTGAAGTTAGGGTAGCCTTCAGCCGGCGTAACAGTCGCTTAGGCTGGCTGTAGTTAGGGTAGCCTTCAGCTGGCGTAAGCGAGGGAAAATACGCTTGCACAGGGGGGAGTGTCGGGGGGGAGGGGGGCATTAGAGCTATGCTAGCCGTAAGTACGAACCACGGCACAGCGTAGCTCTGGATCAGGCCCGTAGAGCTTAATAAACAGTCAACTTCAATAAGAAATCAATGGGGATGACTGATATTTGGGGAGAGGGGTGGAGGCACCTAAGCTTGTTTATAACACAATAATACAAAAATATTAAAATTTTACATATGCTTAAATAAATAAATTTAATAGCAACTAGAATCCTGGCTCTTATACTTCAAAAGCGATTATCTACCCATAAAAAAATGTATATACGCATCATTTGATCAAATCAATAAAATGTAACATTAATTATTAATATACACTGTAAAGAGCTGTCTATTTATCTTTTTGCCTGTAGCATGTGGGTGTTGTAGGAGATCCAAGAGCTAACCTTCAAGTCCAGATATTTTCCTGATGTAATTTAAGAGACCTTCATTATTGTTCATTATTGTTAGGATTCTTGGACCGGATTCAAAGATACCTGTGTAATAAGTACGCAAATATACGCATGTACGTTGCAAGGCACCACCCGTGACACTCCCCTCGCACGGATGGATTTTGGTGATTTGCGACTTCATAGGGCAACATTAACTTTACGGGTGTATTTATGAGCACACTTTCACGTAACTTTGCGCGTATGCGCTGTTACCCCGATCCTAAAAACACGCAAGGAAAAAGAAGCAAAATCGTATCTGTGAATCCGGACCCTTGTCCTGATCCTGCAGTACCAGCATTTTACCGTAAGCGGCCAGCTGTGTCCTTGGATTAGAGCTGTATTCTGTATCCCACCATAGGTGTCGCTGTGCTCAGCCACTGGGTCAGGGTCAGCTGCATTGTCAATATCCCTCATGGGTTACACCTGACACCTGGCTATTTATATGTTGCATGTTGCAGCTCTCATTATTGCTGGATCATTGATAGTCTTCACAGACCTTGTTGTATTTTGGACCTTGCTTTACCAGTTATTATTATTTCATCTTGCCTTTGTTTTCTTCTTGGTCTGTTACTGTGTCTTGTCTTGTTTGAACTTGCGTTGTTATCTACACCTGTACTCTGGCTCTTTTTCTGTCTGTTTATTATTTTTACCAGGTACCTTATATCAGTATTCATTGTCCTTGTACTTCTTCTGCATCTGTACCTGTATTTGCATGCCTTCCTTTGTACCTGTTACCTTTCTCTACCCATGTGTTATTACTTGTTGCCTATGTTCCCAATGCCTTGTGTTATCTTTCACTTAAATTCTTGTCTTTGTCTTTGACTTTATCTTATTTCTGTTTATTTTTACCTCAGTTTCTGTCTTGGGGTTGGATTTACTAAACTGTGGAAAAGGAAAAGTGGAGATGTTGCTCATAGCAACCAATCAGATTCTAGCTAACATTCTCTAGTATGTAATAGGAAAGTGATAACTAGAATCTAATTGGTTGCTAGGGACATCTCCACTTTTCCTTTTCCATAGCTTAGTAAATCTAACCCTTGGGGCCAGATTTACTAAGCTGTGAGTTTTGAAACAGTGGAGAGTTTGCCCATAGCCACCAATCAGATTCTAGATCTTATTTAACTATTGCATTCTAGAGAATGTCAGCTAGAATTTAATTGGTTGCTATGGGCAATCTCTCCACTGTTTCAAAACTCACAGCTTAGTAAATCTGGACAATCATCATTAGCATCATTATCATCATCTATTTACAGGGTGCCCTGAAGAATCGGAAAATGATCTTACAGAAACGACATGTCATACATAAAAACACAGGCAGCGGAGTTTCGTTACCGGATCGCCGGGCGTTCCTACATTTCCCTCACACATTTCCATAACCAGTAACCTGCCTTAAATGTTACTCACCGGCCCCACCGAAAATAAGGCTGGTGCGTAATTAAGAACTGAACGTACCAGAAACCTCATGCATGCGCAGTGCTGAATTGTGGCCATTTTCCACATACAAGTGCGGACAACGCCCACATTTCATAATTATGGATCCGATCCAGATTCTAATAACAAAGTAACATATAGTACATAGTAACACATAGTAAATATGGTAACATGTATAGTCACTATTTGCTAGAACAGTTAACATAGAGTTCTGCAAAGCGAAGGCTGACAATGTGGTATCTCACAACTTATCCTGTTGTTGTTCATTGATCTAAAGGTTGAATTTATGCTTTACAAGAGGCGTCAGTGACAGACATACGCTACAGACAGTAAAGAGATATTTATTGTTAGAGGAAATGGTAGAAGTGTTAAATCGATATATAATTAAAGTCAGAAGAGTTTAAGAAACAGGTTGTATTTTTTTTATTTATTCATTCATTAATTCAAAAACTTCCTTTAAACCCATAAACCGAAAGCTAATATTTGCCAGAAAAAAAAAATAACCTACATTAATAAACTGTATGTCTGGTTTTTATCCAAACATGGAATTCTCACAAATTGTACCAGTATTTAAATAAATCAGCTATCCAATAGAATTCATTGTTAAAACATACCAAGTGGGGCATTCATCCAGTGTTTCCTGACATTCTAAACACGCCCACAATAAGAATGTCAGGAAATGCTCCGGGGGAGTTTGATTTTTGTCATGTTGCTATGGATACTCTTGTGCCTAGGATCCAGGGCATTTCTCTGCTTATCCAAAAAACTGTATTCCAACCTGGATAAAGATGTGAGTGCTAGAGAGAAGATGGTACAAATGGGTGTCAGAAAATAAAAGCAAGCACAAAGAAATAGCAGCTCACCCCTTTGAGATGGTGTAATCTCTGTAAGGCAAAACTAAACAATAATAATATGGGGAGCGCTTCAATTATACTCAAAAAATATGTATTCATTCATGTGCAAATCTGTCTACAGTACAGGGTACATTTGTATGGATTTTTATGTGGTTAGTGAATCTAGTAACTGCAGACTAGTTCCTATACTTATGCTAATATATGTTTTATGTTTTATTATTGCACATGAACAAATAAATATTTTTAGAGTATAAGTGAAGCGCTCCCCATATTATTATTGTTGAGTTCATTTCTTTGGGACGCAGGTATATATAACAGATATAGAAAAATCACACAAAAGCGAGATATGCACATGCTCATTTCCATTTATACACTGAATTCCTGATAATTTAGAACCAAAACCAAAAACGAGGGTCAGTGTTTACCTCTAGTCTAAGGTCCGGAGCCCTCTTTCCCAATATTGGGCCTTTCCGTTAATATGACATAATGTTTTGTTCCGAATAAAAAAGATATAATAATATTTTTATAAAAATTGGGCTAACCTTCTCTAGTTTTATTGCATTTTCTTTGTGACCGAAGCACTCACAGAAATCCTGTCCTATATTTACAATATGCACTGTACATTACAGTAAAATACTTGTGTTTGGCTCACGTGGAGATAATTGGGGAGAAACAACGTGTATAGAAACAGAAAGTGACGGTAGATAAGAGCCACACGGCTCATTCGGTCTGCCCAGTTGTTTATTTAACACTATACTGACCCTAGATGCTATTTTACCCTCAATTTAGTTTGAGATTTAGGATATCCTTATATTTATCCCAGCATGTTTACACTGTTCTACTGTGTTAGTCTCAACCACCTCAGATGGGAGGCTATTCCACTTATCTATCACCTTTGTAGTGAAGTAATTTTTCCGCACATTTCCTTTGAATCTACCACCCTCCAGTTTATATTCATGCCCTCGTGTTCTATTACATCTCGTCCTCTGAAAAATGCCCCCTCCTCTAGCCGGTCACAACCCTTGATATATGTAAAAGCTGCTATCATGTCCCCCCTCTGCCTTCTCTGCTCCAAGCTATACATGTTTACTTCCTCTAGCCCAGTGTTTCTCAACCTCGGTCCTCAAGATCCCCGAAAAGTCCATATTTTCTAGGTTTCCTTAAAGAATCACAAGTGATATAGGGCTCTATTTACTAAGAATACCTGAACGTAGCTCAGGCAAGTTCGAATTCGTTCTCTGTGAACTTCTGAGCTACGTTCAGGCTATTTACTAATACTCACCCTCCGCTGGCTGTCCCGCGAAACCATCTGAACTTTCTTCTGTCATCGCGGGCTTTCTTCCTGTTTCTGGAAAGTCTGCACATGCGCAGTGGCTCTCTGCTGGGACTTTGTAAAAAAAGAAAGTCCCAGCATGAGAAGCACTGCACATGTGCAGGCTCTCCATGTCGGGACCGGCACCTGCGGGCAGACGCGTCTTCGGTCCGGTAAGTATTTAAGCTATTATATTGTTTTATTTTATTTCTGTTGTTTTTTTAATTGTTTTTTATTTTTCTAAAAAAAGTTTTCAATTTAATTTTTTAATGACAACGGTATTTATGAATATTCCAGCAGTGTTATATGGGGAGATTGCTGGAGGAGAAGTCTGAACGCCAGTCTGAAATGCCGTTATTTTAACTCTCAGAGCAGAGTATAAAACTCCGCTCTGAGGGTTAGTAAATAGCCAGCCCCATTGAAAACAACGGGCTGGCGAGGACAGGTGAAGTTTTGCCGCATGGCCATGGAAACTGGTGATTTCCATGGCGGTGCAGCTGTTGTAAATAGCAAAAAGTTCATTTTTGGAGTTATAACTTCATAACTCCAAAAATGAACTTTTTAAAGCTTTAGTAAATAGAGCTGATAATGAGCAGCACCTGTGGAGCTTTTAAAATGTGACAGTTAGTAATGAACACACCTGTGCTCCAGCAGTGACACCTGGAAAACATGCACTGTTAGGGGGTCCTGAGGACTGAGGTTGAGAAACACTGCTCTAGCCTTTCTTTGTATGTTGTGTGACACAGGCCATGGATCATTTTAGTTGCTCTTTTATATGGTCTCATAGGTGCATTGAGCTTTGCTGTTATGTGTCAGGTATTTTGAGCTCCTACTGGTTGCACTATAATATTGCATACAGACTGTCCATGCTTTGTGTGTGGAACGGCCCCTCTGCTTATTTGACTTTGGGCTGGAAAATACAGTCAGACCCATGAAATCAGTTCGCCTAAATTTCCTGTCATCTCTGTTATGTGGTTATGTTTTTCTTGTGTTTTCATTTCCAGACAGAAGAATAAGTAATCGTAAATAGAATTTGCTAGAAAAATTACTCTGACAAGGATATTTTATAACTGACCATTTCCTAGAGGGACATTTGTAATTATTCTTTGTACCCATTCAATCCTCAATTTTAAATTACTTTTCTAATTAGCATTTTTACTTTCTGTCTTCCAAACCACTTCTCAACTTTTTTTTGGCAGTTTTAATTACTTTAAGTTTAGTTGTTTCTGGGTGAAATATAACTCTGTGACCTACTGTATAAGTACAAATGTTAATGACAATACATGGCTAGTCATTGCATAATAGAGCATCTTCTAGTTTTTGAAAAACAAGAGAGATATATTGATATATTGAGATTTATTGTTCAACACTTTATATTGCACAGTTCAAACCCTTCTTAGGGGCTCAAAGCACATTTGGTGAATGCTTTTCTAGCCTAAAAAGCATAAGTTTGTACTGTATGGGCGTGGAAGACAGCATCTTTTTCGACAAAATAAGAGTATATGTCTGTGGACAAAAATGTACTCGACAGGGTTCGCTTATACCCCTTTCAGATCACCGCCCCGGCAATATCCCGGGTTCACAGACCCCGTTTCACACTGCAGGGCAGACCCAGGAAATTCAGAGACCCGAGTCTGCCCTGTCGTCATCAGACTACGTAATTTGTTTACCGTTGCTCTGGCAACACTTGTTGCCAGGGCAACAGTAAAAAAAATGACACCAATCAAGTGCGTT
>WWET01001801.1:286027-297237 GCA_011038615.1 Limnodynastes dumerilii | reverse complement strand
TATTTGTCTTTTTGTGTGTATATATATATATATATATATATATATATGTAAAAAGCCAAAAGATGGCCAGCCAGCACTCACAAAAAATATACTAATGTTAAGGAGTGCAAGACATTAAGTGATATATAGGAAACAAAAGCTAAATTAATTGCTAGTCAGCACCTCCCATAAAAATATACAATTCCAGACAAATGTGCAACTTCAAAAGATTTTTATATTCATATCACCAACTGATGAATCCATCACAATATTTAAAAAGTAATAAAAAAACTGTGCTAAAAGGAGGGTGTGCACATATGGTGTTGTAACTCCGGATAATAAATAGGCAAATGAAAAAAATAAAAAAATAGCAACATAGCAACAAACATCTTCATAGCTTGTCCATTGGTATATCAAAAGTACATTCCTCAAAGAAGATAATAGCATGCAAAGCAACAATGGTCAGAGGCTAAAGAAAGTGATACTTAGTGTCCATGGCTTAATAGATATCAGAAAACCGGAGAGATGATATGCAGCACACCAAAAGCAGAGTCACAGCTTCAGACCAACAGCTGTTTCGGTGCACCTAGGCACCATCATCAGGGAATCACAGTACTGATCAGCTAATTGTCGCTCAAAACTATTTTGTTTTGAGCGACAATTGAAACTCAAAGATTATTTCTGTCATCGTCCTAAACCAGCCTCTGTATACAATGCCTCTATCGACATTCATTAGATTAGTCAAAAGAGACATTTTATGTGCATGAAAAAATGGTTATGTCCATTACTCCAACCTTTCTAAAGAAAAAAAAGCTGTGGTCAAAACTCTTCAAAACAATGAAGACATCTTGATGACATCACATGCTACAAGGAATTGCCCTTTGACCCCCACATCGGCGTACAAGAAAGAAGTTGATTATATTATTTCAGCTGCAAAGGAGTCTGGTTCTATTAAAAGTGAGACTTCACGTTTCCTACAACAGGGTCACCCAGTAGTACTGATTATTTATGTACTACCGAAGAGTCACAAAACGCTTGTTAACCCCCCTGGAGGGCCGATCACTGGGATAGCCACTGTCCCAATACATAGACTTTTTCTGCAACCTCTAGTACAGAATAAGGACACCACTCACTTCCTCAATCGGCTGAAGGAAGCCGACCACCTGGCCGGCCGGTGCATAATGGTAACTCTCGACGTAAGAAGCCTTTAGACCTGCATCCCCCATGTGGAGGGGATAGATGCAGTACGATATGCCATTGATAATTCTCTTCTGTATGAAGGTCCCCCTGTCCATTTTTTGGTGAAATGAATGGAATTTGTTTTGAAACGGAACTACTTTCTTTTCCAGCATAAATTTTTCCTCCAACTTAAAGGCACGGCGATGGGGTCTAACATGGCCCCATCCTATGCCAACCCTTTTATGCACAATTATGAAAATACCTTTCTGCTTAACAACTCAACTTACTCCCCATACATTAAGTTCTCTACTAAATACATTGATGATCTTTTTTTTCTTTGGTCTGGTACACCTACAGAATTACAATGCTTCATTAAACATCTCAACTCTTTGGCCAACACCGTCCGCTTTACTTTAACTTTTGACATAAACCTCATCAGTTTTTTGGATGTCATGATCAGACAGACCTCTGGATGCTTTACCACTGAACTTTACTGAAAAACTACGGATAGGAATACCCTACTTAAAGCAGAGAGTTTCCATCCTAGACCTTTGAAGTCAGGACTCCCCTTTTCCCAGATGCCATGGGTGGCATGCATCACCTCTGATCCCTTGTTGATGGATACAGCCCTCCACGAGATGGGTGAGCATTTTATAGCTAGGGGGTAAAAGAACACTGAGGTGAATTCAGCCATCAGCAGATACCTTGCTCTTGATAGACAGAATCTTTTGGGTTATGGTAAAAAACAAACCAATGAGAACAGGATGGTATTTTGCACCGCATATTCTACGGTCTCTGGGGCCATGAGGGATAATATATATAAACGATGGCACATTATGTCTTCAGACCCCAAAATTGGACCAGTACTTCAGACACCACCCCTGAAGAGCTACAAGAGAAGCCAAAACTTAAAGGATAAACTGGTGAAGAATGATCTAGTGACTAAGGGCCAGATCCAGAACTACGCTTGTGAGCGAATTTACGCGTGGCGGAGACGTAAAATCGCCTTTTGGTAAGTACTGCGCATGCGCACCATAGAAAATACGCTCAGTAACGTAGCCTAAATGTGAACGTATGGGCTATTCACATATGTGTCACGTAAATACTTACGTGTGGGCGTGCCAATTTTACGTGAGTTCAAAATACGTCTGAAATACGTTAAGTAGGCAGGGGTTTGTATTTAAAGTGTACAGTATGGGCGTGCTTAGCTGCGTAAATTCGTGTTGCCCATACGTACGTGTGTCCCTGCGGTTACGTTGGCAAAAGTTAAGGTAGTGTTTGGAAAGCGTATCTTGACAGAATACGTACTTTCAAGGGGTCTGCCTAGGGGAGTGTATAGAATATACGCACACGAAAATACGCTACGCGAATAAACGTATGGCAAACATAGTTCTTGATCTACCCCTAAGTCCGCATCCAATTGGCTCTCACTATGTCCGGGGCTCTTCCGCTGTAATGGATGTGTCAACTGTCCATTTTTGATTACATGGGATGTCTTTACACATCCCTCTTTGGACCTCAGGCACAGGTTCTGCTGTGATACGAAATTTGTGGACTATGTAATCCTTTTCCCATGCCCTAAAGTATAAGTAGGCAAAACATCACGGATGTTGAAGGAGCATATGGCCCTTCATCGTTCTTCTATTAGGAAGGCCCAAACATTAATAGACAACAAAACCCCTCCAGTGGCAAAACATATCAGGGAATGTAATTACTTGTTGCGTGACTTTCGTTGCATGCCTGCTGCACATATACCGCTTTTTAGAAGGGGTGGTGACAGAGACAAGATCTTGTTACAAAAGAGTCGAGGTTTACTTACCTGTTTCAGGCACTTACCCCAGATGGGCTCAATGAGGAGCTTAACCTGGCATGTTGCCTATAATGATTCCACATGGTTTCTGGTTCTGAATTTTGGGAGCTCCGTGTTCTGAGCACTTGTTTGTGCATATCTGCCCGTGGGCTTTCAATGTTACTTTTTCCTCTTGTTGCCCTCCCCTGTTATCTCTATGTGCGCTGTTGTGAGAGTCTGTGTTGTTTGCCCTACATCTTCTCTAGCTGAATACAAAGGCTGTTTGCAGACCTTGAGCCATGACACTCACTTTATGTTCTGTTGTCACCTCTATGCATTATCCCCGTCCTGCTATGATTAGGTTCGGGCCTTTACCTCGTGATATTCCATTTGCTTTTTTAATAGGTCTTTTATATATGGCCAAGATCTATGACCCCCTAATATTGTCCAGTAGTGGTCTGGTTCAGGGCCGCTGTGCCCTTACAGTCATGCCCAGACCTGATATATATCTTGCTGTGCCTTGATTACTATTTGACATATCTGCACCCACTTTTGTTAGCCTCATTTAGGGTTACTAATAGCAACTAGCATCTCAGGGGGATAATATGCTCCTGGTTAATATTCTTTAGTCTGTTGGTCACCCAGTAGTGGACACCCTTTATGACTCTGACAGGCTTGGTTTGATAGCCGCTATATATGCTTCACTTTGTAGGAGCCACTGATGGTGACATGTCCGTGATCTGAGGCTCTAGGATACGGTATGGTTAGCTCCTATTATTGTGTGTCACCACTCCTCAAATAACCACTCTGTCAACCTGGTCGACGTTATGTTTGCCCTGTAATTTACATGTGTTTGGGAGCTACTTATCCCACACTGGTCTAGTGCTGTTGTATATGGATTTTTACAGCCGACTGTGGTCTTGTGCAATCCCGTGCCACATTTCATGCAGTTGGGCTATTGTATAATGTTGAACCTGTCTAGCGTCACAACAGTACTTAGGGTTACAGCACACCTACACTGCTGCCGTGCAACTACTTTCTTGGCTATAAGTATCGCTGATTTTCTCATGATGGTTTCTCTATGTATATGGATCCTTATAGCCGGCTATGTCCCCGTGCGACCCCGTGGCACATTTCATGCAGTTGGGCCAGAGACGGAACTAGCGAGTTGTGGGCCCAGGTGCAAAAAATATGTTGTGGCCCTGATGATATCCCCAGTAACCTGGTGGGGAGCTTCAGTGGTGCGGTGATGATGGCTGTGGGCCCTAGTATCAGCATTGGCCCCGGTGCTGCTGCACCAATGTTATTTCTGCCCCTGAGTTGGGCTATTGTAAACTGATGAGCCTGTCCTGTGTCACAACAGAACTTAGGGTTACAGACCACCTATACTGCCACCGTGCAGCTATTTGTTTGGCTACAGATACCACTGAGTTACATATAATGGCTTCTTTATGTCTCGTCAATTGGCTATCCAGGTGCAATGATATACAGCTATGGATGTTTTAGTGCTATGGATGCTTTAGCGCTATTGTCTGTGTCTCTCTATTATGTTTTTTCCACAGCGCCGGCTCTCCAACCACTTGGTTTCCCCGCCCCTATGTCCGCTCGCAGCTTTGTTGATACTGGCGCCTAGCAACAAGCCGATGATAAGATAACTGTCAATCTTCACGAAGCGGGAGATCGGCAACACACCAGCTGGAGGGAGAACCTCCAACACGATGATTGGGCAGCAAGACTATTTACTCTGACCTGTGTCTGCCGTTTTGTGCAGTCTGTATCATTTTCACTTGAACTCCCCTGAGGACGGTGCGCACAGCACCGAAACAGCTGTCAGGATTCCTTCACCAGTGCCTTCTTTGTAAGAACTATTTTTCTCTACCTATTAAACTGGATTTACAGGAGTGTTTTTGCTGCAACAATAGACTGCATTATTTAGCCCTCCCGGTCCACAACACTATTATAAGCACTCATCATTGCGAGACTTTGTAACTTTACTGTTACTGTGTATAGACTTTCTCACCATAAACTGCCAATGAAGGTTTTTTTTTTTGTTTTCTATTTTTATATCCCTTTGTGATTTTTTCTATGATTTTGTACTACAGATGCTTTTTTTATCTGCGGGCATCTTTTGCTATTTTTTCTACACTTGGTACTTTTTTTCTTTTTTTCTGTTTAAGTGAATTACTGAGATTTCTGGATTATCTTGGATAAAATTTCCATTCACCTATACTTATTTATCTTCATTTATTATGCTCTATGTGTATGTATATATATATTTCTATAATTTGGCCTAGTGGCTTTGATGGCACCACAGCAAGTTTATTGGTATTGGAGTGTCACTTCTCCGAAGTTTATATATATATGTTCAAGCGGACAGTTATTTTCAACAGCTTCAATTTTGTACCAACTATATATTTATATATACATATATACTGTATATCTATATATACACACACACACAAAATGGTGGTTGCTCAAATCAGTTTATAAGGTAATATGGAGCAGGTGCTGCAAGGTATGGGGAATTTACACAAATACAAAAAAGACCCCAGCACTCTTGCAATTATCCACCAACAAACCATAACATTCTATCTTTAAAATCAAAGTTAGAGAATTTTTTACATAGATTTCCAAATATATGACAAGCCACCAGACACTTACAAGGCTTCTCTGTTTTGGTGGTCCTAACTCTAAAACTGTCAGAGTCCCAACTTTGGGTTATATATCATGTATTTTAAATTGAGAGCTCACCCCCGGCAGTCTCCCCAAGTCTCCAAAACAGCTACTCTGAAACAGGACCCCTTTTAGCTGTTATCTCAGACAGACTTTAAAACAAACACACAAAATGGAGGTTGCTCAAATCAATTTATAAGTTAATATAGAGCAGTTGCTGCAAGGTGTATACAGTATATATAAAAATGTATAACATTACAGCCAAATTAATTGCTGCATAAGCACTCAGGAGTATTGTTCATTTGTCTCTACAATATCTATTTTAGTATAGTAACAACCTGTGACTAGAGTCTTTTGAGTAGCCCTTTAGGTAAGTGATTTTTAAATCCACTCTAGACCATCAGCAGTGAACATTTCCAGATTAGCTCTCAGGAGAGTAGAACTATGCATCAGTAATAATCTCATTTGTGGAATACAGTGGAATATAATTACAGATTTGCACACCATTATTCTGTGAGTATTCCCCAGCAATTATGTTTGTAGGTCAACTATTAGCTGAGAAGTCCAGTGGGACCTCTGTCAGGAAAGATGGGATCCTATTTTGTTTTTCACACTAACTAGCTACTTAAGCATTTAGAGAAGCAGCCACACTTTGCATTGCTTCTCTTTGTTTTTGCAGCTGCCCAAACAACACTTCCCACCTGTCCTGTTTTGACAGCAGTTCTATAATGAAAGAAGATTTAATGTAATTGCTTCTGATATATCACTGCTTTTACCATCCTCCCATCACCTTTCTGCAAAAGTTCCACTGCAGGCTGCCTGTGTTAAAGAAACAACTTCTTTGAATCTGTATTTGCAATTTTTTTTATTTTTTATTTATTTTTTAATATAAAAGCTCACAGACACTCCTGCAAGATTGTAGCCTTAGGCAGCAGTCTGTAATAAATAAAAAATCAAATCAAATCAAATAAAAAATCAAATAAAAAATCTAATATGGAGAGTGTCCATTAAAGGGGTACTGTTGGCTGTATGTTACGGTGTCACATTCTCCTCTGATGACCTGTCTTCCATTCAGGCTGTCCCCATGCTCTACATTAGCCTCTTTTGTGCACGTGAAGTCCAGAATGAGAGCCGAATAGAAAACAGAAAAACATAATGGCTTAACTGTGCCTATACTATTCCAGTATGGGAACCAGTCATAGTCAGGCATGCCTCTAGGCACATTCCAGGCCTTTCTTTGTGATCCTAGCATAGTTATGGTATTCAGTGCTTTTGTTTTCGTTGGATGCACCTGAACGGCGTTCCGGCACCTTTTTCATTACAACGGGACAGTCCTGCTTTCGGGGGACTGTCCCGCTGTCCTACCCGACTTACAACTTTTCCTGAGAGATCAGACTCTCGGGACAAAGTTGTTTTTCTTGTTAAAATCCTGTGCCACTGTATATGTGGCAGGGCTTTTAACAGCGCAGTACAGGTAATACAGGGCTTCTGTAGGAACCCTGTAGGACCAAACCTGTTACTGTGAATGGCAGTGACCGAATCTCTGTGGTCACTGCCATTTTAGAAACAGATTTGGTTCTACAGGGCTCTTGTAGGAGCCCTGTATTACCACTACCGCACCATGTCACCGGGAGAGACAGTAGAGGAAGGGAGTGCCGCGGAGGAAGGGAGAAGACGTCAAAGGTAAATAACAGAAGACATGGAGACTGTACATAAGGGGAACACATGGAGGCTGTACATTACAAGGGACAGGCATGGAGGCTGGACATAAGGGGCACACATGGTGGCTGGACATTACAAGGGGCAAACATGGAGGCTGGACATTACAATGGGCAGACATGGAGGCTGAACATTATAAGAGGTACACATGGAGGCTGGACATTACAAGCGGCACACATGGAGGCTGAACATTATAAGGGGCAGACAACGGAGGCTGGACATTAAAAGGGGCAGACAATGGAGGCTGGACATTAAAAGGGGTAGACAATGGAGGTTGGACATTACAAGGAGCACACATGGAGGTTGGACATTAAAAGGGGCAGACAAAGGAGGCTGGACATTACAAGGAGCACACATGGAGGCTGGACATTATAAGGGGCACAGATGGAGGCTGGACATTACACGGGGCACACATTGAGGCTGGACATTAAAAGGGGCAGACAATGGAGGCTGGACATAAAAAGGGGCAGACAAAGGAGGCTGGACATTATAAGGGACAGACAATGGAGGCTGGATATTAAAAGTGGCAGACAATGGAGGCTGGACATTACAAGGGGCACAATTATAAAAAATTGGGCTGTAATAAGGACTGAAACTTATGAGGGGGCTGCAATAAGGGCTGAAAAATTATAGAGGGGCTGTAATAAGGGCTGAAAACGTATAGGGGGGCTGCAATAAGGGTTGAAAACATATAGGGGCTGTAATAAGGGCTGATGAGGGGTGAGTTCCTGCACTTTTTTACAAAAAAAGCACTGATGGTACTTATGGTTCTTATGTAAAACAGTCAATAATTATATTTGCAGCGCCAAGCATTCTCATTCTTATCAAACAGAGCTGCCCATAAGGGCAAGGGGCACAAGTTAAGGTGGCCTTATCATTTCAGGTAACTCAACCAAGTCAGTTAAGCAAAGACCCCTGTAAAATGACCATGCTGATGTGGCATCATACAGCTGCCTGTGTGCCATGCAGCGGTGCCATTTCTCATGTAAATTAACGCCTATTTCTCATGTACTTGGAACTTCTATTGCACACATGGGTATGCGAGACCAGGTCCCTACCTTAAGATAAGTTCTTTCCCCTGAAAAAATGCCCTCACTGTAAAATTGAAATACCTCCCAGCTATGTACACAACCTGCCCGTCCCACCACTGTAAATGTTTCTAGCATGGAAGCCTGGATCCTGAGGTTCCAGGGCTGTGCCAGAATGTCACTGCGTGCATGCGCCTTTTCCAAGAGCAGTCATTATTCACTTGTAAAACACCCTACTTTCGAAAGTCCATAATTCCTCATTTGTTTTTTTTTTACTTCCTACCTCTTGTGTGTACAGCTGAGTTTCTGACCTCGGAATTGTAACCCATCTGTTAGACACCACAGCAAAACAGGTGAAATGGTTTGCTTTGCATATTGTGAATCTACTTTCAGCAATTTCAAGCTGAGCGGACGAGAAAGGATCGGATTCAGAGTTTTAGCGGATGCGCAATGCGGATCCGCTAAAACGCACTATTCAAAGGTGCACCTCTGAATTGGCCGCAGAAAAACCGCCCTAGTTTAAAAAAAAAAAAAAACTGCTCCGACAATCTAAAAAAAAAAAAACCTCCCCCGACAAAAAATTACCCCCCCCCCCCCGCCACAATAAGTAAAATAAAGAAATAATTCCGGCCCGACAGGGAATGCGGATGCTTGTAGAACTACAAGCACCAGCATGCCCTTCTATCCAAGGCCCGCTGCACCATATACATGCCCCCGTAATAAAAATAATTCCATATAGTGCCCACATAAAAATTCCCAAAAAATGTCCAAAAGTACATTAAAAAATTATTTAAAACATACTTACCTGCTCTGATGGGGGTCCAGTCTTGTGCGCTTTTAATCCAGGAGGGTGGCCTTGGCAAAAAAAAAACCCTGATAGAACGTCGCTAACAAACAAATGTTTTGGTTTTTTTTACTAACTAATTTTGGAAGCTCTAGTGAGCTGCTCCTTACGCTTACAAGCATAGGGCTTATTACGCAGCCACCGGACTGCAGTGCATGCAATATTTAAATGAGAAAAATGCCCCTTTTCTCATTTAAATATCCGTTTCACAGGCGCGGGCCAGTCGGATGCGATCACAGACGGATGGATACACTTGCACCCATCTTTCTGTGCACGCTCCCGATCTGAGTATGCGCAGTGATCATTTTGACTGCGCTCCCGTCTGAAAAAAGACAGAAGCGCAGTTCTGAATCCGGGCCAAAATTTGAAAGGCAGAAACTCAATAGACATTCCCAAGACATAATTATCTAAATGCATGATTGCAAAGTTAATTGTTAATTATTAATTGGATGCCAAGATGTAAAACATCTCAATTTGTAGTAGACCCAGGTTCAAAATCTGTAAGTGGCCCATAATTCTTATAGGCGACTCGGTCTGTGTGGCTGTAGCAATTCTATGATAATATGGCTTTAAGAATTGCTGCATGATATATTTTATGTAAATTCAAATACTTCCAACATTTAATTTCCCATAAAAACATTAAAAATAAAATTTACATGTGTGCATTTATTTGTATATACAACAAATTACAACATTTAAATTCCCATAAAGCATTGAAGAAGAAATTTGCATGTGTGCATTAAATGGTATGAGGGAAATGGGTGGCATTAATGAATATTATGAAAATATACACTGTTTTACAGAGGCAGAACATGGGAACAGAGCTTGTTAAATTTCAATCCTGGGTTCTACATCATATTTTCTCATGTGAATACATGTTTTTTTTCCACTTCTTTTTATAGATAGACATTTTTACATTTTAACAACCCAAAGAGTCCCTTACCCTCTATTATACCTTGTAACATCCATTTCTTTTTCCACTTCTTCTTCTTTCCTCTGTGTCCTTACCATGTTTTAATTTCTCTTTCTGTTACTTGACTCCTCACTTAAACTGGCACTGTGACTATGGTCAGGAGCCAGGTAGAGAACTGGGCAGTGTCTTCATGATGCTGAAAATCAGATGCCGCTCTTACTGCCAGTTGTTGCAATGAGTCAGGTGAACCAGTACAGGGGTTGAGGAGCTGCCAAGATAAGGGAGTATTTACAACTACTGGTCTACCGAGGTCCCTGACCTTCCTTATGTGTTGCTATGTGTGTTAATATAATTTAATTTCCTTACAGTTCACATGATTAGGCTACACAATAATATCCCCCTTTAACTTTGTTATACCAAATGAAAAGCAACAGTTCATTTAATTGTCACAAAGACGAATGTCTCCAGGGGCCAAATTTACTTACCTGCGGGAAAGGAAAAGTGGAGATGATGCCCATAGCAACCAATCAGATTCTAGCTCTCACATTTTTATTACATACTAGAAAATGTCAGCTAGAATCTGATTGGTTGCTTTGGATAACATCTCCACTTTTCCATTACCAGCTTAGTAAATCTGGCCCCAGAATTTGTTCTGCTCTCATATTTGGGGGAAAGGTGGGGAATGGAGATAAGTTGCCACCAACATCCTTTGCATCTGAAAAGGTGGTTCATAAATATTGTCTGATTTTCTGTAAGCTGCTCCTGTTGTTAAAAAAAAGGAGCACACACTTATGTTTACAGACAGTGGACAGTTTAACAAATACAAAGACCGTTTGCTTAGTACTTTGGAAATATTTTTTTATTTTCATGGCATCCAAAACACCGTCTCATACTTAATATTTTGTAATCGAAGAGTAACCCATTTTACTTTCTTGAAACCATGACTGAACTAAAGCAAAATGTGGATGTCATGTATATATGAACATTTTTATTTATTTTTTAAGCATCTTCAAAACTGAAAAACTGTAAGCAGCTTATGAGATAAAAAGTCAGGAAAAATGTAAATCCATTAGGAAAAAGAATTCC
>WWET01001801.1:269363-282142 GCA_011038615.1 Limnodynastes dumerilii | reverse complement strand
AGTGGGTGACTGTGGGGGCTAGAAAGACATGGGAATACTGATGAGCTGGAAGCTGCAGATGAAGAGGAAGAGGGGGATGATGGGGAGGGGGAGATGATAAGGTGAATGGGGAGGAGGATCTGATGAAGATGAGGGAAGAAATTATGAAGGGAACAGAGAAAGTATAAAGAAAATGGGGAGGGGGAGGTGATGATAAGAATAGGGAGATGATAAATGGGGAGCTGGAGCTGATGAAGGGGATGGGGGGTGATAAGAATGGGGAGATGATGAATAGGGAGGAGGAGATGTAACGGGCACAGCGTGCACTGGAGTATGTGTCTGAATGTGTGTGTATATAGGCATGCATTCAAGGATGCACAACTGCTCCCACAGTTGGCTGACAACACCCCCTTTGATGGCACAATCATATCTATTGCACACCAAGGTGGGGGTGCACCAATATGAAATGGGGTGCCAAGGGGAAGGCTAAATTCTTGTCCCCCCCAACAAAAAAGTTGTGACGCCCCTGAATTGTATAATAACATGATTGCATAGGTTTGAACCCAGCTTTACACGGGCGTGATTTTCCATGCTGGTTATCTGAATTTTGACCTGATAAAGAACTATATAAACTAGTGTCTGCATGACTGCATGATTAGATTTGATAATGTTTAATATCTAACATGTTGTAAAACCTGTGATATAAGCTCTACATTTTGATAAACAGCCATCCTTATAACATTTTATAGAAGAAAAACTTCCCTCATGCTGTCAATATGCCAACTTCTGCAAGACTACAGTAGCTTTAGTTTTCAAAGGTCTTATCAAAGTCACTTCTTTAAGTTGACGGTAAAATGTGTTGTTTATAAGTTAATGATGGATGAATCTTACAATAGAACATGGTAAGCCTGGTGAGTTCCTAGAGATGCTTTTGAAGTTGCAGAAGCGTCTTTGTAAATTTAAATAAACATTTCTCATTTTCACAGTGTTGTAGTGTATTGCAAAGCATCCATTCCTACCCTTTAATATATGTAGTTCTAAACTTGGAATTGATTTTGTAATTTCTTGTTACATGCTTTTTTCTTATAAAAGATAATGTTAAATGAATATATCTTTGGATAGTTGTTTAAAAAAGAGAAAAAAAGGTTAAATAAATTCCAAGCGTGCAACATAAAAACTCTATGTCTATTACTATTTTGATGAATGCTATTACTGCTGGTGATAAATTATTAGTTAAATGCACTATTTCACATTCAGATTTTTTATTATCAGAACAGATTGTGAGACATACTCCGGTTTTATCTATTTAATGATTCCATTTTGCACCAACAGCAGAAACTATAAATACATGACTTATGGCACTTTTGCTATCTTAGCATTTCATAAAATTGTACAGTGTGGCATGCTGAAAAGTATTAAACATTCAGTGCATTTAGGCATGGTAACTGAATTCATTTATCCCACAGGATTTTACTAACCCTTAGGATGTGCATGAATTGGTTTGCTGTAATGACTTGCTTTATATTGATTTTCCAACTGATGGACTATAACCTTTGGAAATAGTTCATTTTTGTTTCCCCGTTAAAGTAAATAGAATATAGGATTATTTCTTTCTGAAGTCTTTATTATTGATGTCCATTCTACATCAGAATGCAGCTTCAATACACTAATAAGGAACTATTTCACTTGTACTTGCTTTAGCTTTACCTTATGTCCACTTGATAAAAGTTCTTTGTTGCGTGTGAAAACATTCACTTTTAAAACAGTAAGGTAAAATAAGCAGCACTGTCTCAAGCTGAATGTGACGCTCCTTATTAACGAAAAAGGATGTAATACAATTAATACATTCAGTTACTGATATTCATCATTTCTACGGTCAGCTTCTGGATGACTCTGTCTCCAGCTGTCACATCTACAAGACATCACTTACCTCCTTCTAAGTACCACTCTGTCCTCCACCACATGTGGCCACAGCACTGCAATGTACCCTGGGTACCACGAGGGCAACTGGAAACAGGGTTGTCGCACTGTGACACGATGAGCCCTAATTGGCTTGCAAACATGCCATGTGACCGGCCAGCAGCAAATCAGCATTGTTTACTAAGGGCAAGTACTTTCTGGACCTCTGCAGCCCCACCTGCAACTCTATCAATAAGATGAAATCCCTTTCCAATGTAAATTTCTCTTTCTACTAGGTCCCGTGACATGTCTTCCTCCAGAGTGTCCCGTTCTGTGTACTGGTCCCCTTCCAGAGCCAGAACTGTTCCTCCTGCGCTGCTCTGCTGTACAGCGCTGACCCTCTCACACTTTCAATGTCAAATAGCATTTCTAGCAAAATAATACTATGAATATATCTTAACCAGGATATCCCTGTGGATCGGCCCACTGTGAGCCATAACTGCAGGTTTGTGCCCCTCTACCTATATGAGATGTCAGAGCGTGTGATGTCACATCAATAGTGGAGCTCTGTGGCCTGGGTCCGGGACCCCACAATTTCTGGAGGTGGCCTTGAGTGTAAATATAAAATATAGAAATTTAAGTAATAATTTAATATCTGTAAGGATCATGAGCCATCATAAAGATCATGCTGAATAGAAATACAAAATGTACTTAAATTTACCAGTAGTGCAATCCATGGTTATGTTCTACAGGCTGTTCTTCTTGGTAACTGCTGCTGTGGAGACAACAAAAAGCCAGCAATAAGATCATTCCAATGGATGACAGATATAGACACAGGGGGAGTCACCACAGTGAATGGGGTTTTTTAAAAGTACTAACCTGTGACCTTTTTAAAAGAATCAGCATGTTCAGAGTTTAGCAGTTACAGTACTTCTCTGGTATTGTGACTTTGCTAGATGCTACAATAGTAGGTAGAAAACTGTTGTTTTATTCAAATATGTTTTATTCTCCTTTTAAAACAGACTCCTGTATCTTTCCTCCTACACTTCCATCTGCTACTAACATACTGGCAAATCTCCTGACACGCAGTCGTATAATCCAGAAAAAACTCAGCATGGCAATTGAAATATATAGGAATGGTCCTTTGTGGGCCCTGTAAAATATTATGGTGTGTCAATTGACAGTAGGGAGGACTTTATGTGATTAATTGTGAGAATAACTAGTCTAACTATAATATAGCTATCATTTTAGACAATGTTAGGCCATCCTACAATTCTTCCTCCTTCAATTAGCATAGATGTACAAAGAGGGACATACCAAATGTCTTTCATTTCTTTGTTGTTAGCAAAACAAAGTCTTCAGTATGCTGCTTATCAACATATGTTTAATATTATCAGTACATCTCTCTTATGAACTGATCATAGGAATTGAGAAATTGTGGTAGAAGTAACAACTGCTGGAGTTAAAAAAAATTCTATTAGATAAAATAAATATATATGATCAAAGGATCATGACTGGATTGTTGATCAGCTGACACAGAGAATATGTTAGACCATGGAGAACATAACTATCTGTGTATATGTGGGTCGATGCAAAGTGGTAAGGTAAATGCAGCATTATGGATTTAGCCCATCGTGAACTTAAACCCACTGGGTGGGGCCGGACCCGGTGATGCCACTTACCATTGGCTACTGGTTGGTTCAGGTTAATTGTAGGAGGGGTCTGTGGATGTTCCTTTGTTAAAAGTCTCCTTGACAGGAAGTGCCCCCTCTTCTGGAAATTCCCCTTCCTGCATATGTGTTATTACCTTGATGTTGATAATGTTTTTCATTGGCACAGGTGGAGTTTGAGACGAGGCGGTATAAGGGAGTTTTAGGTACTCGGCTGTATTTAAGGATCGACCTGAGATGGAAGAGCACCGTAAGTTGTTTCAAACAAGATTGCCTTTTATTGGATTGTTGTTATTGTTGTTATTGACATGTGGATTATTCTGTACAATACATCTGCTTTATTTGCCCATCAATTTTAGGTAGTAAAAATTAATTTTAGTTAATATGATTTAGATATTGTCAATAAACTCTTTTTGTTCCAATTACGGTTGTCTGCGTGTTATTGAATCTGTTCTTTATTTATGGGGTGGCACCATTGGGTCTGAACATCAACCATGTGGAGTTTATAGATATTTTTTTGCAGTGCAGTCAGGCAAATAGTGGTTCATAGGGCCTGATCCAGACCTACACTGGTGTGCGTAGCGTATTAACACTGGCGTACCTTGGATGCTCGGCAATAGGAACTCCCCTTAGTCGTACTAAGTTTTGCTTTCATACGGTCGGCAAACCCTACCCTAACTTTTCTGTTCGTAACCGAGTGCGTCCGTATGGTCATTGCGTAGTTACAACGCATAGCACGGCCATACTGTATGATTTAAATGCCTCACCCCGCCTCGGTGCATAGTTATGGGTTTCGTAAGGCAGGCACGCCCCCCTCCAGCGTTAATACGAAGCTAATATGCCCACGGCTCATACGTTCAGAAATTCACAGCGTAAAATGTGTCCCGCGCATGCGCAGTTAGTACATAAAGCCGTTTTTATGCTTACGATCGGCGTAAAAACGCACACCAGCGTAGGTCTGGATCAGGCCCAATAGTGTATGTGGAGAATTGTTTTTACAAATGTCTTAGCGTTGGGCTGATAGATACTTGTTACACTGTCCCTGGTTTGCCTTGCAAACAGGGATTGCCTGTCAGCTTTTAGCTTGGCACAAATACAAACAAGTGGCCGCCCATGATCAGTCCCCCCACAAATAAAATAAAAATAATAGCATAGCATCTGCCAGCAGAACTCTACCTTAAGTATCCTGCATGGAAACCCTTCAGTGTGAAATACTGCATTGTATTCAAGCCCTTACTGTACAATTTACATGCTTCTACCCCCCTATGCGTATCTCTGATCAACACTGAGTGCAGCATCGGCCAAAGATAATGGTATTGCGTATACAGAGTACCAATTTCAAGAAGACTTCCTTATGTAGCGTGTGGAAGTCTGCAAGCAGTATTATGTAAGAACTTGTCTGTGATTTACATGGATAATGTTAGAAAAATCCGTCCCAATTAAAGCTGTTATCTAATTCTAATTCTACAGTATATGTAGTGTAAAAATAAGTTTGTGATTTGATTTTAGCTTCCTTTTACCAGTCTTCAGCATAATGAAAGATACAACCATTTCTGGAGTTGATATTGATGTAGGGGAGAGCATGGTGTTCTCATAGTATCGAAGGGTGAGCGCTACATAATCTAACAATATGGTACAGCGCATGTTTAAACGGTGAACAGTGCTGAGCAGTCACTGGCATTAGGCCAGGGCATTTGCCCTGGGCGCCATTTGGGCTAGTTACACCCCTGACCATGTGGTACCTTATAAATAAACATTAATAATAATAATAATAATAATAAATCTTTTGTTATAATAATATTTGGTTGGTGCTCTAACACACTGTAGCAATATCTTATACAAAAAAAGAAGAAAGCTCAAGACTTTTGTATAGGGTGTACAAAAGAAACTAATAAATACAATTAAAACATAACTTTTATCTATTTTATTAAAATCTTTAATTTATGTGTGTTGACAGTTCCTACAGTAAGTGTAGTCGAATATATTAAAAATAGAAAATTTCAAGAAGATAAAATATGTTGGTAAAAAAAAAATGCTGTGCCTTAGGGAATTGTTACAGAAAATAAATATAATTACCATTGCTGTGTTTTTTTCTTTTAAGTGGGCATTCACTGTGTCCTAGGGATATGTTTTATTATCTAAAGGAGGGTGGGGGGATTTTTTTCTCAGCTTTTAAATCAAATATTGATGGCAGCATTTCGTATGTTCTAAATATAATGCTAGAAATGTTGTAGTAAAATGGATTGATAGAACATATTGCAGTCTGATGAATGAATGTTGGAACATCCCAGATTAAAAATAAAAATATTTAAAAACACTAAATAAAAACTAACATTGAAAGACAAGTCTTGATCAAAGAAGCTCAGTTAACATCAAATACAAACTTTTAATAGCAAATTACAGCTCCAAATTAAAATCCAGGACTTTTATTGAAATTTAAACTATCTGGCATTTTTAACATTCCTTATATAGACCATTTATAAAGGTTTGTCTGTATTTCCTTTCCATAGACAGGCAGGTAATTGTCATCCCTGACAAGTGAGTTCGAAAGTAGGGCTGTAGCTTTTAAGAAATTTACCCGATTTATTGCAACAATGAGAAAACGGTTAATAAACCCTGACAACCAATCAAAGTATTGGGTTAGTTTGCAGAGCCAATCTGTCCAACACTGTGTTGATTCTATAAGGCCCATACAAGTGGTCAGAAGATCTGCCTGAGGTTTGGGAAGTGTTTACACACTATGAGCCAGCTTTACTAAGCTGCGGGTTTGTAAAAAAGTGGAGATGTTGAACATAGCAACCAATCAGATTCTAGTTGACATTCTCTAGTATGTAATAGGAAAGTTAGAACTAAAACCTGATTGGTTGTTGTGGGCAACATCTCTACTTTTCCAAACCCACAGCTTAGTAAATCTGGCCCTATGTGATTTCACTGAAGCCATTTTCATTATGTCACATTTTTATTACTAGGAGAGCATTGAATGACTTGCTCTAATGGGACAAAACAAAATCTTAGCAATGCACTGATTCCATAAAGTAACATGACTTTACTCAGATGTAATTAAACAAAATGTCTGAGCCTGAAGTGTTTGAAAGGATTTGAATTGAGATATGAATCTAATACCATGCTGACAAAAATATTGCAAGGCATTTAATATGTGTCCACTGTTGATATCTATAACACGCAGTGCAAAAGGAAAATGATTTATTTTAATGCATGCTGTATGCATAATTTTCATAGTTCTAGAACACAAGTCAATGTCAAAAGAAGTTTATCTTTCAAAAATCCAACATCTGGCACAAACCCTTCATAAAGAAATTTGTTCCACGTCTCCATTACTTAGTAACATCTGTCATTCACGTCAAATCTAGAGCCAATATAGTAAATCATTATGCCTAAAAAAACAACAGATACACATAGAAATTGGATTGTGTATGATATGACAAAGGTCTTCTTGTCAACTTCCATTACCTACAAACAGAGATGATTTTTGTTTCTAAAAGGAAGAATATGCTTAAATTATTCCAGCAGTTTTCTATTTTCTGTTTCATTGACTCCTATATTTAATTACTTGAAATCACTTTCCGTGGAGAAAGAAAATGATAAGCTTTTCAGAGGCATTTCATGCCTCTAGTTTTTCAAGTGTATGGATGCATTAATGAGTTTCAAAGTTTTTCAAGTTTCTAGAGTTGTCAGTTGTTCATGTTATGCATGGGTTGCCATATTCTATAGTAATGTGGGAAAGGTGGACCTGTGTGATATGTATTTTAGCCTTAGTATAGCCTATATAGTATACCCTAGTATGTAATAGGAAAGTAAGAGCTGGAATCTGATTGGTTTCTATGGGCGACATTTCCACTTTTCCAAACCTGCAACTTAGTAAATCTGGCCCTAAATTTTATGTTATATCACTGAAAGCCTTCAACCTTCATAGGATTACAATGGGTCCCCCTATTTTTCAATGTGAATTGAGGAAATGGTAAAAATGGGAATATTTTTTGTTTACTCACATCCTAAACACTTACTTATATCCTAAACACTCATTTTATTTTAAACATCAGTTTTATGACTTCTAGGTCAAGTATATCTTGCACAAGGGTTCTCAGGGAACCCTAACAGTGCATGTTTTCCTGGTCTCCTCATAATTACAGGTGATAAAATAAGTACCACCTGTGAATCTTTTCACGTCAGTGATGAACACACCGCAAGGAGAAAAACAGACACTGTTAATGGTACCTGTTAATGGTACCTGATGACTGGTTTGAGAACCCCCGTTCTAGTAAATGGGTCCCTATTACAACTTTCTATGCTGAAAAAGACCAAATTAATTTTAATACCATTAAATTGAAAATAATGTGATGATATATGAATATTTTTCCCTGTTGTCAGTTAATGCCATCCTTTCACAAAATCCTGGCCCTGTATGATCTGAGAATTGTCACTGTTGTCATTAACTTTAAATGCTACTAGTTTAATAGCAACATTGGATCGTCTTGTTAGTAAGGTAGAATTTAATGCTTTTTTTGTTATTCCTAAACTGTTTTTTTTTTTTTGCAGCAGATTTAAAATATAGGCACGTGTATTCATTTCCCAACAGATGCTCTGAAAAAGCATGAAAGGCTATTCCTGAAAACTCTTATTGTAGTACTTGTAATGACACCTGTACAGTTCATGGCCTGGCTTGTTTTTTATGGCACACAGGTCAAGTAGTGACTTCTGAAAGGACAGTGATGTGTAATTAAACCAGTGTGACTTTTTGAAAGAGAACCCCATGTTTAAATCAAATATATACCACTAGGAACTCATTCTATTTTCAGAAGATTGATATAGGACTAGATTTTGCAAACTGTTTACATTATTATTATTTTTTTTTATTTTTTTTTAAGTCACTTGAATCTGTAGTTTGTTGTTTACATCTTACATTATCTATTACTTTATCAACACCTGCCATGCTGTCATATTAAAACATAATCATTCTACATAAATCCCAGTATGTTCCATAGTTTAACTCGTGGGCCCTAAAAGAAGGTGGCTTAGCTGAGAACAAGCAGAGTTTTACCCTTAAGTCATTAGTTATGGGATGAGCTTATTATGAATGCTTGACAATATTTATATTGTTAACGCTATTAATATGTTGCTCAGGGTACATAGGAGCTAAATGTGTTATTTTAAAACAAAGGACATGAAAGATCTCATCAATACGCTGACACTTTAATTGTTAGAGAACAACTATTATGTTATTTGGTGGGAGTCACCACCATGAAATTGCTTTTTTCAGCTATCTCTACTTCATTTAAAAAGAAAAAAAAGTTTTATGAATGGGTAAGTATGACACCATCTACCCTTGCATCTATGCCACTTTTTAAGCATGCTAATACTTTATTGGCCCTTGCAGATGCTGCTTGACATTGAGCACTATCGCTAAGTATATTGTCCACAAGCATTCCCAAATCCTTCTCCATTAAAGATTCCCCTAAATATACCCCATTTAATTTATAGATTGAATGCTTGTTTTTGATCCCTGAATGCATAATCTTACATTTATCTATGTTAAACTTCATCTTTCATTTGGCCGCCCAATCCTCCAGTTTATTCAAGTCCCTCTATAGAGTAGCTACATCTTGCTCTTATTTTATTACCTTATATAGTTTAGTGTCAGCAGCAAAAATGGAAAGTTTGCATTCTAATTCATCACCAAGGTCATTATTAAATATAATAAAAAGGAGTGGTCCCAGCATGGAACCTTAAGGTACACTGCTTAAATATTTTGACCAATTACCATTTATCACAACTCTCTGTTCCCTATTCTCCAACCAGTTTTTGACCCAAGTGCAAATGTTGTTTGCTAGACAAAGTTGCCTTATTTTGTGGACCATCCTCTTGTGTGGCACTGTATCAAAGGCTTTTGCAAAATCTAAGTAGACCACATCTACTGCACTGCCCTGGTCTAAATACAAATTAACTTCCTCATAGAACCTACTTAGGTTAGTTTGGCATGACCTATCTTTCACAAATCCATGCTGATTCCCACTAATAATCTTTTCGTACCCAAATAATCCTTAATATTATCCCTTAATATATCTTCTAGCAGTTTCCCAATGATTGATGTCAGTCTTACAGGTCTATATATACCCAGTTATGATCTCATTCTCTTTTTAAACAACGGCACTAAATCTGCTATATGCCAATCCCTTGGTACAGAGCCTGATGAAATTCAATCTATGAAAATTAAGAATAACGGTCTAGCAATTTCTGAGTTTAGCTCAACCAAGAACCATTGGGTATATTCCGTCAGGACCTGGAGCTTTATATATCTTAATTTTGTTTAATCACCTTTGGACTTCTTCCTTTGTCAGACAAGTATTAAATAATAGCACAGTTGTATTTTCATTCTTATGTATTATTCCTACCATTTGTTCCTTTCTAGTTAATACTGAAGAAATAAAAGTGTTTAATACCTCTGCTTTTCCTTATCATCATTGATCAATTCACCCATCTCAATTTTTAGAGGTCCTATATTGTCTTTTCTGCCATTTATATACTTTTTAGGGTTTGTCTTACTTTCTTTTGCAACTTGTTTTTCATTTTTTATATTCATTTTTGCATTATTTTTTTATTAAATGTATACTTGTAATGGAGCATACGTGTATGAGACACTATGACTGGAGTAACACAAATAACATGTTACTAACAAAACGTACTTTCCACTTTTTATGATCTTTAGTGTATGGTAAACAAACCAGTAAAGGCTCTCTGATTACTGGTTATTAAAGATTGCCCATTTAATTGTCTATATATGACTGTAATATATATTATCAGTATATAACAGAACCTACTTTACTTAATCCGCATACCTTTTCCACAGGTCATTATTGCTTTAAAAAGATTTACAAAAATGTTTATAACTTATATTATCTGACAGTCACTAATATGTAAAGGGTTGGAAGTTCTATTTTCTCTTGTTGTTTAATTTATTTCTTTGTGGAAATGTAAAATGATGTCCTCCTCCATACTACATAATTGTGACCTTCATTCACATACTTTTCCGGGTCACCCTATTCCTCACGAGTCATGCTGTAGAATCTCAACATACACATAGTTTCTCCTATATCACCTACTGCAACTTCTTGGTATTTACTCTGATCTGCTGTATCTTATTGTCACTTGATATCTCCTTTCATCTTTTTCCATATACATTTGTTATGTTGTCTCACATTGTGGGAACTTTTCAATAATTTTTTCTGAAAACTATTTCTAATATTATTAAAAATAAAAGTACTACTTAGCAATCACATTATAATTGCTTTATGCAAGAAGAATAAACAAGGCAATTAGTTAATTTGTTCAAATTTAAGGAACATTTTTTGGGGCTTAATTCTAATGCAATGTAAAATGCAGTAACAAATTATCAGAATGCAATCCTGTATTGCTTCTCTGTAGAACTTTCTGAGTTCAGGAATAACACAAGACTGGATAACAGTGAGAATAGGTCTTTACTTGAGGATTACATGCTTAGAACTGTCATGGCTGAACAGGCATTTCCTGTGAAGTTGTACTTCCTGTACCACCCATGGATGGCAGTGATGTCACTTCTGCCAGCCACAATGTAGCATACATAACGTAACCATACGTCCCGTTTTGAACAGGACAGTCCCGTTTTGAGGTGTCCTGTCCCGTTGTCCCGAAGCACAGCTTCGAAATGTCCCGTTTTCAGAGAGCAACAGGTGACATACTGTATGTCACCTGTTTCTCTCTAAAGATGGGACATTTTGGCATCAAATACATGCTTTTTTCCCTCCCCCTGCAAGCCCTGGCCCCCACTTACATTGATGGCAGTGGCGATGGCAGCTATTAAGCCCCGCCCCCCTGCCAGGCTCCGCGAGCAGAGCCGGGCATCCTAGGAAAGGAGCCAGTGGTGCCGGCAGCCCACCCACGCTACTGCCGGCCACCACGCATGGGATGCTGGAAAGGGGGCCACTTACCCACCACGGATGAGGAGGCCCCGCTGGCTGCGGCAGAGGGTACCTGGGACAGCTTTCCCTCCTGGAGGCACTCCGGCGGAGAAGGTCTCAGCATAGCGGCGGGGGATGCATAAGGTACAGAGTGGCCTGGACATATTGGGGATGTAAAAAAAAGAAGGGGTGGAAAATGAGAGAAATGGAAATGGAGGAATGGGACGCCACAAAAGACGGGGAGGGGGCAGTAAGGCTGGCTGGACACAGATGGAGGGGGCAATAAGACTGGCTGGATATAGAAGGGGGAAGTAAGGCTGAATGGACACAACGGACTGGACAAAAATTAAGAGGGCACAATAAGGCTGATTGAACAAAGAAGGATGGGTCAATAAGGCTGAATGGACAAAGAAGGTGGGGGAAATAAGGCTGGGGCTGGACACAGAAGGAGGGGGCAATAAGGCTGACTGGACAAAAATTAAAAGGAGGGGCAATCAGATTGGCTGGACATAGGAGGAGGCAGTAAGGCTGAATGGACACAGAAGGAGGGAGCAATAAGGCTGGCAGGATATAAGAGGGGACAGTAAGGCTGAATGGACACGGCGGACTGGACAAAAATGAAGAGGGGGCAATAAGGCTGATTGAACAAAGAAGGAGTGGTCAATAAGGCTGAATGGATAAAGAAGGTGGGGAAAGAAGGCTGGCTGGACACAGAAGCATAGCAGCGGGGGATGTATAAGGTACACAGTGGCCTGGACATATTGGGGATGTAAAGAAAAGGGGGCGTGGAGAGTAAGAGAAAGGGAAAATGGAGGAATGGGACGCCACAAAAGACGGGGGGGAATAAGGCTGGCTGGACAAAAATTAAGAGGGACAATGAGGCTGATTGGACAAAGAAGGAGGATGAAATAAGGATGGCTGTACACAAAAGGAGGGGACAATAAGGCTGAATGGACAAAAATTAAGAGGGGCAATATGGCTGGCTGGACATAGGAGGGGGCAGTAAGGCTGAATGGACACAGAAGGAGGGGGCAATAAGGCTGGCTGAACATAGGAGGGGGAAGTAAGGCTGAATGGACACAGCGGACTGGACAAAAATTAAGAGGGGGCATTAAGGCTGATTTGACAAAAAAGGAGGGGTCAATAAGGCTGAATGGACAAATAAGGAGGGGTAAATAAGGCTGGCTGGACACAGAAGGTGGGGGCAATAAGGCTGACTGGACAAAAATAGAGGAGGGGCAATAAGGCTGGCTGGACATAGGAGGGGGCAGGAAGGCTG
>WWET01001801.1:241805-256430 GCA_011038615.1 Limnodynastes dumerilii | reverse complement strand
CTTCAATACTGGATTGAAGGGGTCCCTCTGAACCTCTGGGCCCATCACAGCTGTCCCCCTTGTCATCCCTGTCGCTGGGCCTTGTCATATGCACCTTCAGTTTTCTTCTCTTCAGTAAATTTGGCAAAGGAGCCATTACTATAGAGGAAGTCTTTCAAAAAAGCCAGGGAAACAGGACAGGCAAGTATTAGTAAGTGCTAAAATGACATAGGTCACAGTACTGCAATTAAAGACTGCTATGTACTGTTAGGTATTTCCAAACAGACCCCAATGCGTATTGTTAATTATTACTATAAATAGTAAACTCTTTTTGAAAAAGTTAAATAATGTAAGCTTTATTTAGCTATATTAAAAGTCATTGGGCCTGATTCAGACTTAATTACGACAGCTAATTGTTAGACCAGAAAATACGCATTTTTGAGTATTTGTCTGAAGTGTGTAGAACTTCATAGAACAACAGAACCATAGAATGCAGGGGGAGTGGGCCAGGAGAGACCAGTAAGGGGCCTGGAGAGATGGAGCAAGAAGCCTGGAGAGGCAAAGACAGGGGTATAGAGAGATGAAGAAGGGGATCTGGAGAGACAAAGAGAGGTCGCTAAAGATATAGAAAAGGAAAGAGGAGTGGCCCAAAGAAACAAAAGAAGGTACTAGAGATAGAGGAGGTTTGAAAGCTGTATAGAAGTTCAGTAGTATTTTAGTTGGATGACAAGTCACAGGTCCTATTTATTAAAAGATAGGGATAAACTATAACAAAATGCTGTTGTAGTTTGCATCTCTAGAGTGATCCCCATAGATAAGGTATTAAACTTTCCTGTTACTGAGATGTTTGCATTGAACTAATTAAAATGGGATTGATAAATATATCTCTGGTTAAGGGGTACCTTGGAAAAATGATTGAGGCACTAAGTGTGTTTTTAACTGAAATGACACTCTAAAAGTTCTAAAGGGTATACATATATGTAATTAGTTATTGTACAGTACTCAGACCAAACTGAAAGTCATTACAAATAACTATTTTCACATTTAAATGTGAATTTAATCTGACTTTTTAATTAGCTTTTAACATCTTTGCTAAGTAAACATGTTCTGAATATTTTTCACGCAATTATCATACAATGTAGCTCTTTAAATAAATTATATTATCTTCTTTTACAAATTGCTTATCTCTATCTCAAGGGTTCCAAAACAGATTCATTTAGCAGTCTCTGTCTTAAAAATCAATAGTCGGTATACTGAAAATTTGTCTTGATTACCTTTTGGCTCACCTTCTCTGTAAAGATCTCAGTTTTAAGAGATCCAATACATAGATTAAATACCATATATCAATCAATACAAAAATAATCTGATTTACTAAAAACAAAAGTTGAAATACAGTAAAGGGAAATAGATTTGCTGGCATTAATTATACAAACATGATTATACGTTTATAGGCTGGGTCTCAGCATAACAGGAAATACATTTATATTTATTACAATATACATGGTACATATCACAAAAGGAAAAAAACTACCATAATCAGAAGTCAAGGATTACCTGGTCAATTAATGTGCACTGAACAAATATATGCATTGAAGCACTCAGCATAGAGGCATTTTTAACTGACTCTACTTTTTAGGTCCACACATGGGGCCTGATCCAGACCTACACCCGCGATCGATCGTACGCCGGTCGAGAGCGTAAAACCGGGCGAAAAAACGCACTGCGCATGTGCAGTATGACAACTTCCGGTCGTCCGAAGGACATGAGTGTACAGCGAGTGTATTTTTCGCCCAAGGGGTGTGCGTTTTGTACGACGATAGTCCGGACGCTCGAGCTACTACACAGAGGCAGGGATATCCATTTAAATTGTACAGTATGGGCGTGCTAAGCCCCGTACGACCAGCGTATGGGTCCGAAAATTCGTATGGACGCTGGAAAAAGTTAGGGTAGGGTTCAGCCGCCGTAAGTAATGGGAGTGTCATGGGCGTGAAAGTTTATACGCCCGGGCGATCATACGCTACGCTCAGGCCCATGGTCCATCTTTGACTTTGTCTTACTATGGCACTATTATAGCTTTAATACTTCAGCACATGAAACACTAGAAGTGTCACCATGTCCAGAACTTTTAAGACTTTACTTCTCAGGAGGTAAAATTTAAAAGGCACAGACTTTGTTTTTTTTATTTTTATTATTATTAATTTAAAAATAACAAAGTTACATTACTATCTTAAACATGAATGAGAATACAACCATAATTTAATTTACCTTGTTTATTTATGAAATAGTTAAATAATTCCAGCATTGGGTTCTGTAGTTATTGGCGGTGGTCATATTTCTGTCACAAGAATTACAATTTAACACTATACTGTTATAATAAAATCAGACACCTCCTAATCGCCATCTGTTAATAGTGATGATAAACCTTTAATGCTTAATTGTAACTTTATGACTGTATTCGCAACCGTTATGAAAAACCATAAATACTGCAATTTTACGTTACGACTATATTCGCTCTATAGTCATCTTCGCTACAATATACGCCCCGATGCTGGTTTTCCCTCTAGTTTACACGCTTCATCAACTTTGAGTTAAACTTGTTTGGACCAGATCCAGAAGTAATAACTTCAGGGGACCTACGCACGTAAGTTGTAAGTAAGTCCCCCGACAAATGACATCGGTGCATGTACACGCCAGATGTTACTCTAGCATACCTGCTGACGTACAGAACCCAGTTCCGCACGTTTGCAGGTACAATTAAGGGGCCCTCATTTATGCCTGCCGTATCCTTGCCATAGAGGAGGTTATAGGCATTTAGATGTAGAGTCAGAAGAGGGGAAGGACAGGTACGCATTTATCCGCGTCTGTAAGGATGAGGATCAATGCGTAACAGTTCAGGTAGGGGGCAGTGACAGGGGCGTGCACTCCCCTCTACCTTGCGTAAATTCAGACCCAGGGTCTGGGTCTGGATCTGACCCAATATATGTAAGTTAGAAAGTATGCGTAAACACCAATGAATGAGCTCAACATTTTTCACATAGATTTAATGCGTTAGGATCATTACAAGGACAAAAACTCAACAATGTCTTTAACAGGAATGTAGCAGAACTGCATGATGGGATGCTATGAAGAACGATCCAACGGGGGATAGTGTACTCTAAAACATCGGGTACACACTCATGCTTAAACAGAAACGATATTGGATCATTACTGAAACTTGTCAGTGTGATCCCAGCTTAAGTTTTAGTTCAATAATTTGGATTGTGACAATATTTTATGTCGACAATTTGGATTGTGATTATGTATTAGTTAGACTAAGCTTCAGTATGACAATTTCAATAGTGAAAATTGTTAGTTCATCAATTTTTTGGTCAACAATGGAAGTTGTTAAGGACAATTATCTAGCTGTGTTTCTTGTTTGATTTTGGGTTCGCTGTTATATCTGTGTGCCTAAAAAAAAGTTTTCTGTCAGTGTAAGTAACATGGTCATAAATACAGTCATAACGCTAAATTAAAACACTGAAGATTAGTCATCATGGTTGTGAATACATATAGTAACATAGTAACATAGTTGATAAGGTAGAAAAAAGACAACACTCCATCAAGTTTAGCCTATCATGGATCTCCTGCAATTCCTGTCCTCTAATTGAAATTGATCCAGATGAAGCAACATCTAATTATGATAATAATCATGGATACCCTTTTCAGCTAAATAAAATTGTCTAACACTTTCTTAAACATATCAATATAATCTGCCATCACAATCTTCCCTGGCAGTGAATTCTGTATATTGACTGCTCTTACTGTCAAGAACCTCTTCTTTTGCTGCTTGTGAAACTTCCTTTCCTAACCTTAGTGGGTGACCGCATATCCTGTGTACAGTCCTTGGAGTAAAAAGTTCCCATGAAAGTTCTCTGTATTGACCCTTAATATATTTTTTATATAGTAAAGTATAGTAAACATGCCTAAACTGACTTTCTAGTTCCAAAATGTCTTTTTTATGGAGTGGTGACGGGCCTTACCAACAATTTATATACTGGCAATTATTTTGTCTTCCCTTGCATCTATGCCCCTTTTTATGCATGCCAAGATTTTTTTGGGTCCTTGCAGCTGCTGCTTGACATTGAGCGATATTGCTATGTATATTGTCTATGGTTACTCCCAAATCCTTCTCTATTAAAGATTATCCTAAATTTACCAATTTAAATTATAGATTGCATGCTTGTTTATGATCCATAAATACATAAACTTACATTTATCAATATCTTATTTGGCTGTCCAATCTTCCAGTTTATTCAAGTCCCTTTGTAAAGAAACTAATCTTGCTCTGACTTTATTACTTTACATAGTTTAGTGTCATTTGCAAAACTGTAAAATTTGCTCTCTAAACCATCACCAAGGTCATTAATACATATATTAAAAAGGAGTGGTCCCAGCACATAACCTTGAGGTACAACACTTAAAACATTTGACCAACTAGAAAATCTTCCATTTATCACAATTCTCTGTTCCCTATTCTACTTGCAGCTTTTCACCCAATTACAAATGTTGTTCCCTAGACCCAGTTACCTTAATTTGTGGACCAAACTCTTTTATGGCATTGTATGAAACATTTTTTGCTTTTGCAGACCAAAACCACTATACTACCATGGTCTAAGTTCACACTAACTTCCTCATAGAAGATAATCAGATTGGTTTGACATGATTTATCCCTCACAAATCCATGCAGATATTCACTAATAATCTTATTACACACCAAGTAATCCTGAATGCTCTCCCTTTATATCCCTTCCAGTAGTTTCACCACTATTGATGTGAGGCTTACAGGTCTATAATTCCCCAGTTTTGATTTCATTTCAATAAAGGGTTAAACTGTGTGCAGCTATACATTAAAGTTGTAGACATCCACTACATCATTTTAGCTTTTTAGCTTTTTTTTAAACAGTGTTGTGATTCTGTATCAGGATTTGTGTGTCAGGATTATTAGCATGTCGGAAATGTGTCGGGATTTTATGTGTTGCTGTTTTGATAGTGTCCGGATTAAGTACATGTCAGGATTTTTTGTATCTAGATATTTCACATCTGTACTTTAGTTACATCCGAATTAAGCTGTCTGCTTATGGTCCATGCCAGCATACCCAACCCCTGTAGGTACATATGTTGTGATTGCCTTCTGTAAGAACTGTTAAGGTGTTAAGGTGAAGGTATAAGCTCTAAATTGTCGGATTTGCCTTGTGTTCCTATGTACTAATAGTTATAATAGTGATAATAGTAGATCGTAATGGTAATCGTAATCGTGCTCATCATTGTAGAAAATCTTGGCAAGTCAAAGACAAATTGTTCCTCCACATATATTGTATAATGTAGTGATTTGGAGGATTATCAGGCAATTCACTGGTTAAAGACTCACAGGTGGTGAGTTAAGAAAGCTGCCACTAGGCAGCCAATAGAATAAACACTAATGATGAGTAATGTGCAATAAAGAAATACCTAAGTGTAGGCTATAAATACATAATATTAAATTGTAAAAAGACAGCAGCACACATCCCTTATAAAGTTAATATGTTAATACGTTGGGGAGAATAGGGCTTTTGCCAGTCATGACTGATGGACTAAGGGTGCACCCACCCATCTAAGTTCTAAGTGTAGTCCTCCAGCTTTACATATTAGTAAGGATTGTCAGGCTTCACCGTGAAGCCGTCAACATTTGTATTTTCAGTCCCATAATAAAGTATAGGCTGGCAGCAGCAAGATAATCATTTTGTCTGCCACAGTCAATTTAAATCACTATTTTCTAGTGACATGTTATACAGATTTTATGCCTTAAATGGGAAACATCTGAATGCCGATTCTGAAGGGGCTTGCATTGATCTCACCTTCAGTGATTTTGCATGTATTCTTCCGCTGTTACACTGGAGACTTTGAAATTGTGGGAAAGCACCACACAGAAATCAAATAGTATTTTTACATCTCAGCGTCTTGTACCTTTTGAGAATAGAGTGCAGTATGACAAAGAATGGCAGCAATTCCCTACAATCTGTCATTCCAATTTGAGAAGTACTTCAATAAAAAATGATGTCCTCCTCTCTCCATACATATGCCACAAAAGGCTGAAAAAGATCCTTTCTTTACTCTCTAGTTTAATTTCATTTAAATAATAATTTTCTACAGATTTGGAAAACCCTTTATCAAAACAAATCAGGACATGAAGTTCTTGTGGCATTAATCTACTAAAAAAAAGCGTTTTAGTCATCACACAGGATTGCAGTCCAAGTTCAGGCATATGTTTACATAAGAAATACATTAAAACTGTAATTTGACCTACAGAGAATCTACATGTCCCTGTCACTGTGTAAAATATATCTTTTCTGTGCCTGTGGATTTTATCTTATAAGATACACCTCATGTAATAAATTCATATCCTTCATGTCATATTCATAATGTTTAACATGTTTTGACATGTTCCTGAACCAAATAGCTCTACAGTAGGTCAAAGATTACACTTGCATTCCATTCAATAAATGGGGCACTGTGTACCCATGTTTTATTTTATATATTATTTATTATTTATTGATGTTGTTATTATTATTATTATTATTATTATCATATATTATATATTTTTTTAATATGATTTATTTTCTTAGCAAACTACTTTACTTTATGGAAATATGGGGCGCCTTTTGGTCAATAGACCTGTTATATGTGTGATGTTTTTTATAAGGTTGAACATTGTTGGTTGGGTTTAGGGGATATTAGGCTGAACCCTCCATCTGCTATTGGGCCACCTAACACTTCCTACCTAAATTATATAGTCAATATATCTCAATTCTAATTGGCCCTCATTTAAATAAACCATGTGCCCTTTTAAATCGCAATTTGGTGTCCGTGTCTTTATTGGGGGGATGTTATGGGATTGAGTGCTGTTTGGTGATTCCTCCGCCGTTAGCCGTTTATAGAAGGTGCCTCACAGGCGTGGCTACACAATGCTGTGGAGGGAGTAGGCCCCATTTAGAGGTAAGAGATAAGCAGCTCACTTTGCAGTGCTCTGCCAACCAGAAGTGTTTAAGCACTGGCAAACCCGGTATAAGTCAGTATTGGGATGGCACCGTAAACAAATGCTAGTGGGGAGAATACCCATTACAAACCATCTATAGGGTGTTAGACCACTGCCGTAAAATAGATTCAAAGACATTTCCAAAGCTTGTGGGCAGCGAATGAGCTGGTGAAGGCTTGTAATAAGGATATATATTTTTTATATGTATATTGTATTTTATTATGTACTATGCTGTCCATCCATGCCTGTATTTTGTTGTATTTTGTACAGCGCTGTGGATGCCTTGTGGCACCTTATAAATAAACGAAAATAATGGGCCGGATCCAGACCCCTGCACGTTTTCTGTACGTGTGGGAGTCTGTCCATCCGACAGAGAGAGGGGAGAGCACGCCCCGTCATTCCCTCCCTTACATTGCTATAAGTCTGCCGTGTGGAAGCCCCCCCTCCAACACTGTACAATTAGCATACTTATCCCATATTTGCTCCATTTTTGTCTTTTGCTCCTAACTCTATTTTAGATTTGCAGCCGAAATCCAACTTATGTAAATTGCGTTATTTTGTAGTGCGCGCACGTGCCAGATGCTACGCAATGCATCTTCTAGCATGCAGATACAGTGCAGCTCCATATGCTATGTCTGTCCGATGGGGAGTCCCTCCAGATCAGCATACTTAATTCCCACAAGGAGGGCGGGGATAGGTATGCACCATACAGATCTGCGCTGGACAGACACAGATCCATACAGAGAACTTACAGTAAGGTAGGGCTGGCTCTACACATCAGGTTTTCTAAACCTCTGTACATGACAGGAGGGTGACAGGGAGTTCACTTCCCTCTCACACGCATGGTGGTCTGGAGCAGGTCCATTGGCATTATTTAATCATTCACTTACATATGTTGTTGTAAAGATAGATGTATATAGAAAAGAAAACAAAAACATTATTTTTTTTTTATAATGCCCCAAAATTTATTACGAACAAGTCCACTGAGAAACTAGTGGTGCTATTCAGTATTTACAATGAAACCATATTGTACAGTGCAGCTCTGCTCATAAAGACTTAGCAGGGATTATACAATATCTCATTCACTATTATTTACTATATATTATTTATTAACATGAGGATACTGTACATCAACTTCTTATGTCAGGGATGGTCAGCCTTCAGCTCAGCAGCCATTTTATTGGACTTCATCTTCCCTCATGCATTGCTATTTTTTGACACAGCATTAAAGGATACTTGTCTTCCACACTACAGGCAGCCATTTTGTGAATTTAACCTATATTCACCATAAAGCAGACATAAGAAACCAGTATCAGTATTGAGGCAAGAAGCACTCACTATTCACAAGTTAATACTGGTTAAACCCGCTTTATTAGCTCTGCGTTTATTGAGTAGGATCTCCCTAATACTGTGCTTCCCTAAATAAACAAAATATATTAGACTATACATCAAACATAGGCAAAAATTGGCTGTCCAGGTGTTGTGACACTACAAGTCCCAGCATGCTCCAACAGCATAGACATGGCCAATACCTGGAAAAGCATGATAGTTTCACAACACCGGAAGTGTTTAGGGTGGCTACCACTGCTGTACATGACAAAAGGGGCTGGATCTAGACTTAAGTAAGAGCTTGAAATTAGTTACTCCTGGGCTAAACCATGTTGATTGCAGGGGAGTCATATTTCATCTGTTGCAAACAGTATTAGAGTTGAGAAGTGATGTTTCCTATCCCAAGCCTAAATTACAGTGTGATAGTAAAGCTGATCAGTATCTGTGTGCAGTAAGCAATTCAGAGATATATCCCTGCATGCAAAGAATACAATTAACTTGACTCCCCCTGAAATCAACATGGTTTTGCCCAGGAGTAACTAATTTCAAGCTCTTACTTAAGTCTGGATCCAGATCTTAGTCTAATTTATTCAGTTTTCTGTTATTAATTTATTTATATTAAAATTTCAAATTGTCCCAGCAAACTGCTGATATTCTTAAGTAGTTAACTTCAGCTGGATTCTACCACCATTCACTAAGAACTGTAGACAAAAGCACATTAAAGGGGCATTCATAAATCAATATGCAATCTATGATACAAAAGCTCACACAAATGTTTGGGTGAATAGTATTTTTGTGGCTTAAAGTGTGTTCATGCATTCTTTTTCCGCATTATGACAAACCAGTAGCAGCTGTGATGCCCCTTTACATATATTTTACAAATTTGTGTGGCAGAATAAATCTTCTTTTATTTTTAAATAAGATGCACAGCTAGAATATAAGAATTTGTATATTTTTTCTGCTTCCTACATATACCACACACTTTCTATCTTTATCCATTATTTGTAAGCTGCACTCCATCAATTATATGACTCACTTAAAACTCTACATGTGAAAGAATAATTTGTTTTTGTTTTTGCTATTACTACTGTTATGTACAAAATGGCAAACCTCAAAAGAGTCCCTGGGTCATGCATCTAATGTGTGTGCATTAAATTGTTTACTTTTTTGTTCACAGCTTTGGGTTAATCCTCCTCTTGGTGTCACAGATCTCTGCAGTGCCAAATAGTCTTTTTAACGAATATACAAAATACAAATTATACATAAAAACAGAAGAACATAGAAGGGTGGCAAAGGGGGCGCAGACATGACACAGAGACAAAGGTGCTTGCTTGTAAGACGTTACAAACAAGAGGACGTGAATTTAGCAGAGATAAGAGGATAATTTGCATTTGACAGTTTTAAGTTTAATGTAAAAACCCAGGGTTGATCTTCCTGCTTTATGTCAGTCATATTTTAATTGGTTTAACATTTATTTGATCACAAACGTGAATAAACAGATACTTCAGCAGTGAGACATGGCTATCATTATAAATAGTGTATAACTTGTCTCAAAAATAGGCAGTAGATGAGGATCATTTTTTTAAATCCCTTTAACTTTTCTTTGTGATAGAATTGTATTTCTACACTGGTAATCATACCTTGTCAACAGCGCTCCTTTAGAAATTAAAATGCATATGTACAGGAATAGTTCTACTTATGTTTTAAATATATTTATGTTAACATTCCTCCCTTTTCAAATGGATAATGGATTTTAATGAACCCCTAAAAGGTGTCTTGCTTTAAATTGGTTCATCACATTTTTTATCTTGAGGCGCCTATAGGGTGAGGGTTGATATGTGATGTTCGGCTATTGTAATATTTGGGACTATGCACACTTTACTTCTTTTCCAACATTGCAGAGAATGGAATCACCCCTTAGATCTGACCTCCAGCTAATTAGACACACAAAAACCACAAGAGAGAGAGAGAGAGAGAGAGAGAAAGATATGGTCTCTTTCAAAAAAATTAGAAAGCATACATTTTGTAAATTACTGTAATGCTAATCAAAAGATTTTCATAGATAAGAATAAAAGAGATTTGCCTAAGTGCCTGATTCAATTAGCATCGAACCCACGTATTTTGCGGTGCGATGCTAATTGTGCAAAAAAAATAATTCTATTTTTATACGCGCCTCAGAGATGCGTATAAAAATCGGGTACCGTAAAAGAGGGGAAAATGCGCACCGTGAACATTTTCCTGTCTATCACGGGCCGCGATTCTAATTTAATCTGGCCCTAAAAGAGATAAGAAATTAATATTTTATAAAATGGGCAATTGCGCAGGGCCCCATAGTCTTTAGGGGTCCTTGAGCACACCTGCCCACCGTGTTCAGCCCCAGCAGTCAAATAATTTTCAGAATTACGGAACAGAAGTACGGAATTTGTGATGCACAATTCCACATGTAGGAGAGCAGCGCACTCCCTCTGTCACCTACTTGTGGATTGCGTATCCGCCCGCAGGACCCTAAGTTAAGCATGGGTACTGAATTGTACATAAGGGCTTAGCCAAGTCCTTACTGTATGATTTTTCATGCATTTGCCCACCCCTCCATGGTGGCTCTGATCCACACGGAGTGAAGCATCGGTTGGCTGCACTCCATTACGGATATAATGGTACCGTGTATGAGCAGTACATTTTACATTTAAATGTAGACTTTTGTTTGATTCTACAGGTTTTAAGCAAGCACTTGTCTTCTAGTAAACCCGAGCTGACCTTTAATATTCTGTGGGGGAGGGGGGGTTATTTAATTGTTTTGTATGCGAGTCACAAGAAGCAAAAATTACATATAATATTTACCATTCTGGATGACACAACTGTAAAACTGTCCAATTGTAAAATAAACATTTTTGTCCTGAAAAATTTGGCAGTCCTCCCAGTCGGTACCCACTTGACTATCTTTTGTCAGCAAAGAGTAGCAATAAGTTCTGTTACATATAAATATGAGCATGTTACCAGAACCTAATTCTTCCTGGATACAAAAAATATCCTTACAAGATTGTTGCTGTTTTTTCTGTTTATGTATAATAAACACTGAGTACCCTGGATAGCCTTTACCCAGAAGTCACAGTCTATTTATAAACTATAATGACTTTTATTGCTTTATAAACGATAAAAATAATACATTTTCAAAGTTTAAATCAACAAATATGCTTTGATGGATAAGAGAAATGTTACGATACATATCCAAACAAAGATGCAGTCTTTTTGGGAGAGAAAAAGTTTTGTTTATTAAAAAAAAAAAAAAGAAGCTGTCTACAAAACCTCTGGCAAAACTAGGAAAAGTAAACTGCGTAATATTTACTTAGGTATGAAATAAAAAAAAGCTTACAAGATACAGTGGGATCCTTTGATACATGGCATTTCTTGTTTTGCTTGGAGCTAAACCATATCTAAAAACGCAGTTATTTTTTTCACTTATAGCCTGATTTCCTTATTTTTCAATTTACATTTGTTCGGAGCTATAATAATAATAACCAACTACGGGATATCATGGAATTTTCAAAGAAAAATATTTTAGATTAAAAATGAAACCTGGTTTCTAATTTTACATGAATAACTTCTAAATAAATGCTAAGCTATGAGCGTTGCGAGTCCCCGCTGCGATGTTACAGATTGCGAAATAGGGACAGCCGAAAGTGTCTTTTTGACTGTCCCTATTTTGAATGTGTAACACCGCAGATTTTTTTTAATGAATGGGTAAATATGCGATTTGCATACTCACTCATTCATTTTCGGAAAACAGCGCCGCCGCCAGACCAGACCACTGGAGAGGTGAGTTACCCTCTCCGGGGACTTAGAGTTAGGCTGCAGGATGGGGGACTTAGGGTTAGGCAGCAGTAGGGGGGACTTATGGTTAGGCTGCAGGGGGGGTGACTTAGGGTTAGGGTAAGGGAGTAGGGAAGCCTTCCCTTTCGGAGCACCATGTTCGATGCTCCGGGGATCGATAGCTATGCCTCTTCGAGGCATGAGTAATCGATTTCCCAGCCAGTTCAGAACTGGCTGGAAGTGAACGGCCCTTTCAAAATAGTCGTAATTCTGATCGTACATACCTTCCTCGTAAATACGTACGAAGGGGTGGGTCATACTTTGCTACTCGTAAATCAAGTAAATTACGTGCGACCAAGGGAATGCCCGGGGGAGTGCATAGTACTTGCGATCGCATAAATACGCTTCGAGATCATACTTAAACTGCTCTCAGGTCTGGATCTGGCCCAAAATTTATTACACACTAAGAATTTAAACTTAATTTACAGACATCATAAAATAACTACTTGTAAAATATAAAATAAATATAGCTGCATACAAAATGCCCACTTAAGAAACACAGTGCACATGAAATATGGAAGACAGGTCCATTCTTGCAGCCTTGTTGGACAGGACGGTATTTGCTGAATGTTCTATGTGAGCAGTTTTGAAGCATTGCCAACAGTACATGATTCACTGCAACATGCTGATTGATGCAAAACACAATTGATTATTGTATTTGTTATTAGCACCATTAGCTACCTAGATATAAAAATACACAATTTATGGTAACCTTAACCATTGTATTTGTTAATTTCCATTGGCTGGTGCTTATGGTTGGAGACAAACATGGAAAACTAAAGCATGATTTCTGCCAAGTAAACATATACAATGCTGAGTATGGCAAATTTTTCTCAGAATGGTCCTAAAAACCTAGAAAATTTTGCTGGAAACATAAAGACCTTCGCTGCTGTCGCTGCTGCACTTAGAACTCGAAATAATAAAGCTTCATAGCTATATCCATGCTGTATTAATACAGAACACAAATCACACCCAGGAATTGACTATGATAATTCTCTTTTGTCATCCCTACTCTGACTGTATATGTTTTGCTGGATGCACTCTCAAATACCTTCAACACCATGACCAAACATAACCTCCAAACTGAAACTCTCAGATCCTCTCAAAAGCAGTTTCTCCTATCTGCTTCCATTCTTAATTACAGGACCACAGCACACATTTAGATTGATTTACTTGAATAAATGTTAAGGGGAGGAAACCAGTGTGCATTGCAGACCCTTCAACATGACTCCTACCATTAGGTACATTATATTCTACTCCTGAGCTTTCATCTGTCACTCGAGTGGCTTTAATGAATAAACTGATGTTTGAAATAAATTTTTCGCTTTAACAAAGCTGGTTACTATAGTAACTGACAGTTGGAAGCTCAGGAGCAGAGTTTTTTGTACCTAATGGAATGGGTCATGTTGGAGGGTCTGGCATTTCAAGATAGAACATTCATCAGTTACAATGTATACTGTGATAAAAAAAAATAATAATACACAAAACACAGAGAGGAATGTGGCGTAGTGAACAGAGAGGAGTGTGGGTCCCCGTAGTGAACGGCCTATTCGAAAGGGCCGTTCGCTCTGAGCCAGTTCCGAACTGGCTGAGATATTGATTGCTTATGCCTCGATGAGCCATAGCAATCGATCCCCGAACACAGTGCTCTGGTAGCTGTTTCCCCCAACCCGCTCCCTAATCCAAACCTTAAATCTCCCCCCGCACAGCCTAACCCTAAGTTCCACCCCACAGCCTAACCCTAAGCATCCCATGCAACCTTACCCTAAGTCCCCCCCACAGCCTAACCCTAAGTATCCCATGCAGCCTAACCCTAAGTCCCTGTGCTTCCGAAAATGAATGGGTGGGTTTGCGAATCGTATACTCACTCATTCATAAAAAGAGACTGGGTTGCAAGTGATCAATCAGATATTGTGATGTAAAACTGGGTAGACACTGGAAGGTTATCTGATAATTATGGTGCAGATCACATGATAATCATTAGATAATTCAAGTCACCTGTCGAGTTGATCCCAGTTGAGTTCCCGGGAATTAGCAGACATTGGGCCTGATCCAGAACAACGCTTCGAAGCGAATTTACGCGTGGCGGACACGTAAAATTGCTGTTTAGAATGCACTGCGCACCATAGAAAATACGCACATTCACGTAACGTAATTGTGAACGTATGGGCCATTCACGTATGTGTCACGTAAATACTTACGTGTGGGCGTGCCAATTTTACGTTACTCAAAAATTACGTGTGAAATACATGAAGTAGGCGGGGGGTGGTATTTAAAGTGTACAGTATTTGCGTGCTTAGCTGCGTAAATTCGTTCAGCCCATACGTACGTGTGCATATGACAGCGGTTACGTTTGAAAAAGTTAAGGTAGGGTTTGGGAAGCGTATCTTGACAAAATA
>WWET01001801.1:222891-241471 GCA_011038615.1 Limnodynastes dumerilii | reverse complement strand
ATAAAAGTGACCCAATTACACAGATACAACCTATTTCCTAAAAGAAAGATATCCAGCCTGCATCTTTTTATTGACAATTCAAATAAAATGCCAAGGCAGAGACGGTCATGGCTGTGAATTCCACATTTTCACTGAAACTCAGAGCAATATCCCTCTGGGAAAATCTCTTTTTGTTGGAAGTATAAACCGGCAAATGAATAAGCCTTAGAATTCGTTTTTATTTCAAACCAGGTGCTCACCTGTCTTTTCAAAGAATCATTATTATCAGAGGGAGCACGGCTCTGTTCTCAATAAAAGTGAGACAGTACTGGGAAATAACCAAGTTACTGTGTGTGTGCTGCATCAGTAAAAACTGCTGGAAGAAATTTATCATCCCATGGCAAAGTGCTGAGCACTGTGGCTCATTCTAAAATTATCTTGTAATATCTTGGGAGTATTCCTAAACTAAACTCTCACAGTATGTGTTCGAAAATACATGGATCTTAAAACAGCCATAGTGTATTGCATTTAATAATCAAAGACACTTGGAATAAGACTATACCTGTTAATACATTAAATGATATACAGTAGTTACGCCAAGCTGTGTTTTTAATTCTATTACATTTAATATATTACAAGATGGGCCTTTTTTGGAATTATTAGCATAGAAGACATGGCCAAATCTCTCCACCACCTGTCTTCCTCCTGCTCATCAGTCTTCACAACACGTTTTCTGAACATGCGAGGCAGGGGACAATGGAAAGGATTAAACGTATTATAAATTCTAAAAAGAAGAATAACCTGCCAGGAGCAACCAATCAGATGAATTTAATTTATCATTTATCTAGTGCATTTTATTAGTTGTTTATCATACAGAAAGCATTGCAAGAGCAATTTAGTGGCATCTATTGATATTACTGCAATACGGAGAATATTGTAATCTTTTCTATGCGATAGCGTTCTAATGCACGTTGTACAAGATAACAAGAATTCTGGTGGTTACAAATAAGGTTATCATCAAAAAAAGAAAATGAGAAGCATTCTAGTGACCTCTGCAATATATGAGCATTATAGTGGTTATAGTTACCATACTTACTGGCTACACAAAATGACCAACTTAAACAACATTAGTATAAGGTAAATAAAGAGAAAGAAAGAAACCCTCTGATGTGCTGCCATTCAACTTTTATCTAAACATCTGTTGCTGGCTGTTAGTGCTTGCCTTGGCTCAAAAGACATCCTGCTGTCTCATCATGTGTTATTCTACCCTAACATAACCCCACCCAGCAGTTAACCGTTCAGTCAATAGAATCAAGCCCCACAAATGTGGCCTAATATATTGTAGGAAAGTACCAGCATCGGGTAACATGATTGGACTGTATAAACTGGGCCTATCACATGCAATATTGTTACTTACCTGTAAATAACATTCTGTGACCTCCTCTGTACAATAAAGAGAGGTCACACTACTCATCACACAAGTAGAGGAGGGATTCCAGTGTTCTCCCCATCCTCCTCTGACATTTTTACACAAGTAAGTCCATTTTTATAAACCCCTCTGTCTTTGGAACTGTAATTCAGAAGGTACAATGTGTGTGTGTCTGCATGTGTGTATGTGTATAATGTGCCACCTGTCTACATGCACTATTCCTGTAATGTGGGAGGGTTGTCTGCATGCACTATACATATATTGTGCATGTGTGTCTAGATTAGATTACTTTTACCGCCCTTCTATAGAATATTCCTTAGTAATGCTTTGAGCAGTATTTGTACTCCAGTAAAAAATCACTGGGTATAATGTCTCAATTCTTTCTTCTCTCTTCTCTTCTTTTCTTCTATCCTTCTTCTGTGTGAGTTATCAGGGTGTGTGTACGCTGGCTCTCCACTGTACCTTCTTTCAGTACCGGATCATCATGGTTCATCCCACCATGTATATGCAGTATTAAAAACTGTTGCTGCTTATAAAAAAAATAATTATACTACTTTAAAATTAACCCAGTTTTATCTGCTTGAACTTGTGCTACCTAAAGGCCAATTTTTGTTAAAAAAAATAAAAAATAAATACTGAAAATTGTGAGTACAACAAAATATAAACAATATAATCCATAATTGTCACAATCACATTGATAATAGTTAGTTTATTATATATGAATTAATCAAAAAACAATCCATTAGGGAAAAAAATACTTGCTTTAAAATGACCTTTAAATTTTGATACAATCAAGTTATAATTATGGCCTTCTGAACCGTTGAAAGTCAGAATTAATGACTCTGTGTTCAATCATGCAATCTCTTATCCTGGAAGGGGATGGACATTAATGTTATGCATAGTAGTGACCTGAGCTTTAAATCCCGCAGAGTCAACATGTAAATACTAATCACAAACTGCCTTTAGTTTGGTCCAGAAAATAAGTAATTTTTAATGTCCATCAAACACTAGTATCAGGAAATATCAGGTCTGAGACTTCAGATTACTTAACAGTTTTCAATTAAAGTATAATAAAAGTGCTTTTTAGCTGTTTAGGGCATACAACAGTACCATAATGTGTTTAGGGCCAAGCACTGCAAATAATGGACCAGACTATCGGTATTGCATATATGTCCGGAGTTTCCCAATTTTTACTACTGCGCATGCGTGGTAAATTTTTAACGTAATCTACGTATCTTTTCATTTTGTAGATTGCGTATATGTGGTCTTTAAGACGTATAGCTATGCGTCCGGTAGTCTGAATCCGGTCCAATGTTATTAGGATATTCAGCCCTCTTTCTCTGCTTGGGATGAGCCTATCTTTCTCTATGGTAACACACCTTCTTTAGTTAGAAATTATACTCACTATCACTAGGAAGGTTTACTCACAATAAGCACAAAAATGTGTTCCAAGGTCCCATATTCTTTTACTTGCCACCTGAATGTCATAAACTGTGTTGTGTCTGATCCTCACTCTAAACTTAGGGTGGGTTGGTAATCTACCCTTGAATCTCCAAGGAAAGAATGGACAGATGTGAGCGATTTAATATTCTCAGAAAAGCCCTGCATACTAATGTGGCGATATAAATAATCAATAAAAATAATAACCTTAAAGTACGTTTTCCAAGTATGATTCATTGCCTTGTTGTCTCCTAGAGTCTGCCTCACAAGATGACTTATAAGAAAATTTATTTATATTTTATGAATTGCACTGTATACTCTGATTACTGTAATGTATATTCTAAGAATTATTATGTACTTACTCTTGAGACTAAAATCAGTAAAGGTCTAAAGAGTTCACGTGTGTGGAAATAGCTTTAGACTTCAATAACTTCAGCTCCCTGTGTCATCATGAATCTTAACATCTGACTAAATGTTTGTCCAAAAGATAAACTGTTCAGTGATCCTGTATCAAGATGAGGGAATCCACTGCTCTTAGATTCATAAATTCATAAATCAGTTCATTAGTTTCCTGAGTTAATAAATTTGATTTTGCTCATTGTCTGAAGCTCAGTATATTTGAGGCATATATACTTTGAACATAAGCAGAAAAGGTATATGCATAAAAGTCCTAGTTACGTATTTTTCAGTGCATGAACTTTTATCACAGTAGCATAATCACAGCAGGACTCCTGCATCATGATACATAATTAGAAAGAATCAAGATAACATAGGATTGGATCCAGATATAATAAAGACAGGCGACTTATACATTTTACATACATAAATCATCTGTCAGTACGCACTACGCATGTGTGATCTACCCACTTATGCATTTGAACACTGCCTGATGGATGCTGCGTTAGGGTGCCTCTCACTCCCGCATCCAAGACTTCTCCCAGGCCACCCCTTCTGCATTAGAACAACCTAATACAACTTATCAGGTACTCCAACAACCTCCAATCCTTCAAACACTCCCTCAAAACCCACTTCTTTAGGCTAGCCTACCCTTCCTCCACCTAAGCTTACCTGCCCTCCCCATCTTCATCCCTGGGTCTCCTGTTTGTTAACCCTCTCCCACTTAGCATGTTAGCTCTCATAAGCAGGGCTTATAAGAGCGGATGGGGTTTATAAAATAATTTTTCAACAATTTCATTGTTGTCACTTTGGGCCTGATCCAGACCTTCGCTGGTGGGCGGTTTTACGCCAATCATAAGCGTAAAAACTGCGCATACGCGGGACACATTTTACACTGAGAAATTCTGAGCGCATGAGCCATGGGCGTATTAGCTTCGTATTAACGCTGGAGGGGGTGTGCCTGCCTTACGAAATCCATAACTACGCGCCGTGGACGGGGTGAGGCATTTAAATCGTACAGTATGGGCGTGCTATGCATCGTAACTACGCAATGACCATACGGACGCACGCGGTTAATAACAGAAAAGTTAGGGTAGGGTTTGCCGAGTGTATGAAAGCAAAACTATATACGACCAAGGGGAGTTCCTATTGCCATGCATCGAAGGTATGCTTGTGTTAATACGCTACGCACACCAGTGTAGGTCTGGATCAGGCCCTTTGAGACCTTAGCTGTCTGTGACATAATGTAATACTAAAGGCTCCACTATAAATGAACTAGTCAAAGGCCCGTCAAAATGACGGGAAAAAATATTTCCATTGTGAGTCTCCAGTCTCCCCAGTATTCCCTATTTATGTAATTCCATCTCCCAGTATCACCCATCATGTCTCTTAAGCCCCCAGTAAACGCCATCATATGCCCCAAGCCCCCCAGTATTCCCCATCATGTGCCCCAGCCCCCTAGCATCTGCCATCATAAGTCTTCAGCCCCCCAGTATTCCTCATCATGTCTCCAGCCCCCCAGTATCCTTATCATGTTCCTCTAGCCCCCAGTATACGCCATCATGTGCCCCAAGTCCCCCAGTTTTCCCCATCATGTGCCCCAGCCCCCCCGTATCTGCCCTCATATGTCTCTAGCCCTCCAATATTCCCCATCATGTGTCTCCAGACCCCCAGTATACCCCATCATGTGTCTCTAGCCCCCAGTATCCTTATCTTGTGCCCCAGCCCTCCAGTATTCCCCATCATGTATCTCCAGACCCCCAGTATTCCCTATAATGTGTCTCCAGCCCCCAGTATCCTTATCATGTGCCTGCAGCCCCCAGTATCCTCCATCATGTGCCTCCAGCTCCAAAGTATCCCTCATAATGTGCCCCCCAGTAGCCCCTATTATGTGCTTTCAGTCCCCCCCTCCCAGTAGCCCCTATCATGTGCCTCCAGCCCCCAGTATTCCAACAGTATTATCATGAGCATCCAGCCCCCCCAGTAGCCCCTATTATGTGCTTCCAGCCCTCTCTCAGCAGCCTCTATTATGTGCTTCCAGTCCCCTCTCCCAGTAGCCCCTATTATGTGCTTCCATCCCACTCCCAGTAGCCCCTATCATGTGCCTCCAGCCCCCAGTATTCCAACAGTATTATCATGAGCATCCAGCCCCCCCAGTAGCCCCTATTATGTGCTTCCAGCCCTCTCTCAGCAGCCTCTATTATGTGCTTCCAGTCCCCTCTCCCAGTAGCCCCTATTATGTGCTTCCATCCCACTCCCAGTAGCCCCTATCATGTGCCTCCAGTGTTCAGTGGCGAGTCCCTCCTCTGCTACCTAGCACCATACTGTCCATGGTGCTAGGTAGTAGAGGAGAGACCCACCGCCGCAATCTCTATGTGTGGCATCTTACCTTTGTATTTAGCATCTTCCTGCCACATCCAAGATGGCAGCAGGGATCCTTCCTATATATCGGAAAGGACTCGCCGCCGCCATCTTGAATGTGGCAGGAAGGTGCTAAATGAAGAGGTAAGGTGCTAAATGCGGAGATGGCAGCAGCGCGTCCCTTCTCCGCTACCTATACTTAATACTTATTTATTTATTAACATGTTTTTATATAGCGCTATCAGATTATGTAGCGCTTTACAGAGAATATTTCACATTCACTCCCTTCTCACTCAGTCCCTGTCCCATTGGAGCTGCATTCTAAGTTCCATAACACCGGCACACACACACACACACACACACACTAGGGCTAATTTATTCAGCAATCAGTTAATCTACAATGCATGTCTAGTGGCATGCAGATGTCTGGTAACAACCCCCTCCCCACTGCACGAAACTCCTACTGTAATGTACAGTGCCAGGGCCAAAAAATTGTATTAGTTTTTAGGATCACACCCCATGCCTCATAGTAAAACTCCCCACCCCACAGGCAGGAAAATGTAGAGGAAGATGGTAAAATGGTTGTAAGTGTGTGTGTGTGTGTGTGTGTGTGTGTGTCTCTACTTACACCATTAAATGTAGCCCCCTGTGCTTACACTTCAGTATATACTGCAATAGGGGAATGCCTTTGGGGATTTCTAAGATTAAGCTGTTTAATAAGAACTTGTGTGTTACAAAGGATGTAGTTTTGAGTTTACATTTGGCTATATAATGTAAATGAATTGACACAGTAAGGGTTCACTGGTAAGGATAATGGGAGAATCCAGTACATGCTTTCTCCATGTTTTCATGCATGAACAAGGACCTTAGCAGACCTTTGCAGAATCAAAGAATACAAGTGATTGACTGTAACAGTAGTACAGTAATTGGCTAGTACACAGGGGGTATAATAAGGCAGGCAGCTGTGAAATCAGTTTGTACAGGCAGACTTTCTTTAAATATTTACTGTATGAGATAGAAACAAATGATGTATTATACTGTAGAGAGGAGAAACAGGTGTGAAAAAACCTCTTCAGCATAACAATATTAATGTGATTAATTAAGATACCTGTTTATCTGAAATATAGATATATATTTTTAGTTCCATTTATCATTTTTATACTAAGAAAAAAACTAACATTAAGGAAATGTAATTTTATTTGTCTTCATCCCACATTGCTTTATAATGAGTGTGGAACGCCACTGAGAACGTCCATTTTTGCAAACCATTTGGGAAATAGATTGCTTCTGCCTTGCCGAATGATGAGTATGAATGTTACCCCAACCCTTACCCTTACCTTAACCTTCCATTAACCTAACTCTCCCTTCCCCGCAGCCTGACCCTAATACTCCCCTCCCTGCAGCCTAACCCTAAGACTCCACTTCCCGCAGCCTAACCCTTAGACTCCCTTTCCTGCAGCAAAACCCTAAAACTCCCCATAGAGTGCTACTCACCTGTCCGACCAGTGCAGCAGGTCTGCGGAGGGAAGAGAGAAATGTAAAGCTCTTCAGTTTATGTAGGATTGCTACTCCCAGGCTGATGAAGTTAAAAGCTGCCAGCTACTGACTTAAGGACACATGCAAAAATATTCTGGTCAGGAAGGAAGAGAAATTATATAGAAGAGAGAAAGAAAATTCAGGTGCTGTATTCTCTTCAAAAAAAAGTATGAATAAGAGACCGTGCCACGTTTGGCCCTCACACTTATTCCTCTTTACTGAGCATTTTGGTGAAAATTTGGTCAGAATGACAAGACATAGGGCAAGATTTGAAGTGAAGTGAAGATGTTGCTCAAAGCAACCAATCAGATTCTAGCTGACATTCTTAAGTATGTAATAGGAAAGTGAAAGCTAGATTCTTATTGGTTGTCATAAGCAACATCTCCAATTTTCCTTTTTTTGCGGTTTAGTAAATCAAGCTCAAGATCTTTCCACAGTATTGTACCTAAAGTGTAGTGTCAGTTAATGTGGGGTATGGCGGTCATTTGGAATTGTGTTTTAAAGTGTAATGTAAATTTCTGACTATGCAGAGCTAGGAAAAGCAACACTTAAACCCCTCCAATCATCTTTCCCACAATGAAATGACCAATAGACCTGTAAAGCTCATGTAAGCATTTTTTATTCAATATATATATAAATTACTCCAGTGCTCGCTGGACCAAACAGGCATAGATAGATTCCAAACAACATTGGCACTCAGAGATTTGCACAATAGAATACATGACACAAATTCAATGTTTGAGAATAAGTACCATTATATATATAGGTTTCATATTTCATTAATAAAAAAAAATAGAAACATATGCTTATCCCTTTTTCTGCTTTATTACTATGTCAAAATTTTCAATTCACGCAGACAAATATTGCCTATGGCAGAAAGGGAAGGGCACATATGTGAAGCTTAGAATGAAGAATAGAATGTGTGAGAACATTTTTCATTGCAATAAGTCTTTTAACTGTGTGGTGTATTAACATTTTTTAAGACTTTGAGTTACTTTTATCCTATGTTGATTTTAGACAGTCTCCTCAAAATGCCAATTTAAACTATCACAAGTACTGTATATTGTTAATAAAGTTATATCTGAATACTTAGTCTTTGTCAAATAAAACTGTATTGAAAAGTTGTATCCTGTTTAGAACTAGCCCTGGATGACCAATATATTTTGGCACATTGCACAAAGATGGAAATAGAGAAGCTGCCATACAGTTGTGCTGCACTAATCAGCAATGCAGCATTGTGTCATGGTTCAACTCACTGTGGTATATTTATCATTAAGTAGGAATTTTAATAGCAGCTTATTGTACCATTTCTCAGTGCTATCTACTTGTCAGGGTGATTGTGATCCTGAGATATGTAGCCCTAGAATCTGTTAAAACTTACCACTCTATTATCTATTCACTATGGTTTTCTGTCCTATAAACTAAGACTTCTTTTTTTTACTGCTGTTCTCCCATACACAGGAAAAAAACTGAAGCAGCAGACATCACAGGAGAAAAAAAGCCATTACCATGGAGTGCCGGAGACAGGAAAGTTCTGTAATATTTACAACTTGCTAAACCAGGGTTGCCGACAGTACCCTTGGAGAGCCAGCAAATCTCCCGCAAGTCCCGTCTCCCTGTCTCCTACTATAGTAATCCCTAGTGTTTTTCCTCATCAAGTCCTACCCACCTCCTGGAACACTATAAATTGTAGTAGTGATTGACAAAAGACTGGGTATAATGACGCGATTTGCATAAATCGCGTCATTAAGGCCGCCCAATACCGTCATCTAATCTATTTCATCCCTCTGAAATCTCCCGGAGGAAAGAAATTAAAAGTAGACAACCCTATGCTAAACTCTCTCTCTCTCTCTCCTTCTCTATCATAAATGAACAAAGGAAAAATATAACAGAGGATTAATTTAATTATAAATGCACTTAACCCAAACTTCCATAAAGTTTTGCAGCCTAATCTCTCTATAGCCTCGGATGGAGTCCCCGGTACGATTGTCTGCCTTTAGAAATAGAGACAGCCCAAAGTTTCTTTTCGGCTGTCTCTGTATCAGATGGCAGCCATTTTAGATTTTTTTTTAATGGGTGAGTATGCCGATCGACGAGTAACCTCTCCGGGGACTTTTAGTGTTGGGGGGGGGTTAGGGTCAGGCTGCGGGGAAGGGAGGGTTAGTGTTATTGCCATAGAAGGGGAAGGTTAGAGTTAGGCTGTGGGGAGTGGGGTCTTAGGGTTAGGCTATAGAGAAGGGAGTATTAGGGCCAGGCTAGGAAGAAAGGAGGGTCAGGCTGCAGGGAAGGGAGGGTTAGGGTCAGGCTGTGGGGAAGGGAGGGTTTGAGTTAGGGTAATGGAAGGGGAGGGTTAGGGTTAGGGTTAGAATTAGAGGAAGGGTTGGGGTTAGTTTGTACACTTACCTATCGAAGCACCATGTTCGGTGCTCCTGGGATCAATTGCTATGCCTCATCGAGGCATAAGCAATCAATATCCCAGCCAGTTTCCAACTGGATGGGAGAGAACGGCCCTATTTCGATAAGCGGGGACCCACACGCCTATATCCTAAACATAGCAAGCACTGCTGTTGCAGATCCAGATCAGGACCTCCTCAAAAGGAATGTTTTCCGATGGCTAGGATTGAAAAACGCCCACATTTTTTGAGTGCTGCTTGATCCTCTGACTCCAGAGTTCCATACTGCAAGTATTTCCAATGGCAGGACAGGGCGGATGCTAGAGACTCAATTCTCTAAGCTGGAGGAGTATGTATGCTAAGTACCCTTAGTATTACTATCTACTACTACTAACTACTATGTCTTCTGTAGGAATTCCTTAAGAGGAAGCACGTAAGTCTAAATACAGGGAGCATCTGTCATCATCATGTGCAATTCAAAATCTCTATAGGACATTGAGGTTGTAAGTTAGTAAGTAAATAAATGTTACAATGCCATGCAAGACCATCACCGGTGGGGATAAAGGATTATTTATTAGAAAAACTAAGCATGTTTGTGCAGTGAGAGCATAATTTATTCTCTGCTTACTGCCATCACAGAGCAGACTGGAACAAAGCATGAGTCACATTCAATATGCTTACGTTCAGATTATATGATCAGAATAAAAATACAGCTATAACTCAGACCTTTACTTTTATTTATTTATTTATATTTATTCATTTATTTTATCATTGCTAAGTTGGAAGAGAACCTGAGGCATATACTTATGTATGTCCATATTTTTTTGCTGATATATTTTTTGGTTGTTGTTTTCATCTAAAGCGGTAAACAAGTCGCTGTTGTCTGATAAGGCTCTTGAAAAGTAAATTGACTGCTTTAAGTGAGAGACTTGCACATGATGATCCCAGAAGCCACATGAAAGCTTCTGTCCAGTGCTGAGCACGCACGCTGACTTCAGCCACTAAGCAGATTCCAAGGAGCAATTGTCACCGCCAGCACGGTAACTGCTTGCTTTCTTTTACCAATTAGAAGAGAAAATTCAGCCTCCAAACTGTTCCATTCTCTCTCTGAGTTGACTCACAGGCTATAATTGACAGAAAAAAACAAACTGATTTGGTGCAATAACTGTAGCAGTTACTGTTGGAAGGTTGCATAGCAACCAAAATCAGCAGACAAAATAGACAGAGATTGAAATCGAGAGACAAACATCTACTATGGAGCCTGATTTACATCATTGGAGTTTGTACCTAAGCTTGTAACACGTATTTGATCAAACGTTATTTAGAATGTCAATAACACTGTGAAAAACTAGATAAACAGTTTTCAGTTGCAGTTCAGTTTTTTCTATAGAAGTGTCATTTATTTGGTAATGGTAAACCCTGCACAATTTAACCATGGGTTGAAACTCTTCATTTGTGCCAAGAAAAGGCCGTTTGTAATGACACTAACAGACCTTTGACTACGTACAAAGTTTCATAGCCTGTCAGTCACAGCTCCAGCAATTGGTGCTTAAAGAGTGTTTTAAGCAGTTGGAAAAGCTTCTACTGATCCTCAGGGTATCAGAATAAAAGCAAGATCATAATTCATCAGTAGGAGGTCTGCTTAGTTGTCTCTGCAGGGCGGGGACCCACACTTTGTCTGGAAAGAAATCAATGATACACCTGTTTTATATTTTTCTCTGTGAAAATCAATCCTCTCTCTATACACATGTGACAGTCTCCCTCTGTGTTTTTTAGAACTCATCAGTCTAAATTGGGTTTCAGTTTTACAGTATGTGTTCCAATCACACAGAAATACCTGTGCATATGACCAGCTTAGACTTATCCATGATTGCCTAGCTATATATATATATCCGTTTTTAGGTAGCCAAAATGTCCCGTTTTCAGAAACAACCCACTGTCACAATTTCAAAAAAAGGCACAAAAAGTCCAAAAACGGTAGGGCCTAGTAGCGCAGCGATTACGGAATGCCATCATGCTGCATCCGCAATATGTGTTACACACTTGCAAGCATAGTTGTCAAGTCCGCTTATGTAGAGGGTCAGAAGCAGCCCCCGGAGGACAGCGACGGCGGGACGCAGGAGGAGGGGATCGTCGGGGGACGTCTGGAGGCTCGACGGAGCAGAGCAGGGATGGAAGAGGCCGTGGCCAGAGAGGAGGTAGGGGAGACCGGCGCTGGCAGCGGTTCGGAAGCGAATGGCTGCCAGCCGGTCACGTGGGGTCGCCGCGGGCCAATCGGAGCTCGCGGCGGCCATTTTGTGGCCCAGCAGCACTCGCAGTGCCGTGGTGAGCCAATGAGTGCTCACCACGGGCTGTCTCCCGGCGGGCCCTGCGGCAGAGCGATAAGAGGGCCTGGTGGGCGGGAAGGGGTGAGTGGTGCGGCAGCCATTTTGGAGAGAGGGAGAGAGAGCGGAGCCCAGCATCCTGCCTACGGAGAGAGTTCTGTGCAGCAGAGTGTCAGTAGATCTTCCAAGCTTCAAACCACCAGGGTGCTGTCAGATATCCAGGGCTGTGCCAAGGCTTTGGTGAGCCCTTGGGTGTCTGGTGTGAGAGAGTGCTGGAGGAAGGTAAAGTCCTCCCTAGACCACCAGGGTGTACGGACCAACGGAGAGGCCTTGACAGCTCCTACCCTACTGGACCACCAGGGGTGCCAGGTAACGGGGAAGCAACCACTAGACCACCAGGGAAGTGAGAGTGGAGCAGAAAGGGGGGGGGGGTGTTACACACCCAGTTACCCACATCTATTCCTGGGGGTGTGAAGAAGGAGTAAGGGCAGTGAGTGGCCAGACAGGGAAGGTAAGTGGCACCGAGCAGTAGGAGAGGAGAGTAGCCGACCATTGGTAGGGTGTGAATTGTTACTGTTATTTGTTTTTGCTGTTGTTCTGAAGTTCCATAGTTAAGTTCTGCAGATCTCTGGTTTACGGTCTGCCGTAGTAGTTGTTGATAAGTGATAGTTGTTGTGGCATTAGGCCAGCATTGTTGGTTTGTTTGGCTGTCTTTTCCTCTACAGCTCCGGTCAGAAGTCGGCCCAGCAGGCGCTGCGGCCTTCTGCATCACTGCCGTTGCACGGTGAGTATAGACGTATCACACCCCTCCAAGGCCCCCACTTCCTGTGGGAAAAGGGTGGATCTCGGGCCCTCAAGTGGCGGGCAGTGGAGATCCACGCCGACCCCCGTTTCCTCTGGCCAGAATAACCGAGCCAACCTCCAGCCAGGGAGTGAAGTCACGCACTTCCTCCTCGTGAGGCGCTCGCACATTCCCCAATCCCTCTTCCCTGTCCCCTGAGCAGGTGGCTCCGCATTAACCTGTTGTGTTCCCTTTCAGCGTGGTGTCCCGGCGGGTATCCTGCAGAAGCGGTGGTGCAGAGATCATCGGGCAACTAACCGTGAGTGGATCATCGGTTGTTTACTTTGCTGTGTTTACAAATATACAAGAATATATTTTCCTTGATGACAACTGGGGAAAAGACCCACCCCCAAAACCCTCCCCCCTCCCCAGCTTAAATATGCAACTTTGATTTAACTGAATTATCTGCAAAAAAAAATTAAAATAATGTTATCTCACCTGGAAAGATTGCACATATTGGGTGATAATATAGGATAGATTATAACAATTCCACTTCTCTGATCGGAGGCCTGAGGGAGAAAATATAGGCTTGTTCCTGGTAGACTTGTGGTGCAATAAGTTTAATGCTTACTGCAATTTAGGCCCAATGAATGCAAACCTGAAATAGTCCAATATAAATATTATTAATTGACCTAAGTCTAAACCTACTGCACGCAGGGGCGGAACTACCATTGGTGCAACAGGTGCAACGGCACGGGGGCCCATGCTGATAGAGGGGCCCACAGCCGTCAACGCACCGCCGAAGCTCCCCACCGGGTTACCTGGGATATCATCAGGGCCAAAGCATATTTTTTGCACCTGGGCCCACAACTCGCAAGTTCCACCTCCGACCGCACGCCTCCAGGAACAAGTGAACCAGCTAATGCCAAATTTAGAAATGCATGGTTTCTGGTACAAGGTGTGAATTGCTCATTACCAAATAAATGTCTGTGTCAGACACCTGTCTCAACCAGTACCTCTTCTTCCACTGGCTTCAGCACCAGCACTTCACGGATGGGATCCATGCTGTCCTCATCTTATCTCTCATTGCATCTTCTAGCTGGCAATGCATATTTTCTTCTATTCCCTACTTTTACCTTATATTTGATGTATTTTTGTGTATTTTCTTCAGATGTTCATGTTTTTATGTGTGCAATGGCTAGAACTTGTTCCTCCTTACTGGGATACTATTTGTCTTCTAAGCGTTTACACACTCCAGAAGATGAGAGCAGGGCGACACAGTGAGTTGGCCATGGACATTCTGAAGGAATCATGATGGACCAATGGGCGGACAGCTCAATTCATAGGAACAGGAATAGGAAGTTGCTGGAAAATCAGAGGAAGGTGTAAAATCATCGGCTTTTGGCAATGTTACTACCATACCATTGCAGGCTTGCCAGTATACTGTTTGAACTGTGCAGTAACACTTTTCTTCCATCATTTCAGCAGGCAGGGTACAGGCCAGGTAGTTTCACTGCGGATACCTGGAACACAGGTTTAAGTTATAATAAGCAGTGTTCAGCCATTAGGGCTGCTAGTTAGGCTCAATCATATGCTTTACCTGAGCGCATTGCTCCCCCATGTTGAGTTGGCAGCAGGCCATAGAGAGGTTCCCCCATTAGGACTGGTAGAAAATAGGCAAGAGGTATTCAGGAACCTAAAGGAAGCAGAGGATAGGAGAGGAAGTGTTCATCAAAACCTGGTGAGGGCCCCACCACTGGTGGGTAAAGCAGGTCATAAGACATAGGTTGTCTAGGGTGCCCTATACTCAACTCCCAAACATTAAAAAGGTATACACGAGTATCCATAAGACAGGGAGAAAAGTCAAGCACTTCCTCCTATTGTGGCACTGGAAAATAGCCCTTCCTGGTGTGTTCATTTTAGTCAGGGCCATTATGAGGGGCAGACAAGCCATGCAGTGGAATGGGATGCATCCCAATGTGACAAAGTGGGGCACACAGCAGGGCTGCCTCCTTTAAGTAAGAGAGAGAAGTTGTGGATATAGAAGGGACAGAAATGGAAGCTGGACACACATTCAAGGGGCAGAAATGGAGGCTGGACACACATTCAAGGGGCAGAAATGGAGGCTGGACACACATGCAAGGGGCGGAAATGGAGGCTGGACACACATGCAAGGGGCAGAAATGGAGGCTGGACACACATGCAAGGGGCCAAAATGGAGGCTGAACATACATACAAGGGAAGAAAAGAACACTGAATGCACATAAAAGGGCAGAAATGGATGGCTGGATACATACTAGAGGACAGAAATTAATTACTGGAGGCACCAAAACATAATACTGCCCTGGGCCCATATGAGTGGCTAGGAGAGGAACTAATTCAGTAAACAGAATGATAAAGTAGTGTGTCCATTGAAGATCCTGGTGAGTAAATTTGCCATGTCTTTACATTACAAGCAGCGTTACACACGGATTCGTAAAACTACGCACCTAAGTGGCCAGTGTACTCCCATGACCCTCCCCTCATTCTCACAGATCTTTACAGACTTCCGCCACCATACGGCTATCTCAACTCTCCCTCTCCATGCATCTTTGTGCAGAGTTTGTTTACAGAGTTTTCTAACCCGCCCCATTCAGCCCTATTTAAATGCCTCCCGCCACCCACTTCCTTCTTACAGACTACTGGCACGCCCCTTCTTACAGATGTCACTCGGTATGGAGATAAACTCTGTGCGTAATGGGGTTCTGTGCATAACATCTGGTTTGTGCATGCGCAAATCTCAAAAACACGCTGAGATACGCACACGGCCTGCGTAAATTTAGGAACGATAATAAGTGTGAATAAGGGCGAAAGTGCCTGGATTTTCAAGTCCTTAATAGTTCAAACAGTTTGAGCACTTAAAGTGACCTCATTTGTAAGTGGAGCCCAGTTATCAAATCAGCATGGACCATGCATGTGCTAACATTGCTGATGAAAGACATTTCGAGAGTGTAAGACCTATTAGTCTTGACAGCTTTAGGCTACACTGTGTCCCATTCCCTTCAAACACAATGCTGTATATTTACTATTTTGGATCAGTGAACTAATATGCGGTCTTAAGCACTATGTTGCACAGGATGACAAGGCATGCTGGTACCATACCCTCCAACTGTACCTATTTAGCAGGTACAGTACCGGTTTTTAATGGTCTGTACCAGCTAAAAGGGCTCCTGTACCGGATTGTGATTGTAGCACTAGAATCATCAGCATGCTCTATACATTGCAAATGTTTTTTTTGTGAGATCCAACGCTAGAAACAGATTTGTTTACTGTTGCCATAGCAACAGTAGACAAATCTCACCAATCGGGAGGCAATGTGAAAAACCCGGGTGGCAAAACAACTCTGGACCTTTCACATCACCACCCTTCCCACTGCAGGGTAGGACCCGGGAAAACCCCTTCTTTTTTCCCGGGTCGAAAACCCGGGTCTTTTGACCCGGGTCAACCGAAAGTACACCTTTCACATCACCACCAAATACCCGGGATTTTGCAGAGACCTGTGTTTTTTGTGAAAATCCAGGGTATTTGGTGGTGATGTGAAAGGGGTATTAAATTCAAGCTCCTTCTTAAGTCTGGATCCAGTCCATAGTTTTTAAAATGGAAAGACAAATGACAAATAATTTTGTAAGCATCAGTAATTTCCAAAAGAATTCATTTCTCTTTGAAATTTAGCAATATGTATTAATTTGTGTGTAAATTCAGGAGAATCAATATGATTAGAATGTCTGGAGTTTCAAACTGTGCATTAATCCCAAGTACATCTACATTATGTTTTTTACATTGTGATGTGCATTCTGATGGTTCTTTATTCTCTAGAAAATGTCCTCATTTTACAGACTGTCATTCATTTTATGCAATACACATTTGCAGGCAGAGAAATAGAAGAGATCTTGTTGTTCTGCCAATCTATGCAAATCCCACTCAGTTTTCACTTAAACATTTTTATGTCAAATCTTCAGTGGAAAAAAAAAAGATATTATGATTTTTAATAGTAGTTACACAATATAATCAAACAGTATAATCTATTTCTCTGTGGCTGACAGCAATTCAGTACATCTAGGTGTGTTTACCTTCGTATGTTTCAACAGGTTCAACTTTTGCACAACACGCAATTATTGAAAAAGTATTCAGCGTATTTTTCTCCTATCACCCAAGGTTATTTCTTTATGTGTAGCAGAAATTCCACATTAGGAGAATATCCCTTAAGCTTTAGGATTTTGACAAAGGAAGTGGAAATTTTGTTCAACTTGCCGTGTTGTAAAACTCTGAAGAGCCTTGGAATAGTCCTATTCAGTGTGAAAGCCTAGAGATTACAAACTTAATAGACGCCGTTCAGATTTCGTTTTTAAAGGGTTGTTTTTTTTTTGCTTCCAGTAAAACATGATTTGGAATTAATAGTAAGCACATTTAAGAAAGATATAGCTGTTAACTGTATTCAGTACATTACAAAAGATCCCAACAGCATTTGAAGACATACACCCTGTCATCATTTTCAGAAAGCTTTTATCTTTTCTCTAGGAATTCCGTAGCTGTGTACTAAAACTCGGTATCTAGAAGGAAAGGAGATATTTATTACATATGTAATATGACAAATGTCTTACTTCAACAGTGCAGCTTTCAAGCTAGTAATACCTGAAAGGTTATGAGTTATATAACAGTAGGTATTTTATAATGGAATGGTCAAACCAGTTCAATATAGTTCTGTGAAATGAAAGTGCAGTAAAAATGCTAAATGTTGTACCCCTTCATGTATCAGGGTACAACTCTTCAATTTAGGGGGCCCTAACTTCTTCTTGGCGTCCCTATGGCCAGTACTGTGACCAGTAAAGTGGCAGTATTGAGTGCATACACCCACATATAAGGGTATGAAGCATAACCACAATGTAATGAATATTATAAATCTATTTTGAAATAATACAGTCGACAGCAGAATGGTCTTTAGAGGAATGGGTTCATATTCACAGATCCGTTTTTGCGTGGAGTTCCGCGCATATTTTTACGATCAGAGCAACTGCGCATGCGTAGTAACTTTATTTACGCTCTTTACGTTGAACTTACGCATAGAAGTCCATTAGGTACGTATGTTTGAATCGCACTTGGGGACATGCGTACGGAGGGGCGTGGTTGAAATCCGTACGGACAAAGTTACGTTAAAGTGGATGGGGGGGGCATTTAAATGACCATTTGAGGGTGCAGTTAGCTATATACGCACGTACGTAAGTATTATACGCACGTAAATGCAAACGTGAAGATAAGGGTGCTCTATGGTAACGGAAGCCTACGTAAACCCGTCCGTGTGAGGGGAGTGTCATGGGTGTTGGCTTGCAATGTACGTGCGTATAATTGCGTACTTAGTACTAACGGATCTGTGAATACAGTCAATGGTCTTTAATGGTCTTTTTGTGACTAAAATCAAGGTCAATTAATGATCAGTTTGCATTGTTTTCATTCGCAGTATCCATTAATATAGTGCTACCATTTATTCAGCTTATTGAAACTCTATAAAAAAAAGGGGGGCTGAAATGTTCATCTTTTAGGTTCTTTCATGCTGGCATTGACTCAACAAACTTTGTAAAATGGTTGGAGTTTCAATTAATATTTTTTGCTGTTCACACAAAAAAATGTGCAGACTTTACCTGATTCAATAAAATAGCTTTAGTATGTATGTCATTAACAAAGTAAGTGATCTGTTTAAGTGACTTTGTTCCATATCATTGAAATATTACATTTTTATTGTCTGATAATTAGTGCATTGCTTGTTATAGGCATTTAGCAAATTTGTAAGGAAACACATTATAAAAACATTTCATATTGAACAATAAGGGTTGTAGTAACTTACTGATAGCTACAAATTTGTATAAGTAACAGGAAAACAGTAGGCAACATTTATATATATATATAT
>WWET01001801.1:177797-207106 GCA_011038615.1 Limnodynastes dumerilii | reverse complement strand
TTCCCTACATGTAAAGGAATAAAAATGAATTAGCACCACTTTGCAAAACGGTTTAGCCGAACTGTACCCTTGCACCTGTTTAGCCTTTACTCTCAAACTCTGGATCAGCTCCTAATACACTTGATCACGTCCTTAATGTCAGCAAACCTAACAAACTAGCTGATGTCTAGGCTGTTTAGATCATATATGTTAGAATCCAGATAGTTAAATTCCTGACATGCACTCTAGAACATTGTCTCCTTTGATTGAGCTTTTGAAGGTACTGCCCTTATTCCATTGTTTGACCATCTGCAAGATGAGGTATAGCACTTTCTTAGCATCAATCATTAACAGACTCTATAGGTTAAAAGAATGATAATATTGTTCCCACTATTGAAATAAATGCAATGTAAATATAGCCACAACTAATGTACCCAACTGAAGAACACGATTCAAAGTAAAGAGGAACATATTACAGAGTGTTCAAAACAATAGTTAATTATTAAAAAGCTATCAAGCCCAGTGATTACTAAGTCTATGTCCCTTTTTCCACTTAATATTCTCACAACCAAACAAATACTCTAATACACTAATAAACATAATGGGGTAGATCCAGAACTACGTTTGCCGTACATTTATTCACGTAGCGTATTTTTGTGCGCGTAAGTTCTATACACTCCCCTAGGCACACCCCTTGAACGTACATATTTTGTCAAGATACGCTTTCCAAACCCTACCTTAACTTTTGCCAACGTAACCGCAGTGATCCGCTCACGTACGTATGAGCAACACGTATTTACGCAGCTGTTTGTGTTTCTGCCACGCGTAAATTCGCTCGCAAGCGTTGTTCTGGATCTGGGCCAATGTAATAAAATGTTTATTTTTTATAAGTGTTATCATAAACCTATTACATGCTGTCACTCTGGTGACAGCATGTGCGGTGGCGGTCCTGGGCAGACAGGAGGCGATGACTCGTACAGCACCTCCTGGTCACTCCTCCTCTTCCTCCGGTGGCTCCGTCACTGGCGTCCTGGCATTGCCAGGCAGCCAGGACGCAGTGCATTGGGCGCTGGTTCCTGGCCACTCCCCCGCCTCTCCAAACAGTTTAATGCTGGCATCCTGAATTTGCTTAGCAGCCAGGACGCCGGCTACTAGTGTTTCTTGGTGCCATGACAGCTGGATGCTGATTGGCCAGCAGTCTCTAAAAATAGCTGGCAGCAGAGCAGCATGCTGCTGGCTATATCGTTTGCTAGTCTGCTGCTTTGTTCCTCTGATTGTTTATTGTATCTTTGATTACTGAGTGTCCCAGTTTCCTGCCCAGCATCTGGCCTTCTTCTTCCAGTGTTTATCCTTTGTTGCCTCCCAGTGTCTTTTCCTTCCCATAGTTCACCTAGCCTCCTTGAGTGCCTGTTTGTGTTCTCTCCTTTTGGAGGGGTCTCCTTCTGGTTGCGAGTGTGCGTGCTAGCCCTTGTGCATCTTGTCCTTTTTCCATCCTCGTTCTTGTTCTTTGTTGTCAGTCCAGAACTGGTTGCTTCTAGTTTCTCTGCTCCCGCTGTTCTGCCTCTGCCTTGTCGCTTCTCTCCGCTGGTTCCGACTTTGTTTCTGTTTCTTCTCCCATGTGTCACCTCTGTGGGCCGCGACCTGTTGGGTGTCCTGCAGCCCAGACAATCTCCACCATCAGGGGCTCTAGTGAAGACCAGGACCTAGCTAGACTCATAACATAACCTTTCATAGGTAATCATTTATTGTATTAAATAATTTGTTATATATATCAATGTATTAGTCTTTTTAGTTAAGTATCTATTGAGCTTGTATACTGAGAGTTTTAGGTATATTAGTAGTTTTTTTCTTGGATCAGTGCAAATTAATAGGCCCAAAACTGACCAAAATTAATATTTTACAACCTAACATCACACTTAAATTGTGTGCACGCTACAACTAAACATCAGAAATGCCCTGAAAAATGTGTTTGGTCATCCCATTGATCAACACAATTGCTTGCTTTTGGGTATCCACAGTGATAAAACCAGCAAAATATTGAGTTGCACATACAACTCAACATATGAGGCCATGAGACAATGTACACTACTTGCAAAAATGCTCTGTCTGTGTCAGGATAGTTTTTGTCCCTGTGTGTGTGTGAGTGTGTGTGTGTGTGTGTGTATACAGTGTCAGGCTGTGGGCAGGATACAGTGTCAGGCTGTGGGCAGGGGAGGGGAGGGACAGGGTTAGGGTAATGGAAGGGGAGGGTTAGGGTAAGGATTTGGATAAGGGTTGGGGGTACATGGATACTCACCATTCAGCGTGGAGTCTTTTTTCCAGGGATGATCAATTGCGATATAATAGAGATAGATAGATAGATAGATAGATAGATAGATAGATAGATAGATAGATAAGATAGATAGATAGATAGATAGATAGATAGATAGATAGATAGATAGATAGATAGATATTTGTGGAAGTGTGCATGTACTTGCTATGCATCCTGACAGATCCTGTGTTCCGTAATGGAATGCTTTCCGTTAGAATCTCGGAATGGAGCAGTAAGCATACGTGAGGTATGCTTGGTGGGAGAGGGGAGGGATGCCGACTATACAATAAAACAATTCAATACACACAATACACACAATTCTAATTTCCGCACTGTCCCCATTTTCCGCAGGGACTACGAGGACATTTTTAGTTATGGTCCTGCTGGCAAAAGTCATGTGTATGTGAGGAAGTGGCCTCCCCTCACACACATGGGAATTATGATCTGATGGCAGACCAGCATCAGAACTCCATTGCCGCTGCATTCGGGGGTCCCCAACTGCAACGGCAGCAGAGGTTTGGGCATGGTCCATATTTAACATGTTAGAGTTGCTTTTTATCTCTCCTTTTCTTTATCATACCATTAGACTTCTTAGGAAGATGATTAGAAATGATCAATGGCATGCACAGATACAGACAATTACTAATGTGCGTGTTAATGTCGCCATGGACTTGATTTTGTATGTTTTCACTGTTAGCAATTCATGGACGGGTTTTGGAATATTTCTTGCTATTTGTTACTGTGTTTAATACCTTGTGAATGAGTGCCAAATAATCAACTTTCATTTATTTAAAATTCTGAATCTATGGCAACAAACTGTGAAAAATATGTTGGGTGGGATGCAGTCTGTTTCAGAGCATTTTAATGATAGTTTTCGAAACACCATATTTATTTGAGATTAAAAATGAAAATGAATGGTATAATAATTTAAGGTTTGCACACAATGAGATGGTAATAAGATGCTACCATAACAATAAAGAAAAACGAGTTCAATAATGTCTACTACAAAATTCCTTTTTACACATACACTGGGTAACAGGTAATTGTTTGTGGATGCATAATTAGAAAACTTGATAAAAACAAAATGGTAGAGTTTCACTTCATATTACTATTATCTATTATCATTAGTCTGCCACTGGTAAACAGACTATCGAACTGTATGAGCTACCAGCTATACTTACCTTGAAGCCATTCACTCTTGTTGAATATAATGTGATATAATGTGAAGTAGAATATAATGTGAAGCAGATATATATCTCAGCTATCTTTATCAACTCCTTTCCTCTGCTAAGCACACGTCATATGTGGGTTGCAAAGTCCTTACATATGCTCAGTCAAACATGTGCAACATTCTGGCTCTCCAGCATAAGTATGGAGAAAAGGAATGGTTAAGAGTATGCTTCTACAGAATGGAAATGTAAGCTTGGATATCAAATAATCTTTAATGGTTTCATAACAAATGGCCTCACTAGATGTAACTTTTCTTGTTACAAGTTTACTTTGGGAGCCAGTCTGCCCCATCCCCAATATGGCCACACTTTCAAATGGCAGGGGTGTCTTAATACAGACCTCCTGAGTACACATATAGCAAATGGATGGGGACTTACCTACAGGAGGTGTCTTGAAGCTGGGCAGGTGAGCTTAACCCAATATAGCTATATTGAAAAATAAACCTCCTTTTTATATGTGTGCTGACAAATAGGGCTAGATTTACTAAGACGCGGGAAAGGAAAAATTGAGATGTTGCCCATAGCAACCAATCAGATTCTAGCTCTCAATTTCTTATGACATACTAGAAAAGTCAGCTAAAATCTGATTGGTTGCTATGGGCAATATCTCCACTTTTCCATTCCCGCAGCTTAGTAAATCTAACCCATAGTGTTATATAATGTCTGTATGGTGCACTGAACCTGTCTTTTGTTACACGTAAGTTTTGTACAATTGTGACACTACACACGACTTTATAGAAAGGGTTATGGGGCACATAGAGCGTTGCTCTTGTATATTTTAGCTATGGTGTAGTATGCAAGTCTCATACCGCATTGATTTGCTCAGAACAGTTGGGCCCAATGGTCGAAGTGGGAATTTTTATAAAAGATGCCCATGTCACCAGAAACCTTAGGGATTTAAATGGGGTTAGCTTTATTATTTAAAAAATGGAATTCTGTCCAGCCTCTGTCTCTCCATTTCTCACTACTCACTGATTACATTGATATAAATATTTGGGATCTGTATTTATGGTTTCCCAGAGACATAGATACGTTTTTGTGTTTTGCGTGCGTATTTTTAGGAGCGGATTAACTGCGCATGCGTAGTAACTTTTTCCACGCAAGTTGCGTAGTATTTACGCACAGAAGTTCTTTAGGCACAGACTTGTGAATCGCACTTTGGGACATACGTACGGAAGGGCGTGATTGTCTTCCATACGGTCGAAATTATGTGAAAGTGGTTGGTGGGGGGCATTTAAATGGACTTTTGATGGCCCGGTTGGTAAAATACCCACATACGTAAGTAACATACGCACATGAGTACACATGTAAAGATAAGGGCACCCTATGGAGGCGTAAGTCACAGAAAACCCGTTTGTGCGATGAGAGTGTCATGCGTGTTGCCTTGCTACGTGAAAACGCGTACTTAGTAAACACAGATCTGTGAATCCAGTCCAATAAGATTATTATTTTATTTGTTTATTAAAAGGTTTTTATATAGCGCCTACAGATTACGTAGCGCTTTACAATGTTACAATCTTTATGACTTGGAGCAAGATTAAAGTCTCACTCAGTACAAGTATTGTCACACATATGCACCCATGGGGCAATTGTTCCAAGGTACATTGCTCTGGGAGAAACGTGAGCACTTGGTTTCTTTGGAATCCCAGGTTGCTGATCCAAGGAAAAAAACTGCAACATTGAGGGAGATTGCCAATCTTAAACAGAGTTTATGGCTCAATGTTGAGGCTTTAGCTGAGTCGGGTGGAGTTGGGAAACAGTTGGGTTGGGTAGCAGAGGAAGGAAGAGGCAGGCCAGTTCTGAGCTGGGCAATCCCATCAGGGGAATATGGTCTCTACTACTTGGAGGGGACAAAACATACTTGGTGACCTAGGCACATTGTGGTAGTAGGGTGTACTACAAGCATGTTTTTGCCCAGGAGTGACTTTAAGTTCTTATTTTAAGAACTTTCTTAAGTCTGAATCAGGTCCATTATTATTATATACCAATATCCCAGTGATTGCACAAATACACTATTAAAGAAAAGAGGAACAGAGAATAAGAGAACCAATATATGTAATTGACATTTTTGATACTTGAACACAAGGGACCTGATTTAGTCTTAAAAAGGAACTTAAAATTAAGGAGAAGATTCACACCTAAGAAGCTCTGGCTTCTTAGGTGCGTAATGTTAAGAATGTAACTACTGCGCATGCGCAGTAGCACATTTACGCAATCTACATACCAGTTAGGTACATAGATTGCTTCTGTACAGTCTTTAAAGACCGCAAGGAGTAGTTTAGGAAGAAAGAGGCGTGCTTATGCTGCCTCGGGGAGGATTTAGTTAGAAGTGGGAGAGGGAGGGATTTAGATCAGCCAGGGAGGGTGGTGGGGAGAGACAATGTCTTCTTAAGAAGGCACGGAGTGGTATTGTCCGTGTGTAGGTTCCTTCTTAAGAAGAAAACAATGCATGGTAAGATAAGGTAGGCGTATGGCACACTTAAGTGCCATAAGGTACCTAAAAATGGGGCAGGGGGGGTTAGGGACTGCATGATTGAGTTAGGAGCGGTTTTGCCCAGGTGTAACTTTCCTATTTTAAATTCAAGCTTCTTCTTAAGTCTGTACCAGGTCCTTAATTCAAAGCTTCTTCTTAAGTCTGAATCAGGCGCAAGGACTGTACCTAGACACATCGGAATTGTGAGCACTGAGACTTTTTTCACTTGTTTTGCGTCATACAATTCTTTTTTCATCAGATTAATTATTTTGTTTGCATTTTTATATAGCATTATTGTTGCTTTCACAATATATTTTTAAGTGTTTGAATGTTAGGTTTCTGAAACTCACTTACAAATAGGTAATTCTTTGTTAGATTTCCCACATAAATGTGTTTTGTTTTGTTTTTCTCTTAATTCACCTTTAGCGCCCACTATATGACAATTTTGTAATGCTATATAAAAACCTAATATATATAAGAAATAAATATAACATTATTAAAATATTATTATTATATAATAATAATAATAATAATAGTAATAATAATAATAATAATAATAATAATAATAATATATTGCAGCTACATAGAGTGGATTCAGGTAATGTACAGAGCTTTAAGTGCAACAGATGAGGATTTGCCTAGGGTAATAAATTGATAAGGGCTGACTCTGGGTTCACTCTGTATATAGCAAACTTTATTATCATTGTTTATAACAATTTATTGGAAAAGTTACAGATCTGCTTAAGTGTAGGAAGCAATAACTATGAAATAAATGGTTGGCAATGATTCTGTAGTTACTGTCCAAAACATTCTTGGCTTTAAAAAGTAGCTTTGCAGGAGTAATGACTTAAAGGTCACATAACGTTGCTCTGTAGCAGTTATAACAATACAATCCATCAACACTTCTGACATTCTTCTTTTCTCCGCAGGGGAGGAGAGATCAAAGCGTAACTCTGCATTCCACACATCCCAGCTCCTGTGACTGACCCTTACTTGCTGGTGTAGTATAACAGGAATTCTTTTCTTGTAGTGCATGTGTACCACTGAATACTAAGGACTCTAATTGGTAAATGATTGTGATTGTAAATCTTGTCCAAGAGGTGGTAACAGGACATTAACCTAAACTATATGTTATGGGACAATGTGCTAATGTACTGGAACGTCTCGCTTTCTCACTTGCTTTATATGCACTCAGGTGCAGGGCTGCCCAGCACTTGTGACATATTATGTTGTAGTGGCAGGGCTTTAAGGCTTCTTCGTAAAGGATCCTTACATCTATACAATTCTGATTCCATCATGTTGAGAGATGTTGTATTTTTTACTTTTTGGGTCTAATTGTAACATAGGACCAAAGCATTTTAGTAACAAAACCATATAGTAATACAGACATATTTGCAGGTGTGAGAAGGAATGCCCTATGTCAGCATCACATTGATATATAAAGTAATGCAGCACCTGATTCAGTGATCAGTAGGTGCGTTTCAACTGCGCATGCATAGTAACTTTATTTAAGCAATTGACGTTGAATATATGCGCGGAAGTACCTCACGGACGGACCTGTGAATCGCAAGTGGATACATATATCCGGATAATAATACGAAAGATACGCACATGGGGGCATTTAAATGAAGGAAAGTGGACGCGATTATCATGATACGCACGTACGGAGGACATATACGCACGGGACTGCACACAGAAAATTACAGGTGGTCTATGGAGGCGGAAGTCTCCGACAGCACGGCCGGGAGAGAGGAGTGTCATTGGTGTGAGGGGGTTTGGCCTGCACCGTGCGTGCATATAATTGCGGCCCGATCTGGAAACGGATCACTGAATACGGCCCACAGTCTGTATTCTCCTGCATGCAAAAAAATAAATGCATTGTCCTCCAGTAATGCATCATATACCCCTTTCACATTACCACCAAATACCCGGGTTTTTCATCAAAAACTCGGCATTTCGCAAAAACCCGGGTTTTTGGTGGTGATGTGAAACCGCCACTTCCGGTAGACCCGGGTCAAGAGACCCGGGACTTCAACACGGGAAAAAAGAAGGGTTTTTCGTGTTAAACCCGGGAAAAGTGGGTTCTTAAAATGCGGCCAGTTTCTTTTGAACACGGGGTTTTTCATTTCTGGAACTTGATTGGATGTTTATCTGGCGCTGGCGATCAAAAGCCAATCAAAGCCACTATCTGGAATGATTGACACTTTACTTTAAAGGCAGACCCGGGTTATTTGGTGGTAATGTGAAAAGGACAGACACGGGAAATTCCCGGGTTTTTGGCTGGACTTATAACGCGGTTTTGAAAATGACACGGCAATGCTGCCAGGAAAAACACGGGTACAAAATACCGGGTTTTTCAGAGATGGTGATGTGAAAGCGGTATCAGTTTGTCTGGTAGCAAATATAGCCATTGTATTGTATCAGACTTCTAGGGATAGTTTTTGATAAAGTATTTATTTAGTTTTATTTTTTAAATGGATGTTTTGTTCATAGCAACTAATCACACTAAACGTTTCATTTTCGAGCCTATAATAAAATAATGACAGTTTGGATGTGATTGGTTGGTATAGTTAATCTCTGCCTTTTCTTTTTCATCCTTCCATTTTCCTACTTGTGAGAACATAAATGGCAGTGGGTTTGAAGTCTTGGCGGGTACACTGTCCATTATCCAGCAACCTTGCCCACCTGCCAGAAGCTGTTGATAGAGTAGTTTATTGGAAGTCTAGGTACAGGGGAATGCTGATTGTGTTGCACAGATAGATGCAATGGGATGCATACCATTGTCCTTTGTGCAAGAGAGTAACCTAATAAAAGCTGCTCTTTGCCCGGAAAGACTTGAGATTTGATGAGTGCTGTGTGAGTCAATAATTGTAAGTAAGTCACGAGAACAACCCTGCAGTTTCATGGATTAACTACTGATTTTTTATGTTTTTTTATTTTCTTTTTGTAGACCAGCCAACACACACACACACACACACACACACACACACACACACACACACACACACACACACTAGAGAATAAAGGAATCCAGCAAAATGCTATATATGGCTTTTCAAAACCCTGTACATGCCATGTAATCCTATACCTGCTATGACACCCATGTATAGTTCAACAGGTTAACAAGACTACTTAACTATACAGCATAAATGTTCCTCATTATATTTAGACAATAGAAACACATGGTTACCATCTTTTCTGATCATACCTGTGGGTGGCTGGTTAGTTGTTGCTACTTCAGAGATGTAAAAAGTTATTCCTTGTAAACACTGAAGTTTTGATTGTTCCTTTCAATATTGGAGAGCCAGTGACCCCTTGTAGAAAGTGAGGTCCTTTGAAAAGGCCAGTCGCAGAGAATACTACCATTATTTCACACATTCCCAAGATGTATGCAATTACCTAAGGGAGAGAAACTGGGAATGGAAGGTCTCCGGGGCTCAGTTAATGGCATCAAAAATTGCAACAATTACCCTTGTACTTTTTCCAAAGACATATTATTAAAACCTATCAAGGCCTGTGTGAATGAAAGGCAGAGGAATGTCCACTTTCTGAAATTGCTATTAATGCCTGACCTAGAGATGAAGACGAGGTTAATTACAGGTTTTTAACTGAAGTATCATTCTGGTTTAATATTAAGCTGTAAGCCTAAAATATTGAAGCAAGACATATTTTTTCAGGAACAATTGTCTTTGAATGAAGAATGACAGGACTGTGATCTTTGTAGCCCCATTCAACTCCTGCTGTGTCATCTGTAGCAGTGACGTTACCATAGTAACCAAGAGGCACGTGGCTGAGAGAAAATAAAGCCATAAAACCTGATGTCATAGCCTAACCGATTGCTACAGTACAGTCAATAAAACCTAGCAGCTCTCATATATCACTAGATACTGTATGCCAATAAAACTATTTTATCATTTTTAGCTAAAATGTATCTTTTATTTAGTTGTGATTTTTTTTTTTATTAAAAACGGTTGTTGATGTTGTTTTTACCTTTCAATATGGAGAAATGCATTTGGACACACTTTTGTCATGCAGAGTAATTGTCTATTCCTTGAACATGATTATTTTTGAATGTTATTGTCTGCAGTGACTGTGTTACACACTGCTGCTGCTGTTGTTGTTTTTAACAGTAGATTGAAGAGGAGTGTTAGCGCACCTGCTTCTATTGTTTTTAATAACATATTTTAGTTACTGTAGGATTCTGGAGCCTTGAGAATTAAAGAGAAAACAATCTAATATAGATGGCTATAGTAGAATTGATTAAAGCTTTATATTATATATTTATATATAAAGCTTGAATTACAGATGTATTATTGGGCCTGATCCAGACCTACGCCGATGCGCTGTGCTTACTAAAGCACAGCGTATCGGCGTTTACTTACCCTGACACTCCCCCTGTGCGGGCGTATGGCCCTTTCCTTACGCCGGCTGAAGTTAGGGTAGCCTTCAGCCGGCGTAAGGAAGGGGCCATACGCCCGCACAGGGGGAGTGTCAGGGTAAGTAAACGCTGATACGCTGTGCTTTAGTAAGCACAGCGCATCGGCGTAGGTCTGGATCAGGCCCATAGACACACATACACATTTACACACATACACATTTATACACATAGACACACATACATATTTATTACGCTTACGCCCGCCGTCCTAGCGACGGCGGGCGTTGTTCTGGATCAGGCCCATTGTGTTTATTATGCAGATTGTAATATTCTCTTTGCTATTTGATAGCATGATGCAAAAATATTATAGTATAATATAGTATAAAACTTTACCTCCTTGGTGGGGTGTAATAACTTCCTACACTTAATACATTTTTTTAAATTAATGTAGATGTTTACAGGTTTAGAATATGAAAAGGATATTGAACAGCAAATCGGTCTAAAAACAAAACTAAAATTAAAATATTTACTGTAATATTTAACTAATATCAACTGCATGTCTTGTGTGTGCTGTCTAACAGTTGATCATGTATCTTGCGAAAGTCTTCCCCGCTTGCCCAACATACAGAAGCATTTTGGGCTGACACAGGCTGAAACGTACCCAAATGCGGTGTATCTCTGTGTACTTTTACACCGTGCGTGACCACATGCATTCAAGAGGGGCAAACTGTGAGAAGAAAGAGGGGGACAAACATTGGCCTTGTACGGTAAGGACACGTCCAATCCAAAGCAGAATGTTACATTCACACAGTTTACGGCTAAACATTTGCACCAGCAAAGTCTAAGTCTAGAAAGTTGATTTAAAAATAATAAATGCTTTCACATCTGGGGCCAGATTTACTAAGCTGCGGGTTTGAAAAAATGGAGATGTTGCTTATAGCAACCAATCAGACTCTAGATTTCACTTTCTTTTACATACTAGAGAATGTCAGCTAAAATCTGATTGGTTGCTATGGGCAACATCTCCACTTTTCCAAACCCACAGCTTAGTAAATATAGCCCTTGGATTGCTACTTCTGTGTTCTTACCTGGGGTTAACTAAACACAGGATTTCTCTTTTTATGTTCCATTCTGTATTAATGTCAAATCTACCCTTGCCTTCTGCCCTGCCAATAACCACTGATCAAAGGTGGCCCTAGGTTTTGCAGGACCCTAGGCAAAAAATTTGATGAGGCCCCAAATATAAGAGAGAGAGACAGAGAGAGGGGGGTGGGGTATAGGAGGAAGCTATACTACCATGATATCTGTCTCATATCTATTGATTGATCTATCTATATATCAATGTATCTGTCGTGAACATCATTAACAGTTCTCCTTGTAAATAACAAAATAGGTGCTCTGGTGCCCTATCTGCACTGAGGGTGCAAATATACAAATTGGTTGTGAGCGACACTCAGAGGGCCTCATTCATTAAAAGCGATTTTTTTTTAATGCGATTTGACATTGCGGCGATTTTGCAGCGATTTTTTTTTTCTAATTCATTAACACGCGATTTGTTTCAAACACAGGGGATGCTACGCGATGTTTAAAGGGCTTAATTGCGGTGATTTTCATTAGAAAACCACCGCGATTAGCCCTTTAATCGCGGCAAATCGCCTGACATTGAAAAAACCTAAGTGCTGCATGGTTGCAAGCTGTAGCCATGCTGTACTGATGGAACGAATGGAATGATATAAAGATGGGGGGTTCAAAAAGCGCACATCCACTTATTCACCTTCTAAGTCTTAAAAGTCATTAGGTATCTGAAAGTGGTTACGGTATCTGTGGTGCTCCGCTGGCTCTCAATTCTTTTGACTGTATATATATATATATATATATATACACACATACATTTAGACCATAAGAAAACGCTTAGTTATGGTCTAAATGTATGTGTGTATATATATATATATATATATATACACACATACATTTAGACCATAAGAAAACGCTTAGCTTGTGTAGTGTAATCTTTACTATTTCACCATCCTCCGTTTCCAAGAGATACCTCTAACACTGGTTTCTTGAGCCGACGCCTAACTGGAGAAAACCATTGTGGCTAATCACTGCTCCTGTAATAACGTCATATGCATTACAAGTCCCATTCAGTGTAGCACGGCTGATCCTTTGTGGTATCTAATCAATAATAAAAAAAATGATACAAAGGAATTGCAGGACTGTACTGTATTCAAGTCTGTGACTTTCCTGTTAATATCGTAGCCAACGTTACTAAATTATTTCTTAATGGTTTCAACAAAGATTGTCTAACATTTAGCCACTCAATAAGGTAGGCTTTTCTATATCATCTTTTACAGATTATTGAAATAGTTTTTCATTCAATATAACACAGAAATACATCTGCAAGTAGTTTACAAAATGCCCAGATGGTATATGGATGCATGGACAGAATCATCTATCTCTGTGACATACATGTCTGCTCTTGTTATGTCTGTGTTATCAAATGTAACACCCCTGAACACACTGCTTTATAGAAAAGGAGCATACCAGCAAATAATTTAAGGGACTGAGTCTTAATATTGTTTATTTTTTTTTATGGATGTCTTAATGATTGGCAATAACACTATGTGACCAAAAAAAATAGTATTAATAGCATATGTTATTGGCGCTTACAGCCATCCGCCTAGGAATAAAAAGCGAATAAACAGAATTTATTCATAAAATACAAGTGATATTAGTAATATTAATAATAAACTAGTAAGACAAAATACAATTATCTCAAGGTCAGTGTGGCTTTTTTCTTAGACAAATAATATGTTAGGGCCAGAATCAGAGGTCCGAACATCACCTGACTCCCGCAGGCTGCTTGTGGAAAAGGGTGATTCTCTGGCAGCGTACATGCGCGTGACAGATGTTACAATACAAATATCCAGGTGTAGTTCCGTATGCCTGGGGATGCATCCAACAAGACAGTTGTCCCCCTCCGCTCACCCAAACTCCATAAAGTGGGCGGGGATGGGACCTACCATGTAAATTTGACAGTAGGGGCTGGGTTCGTGCGGATCAGCAGCTGCATGTACCACTGATGCGCGTGGCAGATTTAAGGCAGAGTTATGGCTGCGTAACTGCTGCCATAACCACATGAAAGGGGGGTGACAGGGGAGTTCATTGTCCTCTTCCCTGCAGACTGCCAGATCTCCGTACATTCGCAAAACACGCGGACGTCTGAATATGGCCCATAGTGTATTTTTTGTAATGGTAAACTGTTGTATTTGCTCAAATACCCAGGAGTTTGAATATGTCTCCAAGTTCTGGCACACATTCATTGCTTTTGTGACTGACATAAATCTTGGCAGCAGAATACAGATTATAGGATGTATATTTGTTATTAACACTAATTCTGTCCGCTCATACCTAGCTCTATATCCAGCAGCTCTGCATCTGCTGTAAGCCACTCACATTTGTGAAGCACTGTTAGATGTGCTATACTACGCTGCATCTGCTGTTGTAGAAAACGTACCATTGAAAAAAACTGTGATCTAAGATTAGCTCTATTATAAACACAGTAGGTGGGTATGATGCAACTGCTATATTTTACTGAACCATATTTTACAGTCTGAAATCTGTATAATAAGCAATGTTACTCGGTAGACAGTTTCCTTCTGTAAAACATTAACTAAAAGTATACACAAACAGCGGATCTCCAGCTGTTGTTGAACTACAGATTCAAGCATGCCTCGTCAAGCTCCAGCTTTAGCATCCATGCCTCAAGGATGACCAGCTGCCTCACACAGGCAAAAACATGCTGGGTTATTTCGGTAAAAGTAAAATAAATGTCCATTTCTGACCTGGATTCATTGTAAGAGGATGTAATGTAAGCTGATTAGACTGGCTTCTCTTACACTGCGACATTGCTAGGAAAATATACAGGACTCATAAATATGTTGTTAGTCTTAAAATGACATAACTAAGAATAGAAGCACAAGAAGAAAGCTCCAAAGCCTGCTCATAAAAACAAGGACATGAACTGAGAAAAATAAGTGGCTCTTCTTCCCAGGAAATTCACAGCAAGGCACTGGCTGACCACAAATGAGCATATAAACAAACTTCAAAAATATAAGTACTTGCATACACAAGTTAGCATGCATATGATTAATCATATATCCTTCCGACTAAGGAGAAAGGACTTTATGATATGGTATTGCTATATTTGCTTTAAAAATCAGCATGTTTTGGGGTAATAGCTATCTTTGTGTACTATCCTATTGCTGTACCCATAGAAGCTTATATTTCTATTGATTACAATGTTACTGAGGACATGTCAGTGGCATTATATTCATATAATTAAGATCGTACAGGCTGGACTTAATATACAGCAGGGATCTGGCTTCACAACTCTGTCTAGTATTATGGAATTATTTATGCAATTCTTTTAAAAGTATTTTTTTATTTTCTATTAATGTCCCTTTTTGGCATTAATGAATACACACATTTTTCATGAATTCTAAATCTGCCCTGTCTATGGGTAACTATTAGTTTATAGTGGGATGCAGCAGACCTGCCGCACCAGACCAGACAGTTCAGTTTTATAGGGGATACTTAAGGGAGTAGTAGTCTATGGGGAGTCTTAGGGTTAGGCTTCAGGGAAGGGGGTCTTAGGGTTAGTCTATGGGAAAGGAAGTCTTAAGATCAGGCTGAGGTGAAGACAGTTTTAGGGTCAGGCTACATGGAAAGGGTAATAAAAGGGGTGGGTTAAGGTTAGAATTAGTATAAGGGTTGTGATTACATTAATACTCACCATTCGCCACTGCATCTTCATTCTTTGGTGGATGGATTGCTTCTCCTTGGTAAGGCAGAAGCAATCGATTTCATAAAAGGGCCATTCTCAGCGGCAACTCACACCCATTTACTGGACACGACATTGTTTCATCACAAGTTACCTTGAGTATATGGTGGCAAGCTGAATGTATTAGATCTATATTACAAGGTCACAAGGTTTGCTGAATATTTTGCACAGTAGGTAATGTAACAATAACAAATAATACGTTTTGATTGCGTTTGAAATAACCTATGTAATCTATCAAAAATGAACTGAAAACATTGAGGTATTTTACAAAGGCATTTTGGTATGTGACACATGCTAAGGGCATCCACAGATTCACAGTAGGTAGTATTTCCCCAACACCGTCTTCTGCATATTTAGAAAGGAGTAGTCAATCTTATAGGCAAGGGTCAGTCAATATAAATGAGCCATGCAATCCATTAGAGACTGACATGTGGAGTGTCTATTCCGAGCCGCAAATACAAACAAGTGGCAAGGAATTGCATCAATAATAACTGATGAACGCATGTTAAACACCTTTGCAGATAATAGGTTAAGTTTGCACTGGTTAAGTGATTAGGTGGTAAGTTTATACATATTGGACGTCCTGACAATTGTATAGCAGCAGAAAATAATAAAAATTAGAGCGTATGAAAAACTTAGAGGGTTATAGGTACATGCACACGTGTCTTTTACATGCAGTAATGCCATACTAGATTTAATGACAGTGGGTTGCATCCAGGTTGGATCATGGTGGTTTTTTAGTCTGTGGGTGCAAACACAATCATGCTACATGGCTGCAACACACTGCAACCCATCCAGAGGAATGACACTTTTGACATTTTTCCAAAAGAAGGGCTGGGTTGCGATCAAAGATAGGTTTTATTTCTAAGTACAATGTATTGTGTAGGAGTATGCTGATCCAGACAGCCTCGCTTCCACAATTTTATGTGGGCTAGAAAACTGAAGGTAGGCCTTGAAAATTCTTGTTGCAATGTTTACTTGAACAACTAATTCTCAGTGCAGCTTATACAAGTGGTCACAAGAAAAATGTTTAAATGATTTCCTTTGCAGAATTTGAATTTAAGAGTTGAGACAAACTTTTTTTTTACCAAAACACGTATTTCTCATGGCATTACACATATGGGAAAAGAAAACAGAGAATAAAAGTAGAGCGAACATTCCCAATTAAAACAAAGAGGTAAAGTTCCATACAAATGTTGTGAAGAGCAGACGCTCATAGGAAAGAACATTCTTCAGAGCGCCCCTGATGACCAGAGTGGACAGAAAATTATTATTATTATTATTGTTATTATTATTAACATTTATTTATAAGGCGTCACATGGTATCAGCAGCTCTGTACAGAGGCAATAGCAAAGCCAATAGTTACATATAAAATACAATAATTAACAGAGGGCATAAAAACATGAATAAGGAATACAATACATGTACATTGCAAAAATAAAATACATTACAAAAATAGCAGAACAATATGTAAGGAAAATAAAGATGCTGGACATGTGTGTAGGAGCAGATGAATAAGGAGGGAGATAGACAGTAGAGAGAAAAAGGTGGGAAGTGATGAGGACAGGGTAGAGGGATGATGACAGGAGGTAGGAGGACCCTGTTCTTAAGACCTAACATGCTAAGTGATAGAGGGTGAACAAACAGGAGACACAGTGATGAAGATGGGGAGGGCTGGCAAGCTTAGGTGGAGGAAGGGTAGGCTAGCCTGAATAAGTGGGTTTTGAGGGAGCGTTTGAAGGATTGGAGGGTGCTGGATTGCCTGATAGGAAGTGGTAGGTTGTTCCAATGGAGAGGGGTGGCCCAAGAGAAGTCTTGGATGCGGGAGTGAGAGGTAGTTATAAGGTTGGAGTTGAGGCTGCAGTCACCAGCAGAGCAGAGGGAAGGGAGGGAGTGTGGATGGAGATAAGGGAGGAGAGGTAGGAAGAGGAGGAGAGAGTCTTGTAAGTTGTGGTATAGTGCTTGAAGAGAATTCTGAAAGGGACAGGAAGCCACTGTAGAGATAGACAGAAAGGGGAGGTGGAGGCAGTGCATTGGGAGAGGAAAATAAGTCTAGCTGCAGCATTTAGTATAGATTGTAGGGGTGCAAGATAGACCACAGGGAGAGAGGAGAATGTTCAGATGGGAGATAACAAGAGAGTGAATGAGCGTTTTTGTAGCGTCTGCAGTTAAGAAGGGTCTGATGTGAGCAATGTTGCGGAAATGAAAGTGGCAGGACAGTGAAAGGGCAGGGTGAAGGGGTGAAGGAGAGAGAGAAGTCCAGGGGGAATAAAAAAACATGATAGAAGAAATCAATGTGACATTGGACCAATTTAATCTACCGGTAATACAGTACACGTGCGAGCGCCACTGTACCAAGAGGGAATTCTGAATCCAGAGGATCTAAATCAGTCCTGGTATAAAGCTGACTGAGAGGTAGGACAGAGCAGCAAGTGGGGGCAGTGCAGAAAATCTTAGGATAAGTTGAGTTGGCGTAAGTCCGTACAAGCGAGGAAAGTTCATAATAATGATGTGCAAGTACAATACTATATTGTATATGATCCATTCATCATACCCAACAGTCATATGGAGTACTTTCAAAAGATATATTGGAAAGTGTATTTGGGGCATAAGACTTACTAGATTGCAATGTACAATATTTCTTGGAGCAGATTAGGAGTAGTGTTAGAATAATTGTATCGTGTTTTCCATTCTGTTACATGATTAACACAAACTTGTATACTTTAGCTTTCAATACAAAAATTTCCCCCTGCTTTTAATAATAACAGTGCTGTGTGACTGGATCATACTGTAATGCTCGGCCATTTTCCTGACCTGTCCCAAAAGGCTACTGTGCGACTCACCTTCCTCATTAATCACCAGCATCGTATTAAGACTTAAGAGTGCTTTCCATATGCACAGAGTAGCAAAAATCCACATGTAGGGGGCTAGTGGACTCCCATAAGACTCCCCTTTCACTTACGGAATTTAGCTGACTTCCGCAATCATAGTCCTACCTTAACTTCTCTGTGCGTATTGTTGTGCGAATGTAGCCCTTGGACGTGTGGAAGTGCCTAAACCAGCCCATAATGTACAATTTAAATGCCCCCCACCCCCACTGCGTATTCTCTCACATACGCAGTATTGTGATACTGAGTTTTGCACCTGCCAGAATCAACTCCGTACACACTAAGGTCCGATGCGTAACATCTTCCACACACAGTTCACAAAGAAACAACGGCTTAAGCACATGGGACCGGATTCAGATTTAAGAAGATGTTGGGTCCATGTTAACGTACGTAATAGATCCGTACGTTAATACAAAATAAATACGTTTTGTAAAATGAATAAATTTCGGAACACTTCCGTGTTGTGAAAGCAACCTTATCATTAGCGTGCGTGTATGTGACGGAAGTTAAACGTTCGCAAATACAACCGCTTGTCTACTGCATTACCACGCCCATTTTTGCTATTTACATTCCGATGCCTACTTATTAATAATCCGTCCGACCTTTTATGTTCGTACGCATTTTTAGACGTACGGAAATTACTTACGCATCATTTCAATTACGCTTCATATCTCCATGGTCTGCACATGCGCCCTGAATAGAAATCACTCCACTTACGCATTTTGCGTGCGTAAATTACCAGACTTTCTTCATTCTGAATACGGTCCACGGCCTGCGTAAGTCAGCTTACTTTATTAAGTCCGGTCCTTTGTCTTTACCTGCTGCATGTGCTTGTTCTAGCCATGCTTGTTACTTTGATGTGCCAATGTGAACAAGCTGCTCCTTGTCTCTATAGGTATTTAGCTACATTTATATCTTTGCATTTGGGTTTTCTTTTGTACTCCAGCATCTAGTGTTCTCTGTTATTCTGATTCCTGTTTGTATCTGTGTACATTTATTTTTGTATTTGGTCTGTGCTCTAGCATCTATTTTTTTCTATTCTGCTTTGTGCTTAGTGTTTCCTCTGATTCCTGTTTAAATCTGTACTCTGTAGTGTTTATGGTCTGTAGTCATCTAGTATTGTTCTCTGTTGTGTCCATGTTATTTTCTTGTTGCTCTCAGTTCACAATTCTCCTGTTACCTGTATTTATTTCAGGGTTGTTGACTTTCTATTTCTTCCCCCCTAGAGATCTCAGAGGGAAGAAATAGATGTTGTATGGGGGATGAGTTCGATGACATGATTTATGCAATTTGTGTCCTTAAGCCCAGTATCCTGTCCATCAATGCCACTTTTTATAGAATTACCAGGGATGGGGGCATGGCTTGATTATGCAAATTACATCATCGAGTCTTGCCCAATCATTTGTAACACTAGGAATAGCAGTGTTGCTAGACAGGGTGGGTCAGAACTTGAGGCCGTGGTTTTCACTATATCACAAATTTGCCAACTTTCCTGGGATACCGGCAGAAGTGCCCAAATTTCCTGAGTCTCCCAAATATTCTGAGAGAGCAGGCAACGCTGATTTATATTGCGTGTGCACTCAGTGCTAGATTAAATCGTGTGGAGGCCCATAAGCAGTTAAATTCAGGGGTCCCCCTCACCTCCTAGTGGTATAACATTATTAAGTAGTGTGCATGTCGGCCACTAGGTGGAGAGGACCATCACTACTCTATATTGCTGTATATTATTATGTAGGATGCACAAAATTTTTTACAAACTGACAGCTGACAGAAGATGATTTAAGAGACAAACTGTAATATGAATCTGAAGTCTATGGTTTATGTACTTTAAGTTATTGGGTACATTACATTAATACAGTATTTTCTCTATAGAGTCTTTAATCTAAAGTTTTCGTCTCTTTGAGTTAATTATTTTTCTCATGTTTGGTAACAATTTAGGAAAGCTTGATTGTAATTTTCTTTCAAGATCAAATCAATATTATTCTGATCCATTGTTGTGGGGATCTCTAAAAGTCAAAGGGCCCATAGGTCGGTACCTATTCTGGCTATATAAACCCTTTTGATTTCTTTACTTGTGTCTGGTTTTCAGAGTTTAGCTACACCTGGGGCTGCCTTCGAGGGCTGATGACCTGCTGGGTGCATGCCATGCAAGCCTATCCCCACCATCATAGCTCAAACCAGGCCCTAGTTAGACTCAGGTTCCATTCGCTGCTATGAAAGTCAGATTTTGGAAATACAGATAGCTGACAGCTAATTGTTGGCTGTCTATATTTCAAAACTCTGCCAAAGCTTTTATAATGAATGGGTAAATATACCAAATTTATTTTTCAGCAAGTTACTCATTCATTAGCTTTCTGACATTAATGGAAGATCCGCCACAACATCCGACTGGATAGGTTAGTGTAGAAGAGGAGTCTTAGGGTTAGGCTGCAGGGTGGGAATACATTTTAGAAGAGTAGACTTAGGATTAAGCTGTGGGGAAGGGATGTAATGTAAAAGGGAGAGGCTGTGAGAGGGCAGAGAGCAAAGAAGGAGAGTCTTGGGGTTAGATTTCGACAAAGTGTGTCTTAGGGTCAGGCTGTGGGGGAGGGAGGGTTAGGGTTAGGGTAATGGAAGGGGAGGGTTAAGGGTTGGGGAAATACTCACCAGTTGGTGCTGGGGATTCTTCCTGGGGATCTTCAATTCCCTGATAGAAAACCGCCCTTTGAACCACACCCATTAGACTCCAGGCTCATGGAGCAGTTCCATAATACATCCAGAGCACATTTAGCAAACAACCTGGCTGGTCCATTGTGTGATATATAGCACTTGCCCTTATGTATCAATCTCCAATGTCCTATAGATTGTAAGCTGGTGGCCTGAGCCCTCTGTTTGTTACTAATTAGTTATGTTATAATGATTGTTATAATTATAAAATGTGGCATATTCTGATGGTGCTATATAAAAACCTGTTAAAAAATAAAATAAGAAATAGTATGTTCACTATATGGCAGTAGTAGTACATTTTTCATGTCGTAAATTTTACAATTTTTGCCCCAGGGATTATTTATCATCAAGGGATATTAAGGCTGCCAAATGCTTACAAATGGGCTTGTTCAGAGTTTAGCAATAAAAAGCAGTCACACCCCATAGTCATTGTTTTACAAAAGGTGATAGTGCCTATAAAACCCCCAACACTGTTTCTTTCATTATAACAGAATACAAAAGGAAGCACAGGTTAAGTGCTTTATAATGTAATCTGTTCTACAACATAATAATGTCTTTACATCTTCTAAGTACTTGTAGGAATGCCCTCCTTTCAGAAAATATCCTTTCTGTGTGTAGCAATAAACTGGTAAAAGGCAATAAAAGTAAAGCTTTGGAATTAGTGACAGTGCTAATAATTTGCTTAAAAAGAAAAAATAGACTGTCATTCCTTCCCAAACATATGCCTACTACAACAAAAGTCTGCCCAGACCCTGTCTATGCTATAGATCTTTTGTTATATGACAGGTAGTATACAGTGCGCCGTGTCACTAGATTGTTAGTTTAATCAATAATAAAATAATTCTTCAGTTGCAATACTGGGATTATTTTGCTAGTCACATGCACATCAAAGAACAATCAAATATCAGATACTCAATATTAATCCAATCAGATTTCTTGTACTGTGTTATGTAATGCACTATGCAATAACTTAGCAATTCTCTTTAATTATTTACTATGTTCACTATTTTCTGGGGCGCTTCTATAAGGCATAATATGGACTATAGGGAAGAGCCAGACCCCGCACACTTTATGTGCGTGCGAGGGTCCGTAGGTACGCTCCTGTAGCGGGGAGTGCACGCCCCCTGCGCTCCCCGCTGTCAGTAGGAAATCCGGACACTTACGGCCGCAGACCTAGTTGTAACGGGGTTTCCCCCACCCTTCTTTTAAATGGTTATCCCCGCCTATATGGCGGGAATAGAGCCATCGTAAGTGAAGGGTCTGCTCCTTCATCGTAAGAACTAACATACATCGTTGTGTACGTTAGTACTTACGCACAGGGAATATTTGCCGCGTGCATGCACAGATGTTCCCTGACAGGCGACTTATGCAAGTGACTTACGTAAGTCCCCTGTAGGCCAGAGTTCAGAATCCTCCCCTATGCCCCTAAAGGGACGTTCAGAGTATCACACAGTATGTTTTCCTGAGTGCGCAATATATTTATTTTCTTACTAAAAGTTTAATCCTTTCAGTACAAAGTTAAAATAAAATGTGATAAATAATTTTATTACTGTAAATTTACAAGATCTTATAACTTAACTGTCACCATATATATTAAGTGTCACTGGCGTAGATCCAGACCAAAGTGCTTGTAACGTTTCGTCGTGTAACGTATTTACGCTAGCGTATTTTCTATGCACTCCCCTCGCTCGTACGTACTTTGGCCCTTTTTACGCTTTCCAAACCCTACCTTAACTTTTCAAAGCGTAAGTACTGACGTACGTAATGGATTCACGTACATAACTGCCTAACCGGCCCATACTGTACAAACTAAATGCCTCCCTCCGCCTACCAAACGTAACAACGGGTGTCGTATGGATGAACCCGCCCCTTCGTTCATAGTTACGCTGACGGTACGTACGTTCATAGTTACGTGGCGTAATATCTGCCGCGCCCATGTGCAGTAAATACGAATGGGCAATTTTACATCGGCAGGTAGCGTAAAAAAACGCTCGCAGATGTAGTTTAGGATCTGAGCCATTGTTTCACTAATGATTTTTTACCCTACAATGGTAGCAGTATTCCTATATATGTGTCTACCCATGTAAATTGGAAGGTGTATGTGGGCAATACTTTAAAAAATTAGGCTAAGACGGGGTTTTTTTCAGCTTGCAATGATGTAAATACATTCTCTACAATACTTGAATCATATAAATCTCTTGCTTCACAAAAACGTTGTTGATGTTTCAACTTGTAGGTTTGCACTAATATAAATGACCTTTACTGTGATTATTTTAATTGTTAACTTGTTCGCATTATTTTTTTTTTGCAGACAGATTTAATTCCTAACAGTTAAAAAAATATAAACATTATAGACAGTGATTGAGATTGTACCAGCAGCTTAAAGCACTCACAGTTCAACTTGAAAAGAGGAGACAGGCTGAATAGTTTGCATATTACAACTGTGTGGCATGTAAAATGATAGATGTGAAATGATGTGGAATGAAATCTAAAAGTATTTTTGTTTTTCTTTTCTAACACAGGCAGAACTGCACTTTACTACCACAGAAGATGAGCTTTATTTAAAAAATGCTGCCCAACCTCTCCATTATTTTGGGTCACATTCTTAGGACCTGAACTGTACAGGGTGCGATATCGCAGCACTATGTGAGCTATGGCAAGAGAAACCACATAATATTTACAAGAATACTAAAACTCTGCACGCGGAAAACAAACGCATTTCGCCCTGTGTGTGTATTAGCTAAAGGCTTCCAGCGCTGATCCAGATTCTCTTGAATCTCATGGGGCAGGTGCATAAAATTTAAGGTAGTGATCCCCCTGTTCTCCATTAGATTTTCTGATTGAAGTGTGCATAAATTTGCAGAGGGAGGGAGGGAGAGAGTCAGCAGGATGGATAATCAGGTATAATGGGTGTAATAGAGCAGAGGGATATTTAAGAAGGGAAGGGAAGGAAGGCTGCTGTTATGGAACTGCTCCCAGGGTGTGGAATCTAACTGGGTCTGGTCTTCTCTGGAGCCTCTAGTGGTGAGGACAGATTTGTGCGGCAGGTTACCCAGCAGGTCACGATCCCTAGAAGACAGCCCCAGTTGAAACAAAGCACTAGTAACCAGATGGCGAGGGGCAATAAACCAAAAGTATTTATTAGTGCAAACAACGGAATACAAGTAAAAGGAGAATGTAAACTGGGGTCAATAATAACAAAACCAGGAACAATACAAAACCTACAGGCTATAAATGCTGAGAAATATAAACTGAAATCAGAGGGTACACTGAGCACAAGGTAGTAATAATCCAGAACACTAAAAGCTGGAGCACAAGGGCAACTGAAATACAATGATACAAACAAGAGTCCAGATAACAATGAAAACTAGAGCACAAGGAAAAACCAGAATACAAAGAATTACGAACAAACAGAACAAGGGGAGCTGAATCACAAGTGAGCAAGGCAGCAGCAAGGCAGGAATGAACAAGGGTCCAACAAGGCAGAATGACCAGCACCTGAGTTAGTTAGGAGCGTCCTTATATCCCAGATGCTCAGGTGCTGTAAATTAATCGAGGAGGCCAAGTCCAAACAGCAGCCCCTATGGGCAGGTTAGGAGAATGTCCATGCTGTGCAATGAGTCCCACAGCAGCCCCTAGGGGAAGGTCAAGAAAGTGTCCAGCATGTAACAGCTGCGGGAGATGGAAGGTTAGGGTCAGGCTGCAGGGAAGGGAGAATTAGGGTCAGGCTGCGGGAGATGGTGGGTTAGGGTCTGCAGGGAAGGGAGGGTTATGATGCTCCGTGGATCAGTTGCTTATGCCTCAATGAGGCATAGCAATCGAAATCTCAGCTAGTTCGAAACTGGCTGGGAGGAAACGGTCCTATCGAAATAGGGCCGTTCTTTCCAGGGACCCACACCCATCGCAGGACACTCACCTTAATACCGCGGATGCATGTCTGTGACTCAACCAAGGCAAGTGGGACTCTTTGACCCTTTGTGGCATCCAGGGGCGTAAGGGTTCTGGGGGCCTGCTCCTATGGTTGGTAATGGTTGGTGACTGATAAATGCTGTGTTTTTTGACCACAAAAACAAAAACGTTATACTAGTCATACCTCATTAAAATAATACATATTCTGACATTTTAAATCCATAGGTGTATTTATTTCTGAGTATGGGTGTTTGGTGTAGATCGTCATCTGGGGAATGTGTATCATCTACCACTAGATGACCTAGCATTCCTCTCAGCTAGATAGTTCTGAATGCATTCCAACCAGTTAACTGTTGTAACCCTGTCTGCATCCAGCACATAAACACCAAGTACAGACACAGGACTGTATTCAGACCTCCGGATGTGGCACATACAGAGGACTGGAAGTCTGCATGGGCTTTAAGTTACTTTAAGTTATCCGCCCTCTGCGTTCCGCCCACAAGCCGATTCATGCGAAATGCCTAGTGCCGTCCACAATGCCTCTTTAGTATGCCTAAGGGTGTAGGCATGCAGAGGGCATGGAACGCCCTGCTGTACGTATCTCCTGAATTGCGTACCATTTGTAAGGAGATCCGCTACGTAACACCTGGCGCATGCATAGGCACTTATAAGGCTATTGCTGACTTACACAAGGCACCCTATATTAGACCAGTACCCATAATATATTGTTATGTGTCCTATAGAAAACCATCAGGCTTTCATACTCAATCCATTGCCCACCAGTATAATGCCTACAACATGAACCCTACGAACAGTAAAATAGACACATGCCAATGCAATGCCAAACATACACAACTCTTCGCCCAACTACATTGTCATGCTGACCAATAGATATACAAAGATTTGCTGCAATGCATCATCTATTCAATCCAAAATACAAGCCTCATGCAATAGTTTTCAACACCTATTCATTCACAGTTTACACTTTATATAAACACATATGTACCACATGGACATCAGACTTTAAGTATTAGGATAAATACAGTCATAATCATTAATGAACATGACTTCACTTGAGTTTCACAGTAAATTATTACTTATTTGTTGACACTAAAATTCAGTTTATTTTACTTATATTGTATATTTCCATTGTAAATGTTTTCTGCTTTTTTTCTATACATTCTAATGACTCATTTAGCCCAGAGTTATGATACTTAAATGCTATCTTGGACATAGTGCATGTACACTCCCAAGCAGTTGTAAGCATTTGCATATGGTGGATGCAATGTGTATTCACATGTAAATACATGTGAAACTTCACATTCACAGACTGTACTTGTATGCTGGTTGGGGTCACAAAGGGGTCAAAATTCTATCTCACATAGCACAAAATACATTTTGTGCCTGGGAACACTTGTAAGAGAATGGCACATACAGATGTGCGGGGCACAACAAAAGACTTGCAAATGGCCCAGTTTTTTATGCATATTACTTATATCACATTTCTGTCAATCCCCTTCCCTTTCTCTGACAGTGATTACCAGTCAGGTAATTATGGACCTTTTTAGAGGTTCAACTAATGAAAACAATTAGGAATAGAACATGGATGAATACTGATTCTCTATATAAAACCAGAAATGTTGTTTCCGGAAGATGTGTGTGTTTGTGTGTGTGTGTGTGTGTGTGTGTTTGTGTGTTATATATGTTATATAAGGTATATATAAATACATTTCGTCAAGATTGTACATATTAGACAATGGAAGGATTTGGAATTTCCCTGCTCATTGTGGCTTTCATGGTCATTTAGCGAATGCACTGTGAATGAGCTGTTTGCCAGACATATGGGGATCACCATGAACCAGCACAGACACACGTCTCTGCTCCCCACTAAGTTATTGGTGCAGTAAAATAGGTGTTCCTAGAAGAGTTTGATAGTTTAATATTAATGTGATTGGCTGGGAGCATCACTACACACACACTCTACAGCAGCAGATGCTCATGGTCACATTACTTAAGTAGTGCCTGTGAGCTTAAATGGAGAAAAACCATAAATACTGTAAAAATAGCCTTGTTATACCAATTAAAGTGTAAAGTGAAATTGTAATTGTTTTGTACTTGTTAAAATGAAAAAAGAAACACTTCTTTTTTTTTTTTCAATCAATATAACATTATTAATAATGTATAAGGTTTTCCCTATTAGTTTAGATTAAAGAAAAACAACAAAACAATAACAAAATAAAGCCATAAAAAACGATTTAACCTACGAAATATAAATCCCAAGTACAGTCTTAGTGAATGGCAGTGACAGATGTGCTAATAGGTTCATAAGGTAAATTTCGAGAAGCATCACCTGCTGGGGGAAGGGCAGGCATAGTGATTGGCAATTACAATGAGACAGCTGTACCAGGCCCTAATCTTCTAAGATGCCCACACCCCATCTGGAACCCTGGGTCAAAACAGTACACCCGGATCTAAGGGGTTGCCCTATATACATTTTTATAATTTTTTTAAAACATTATAATAAGAGGTTAGGAACTTTTTTTTATTTGTCAGAGTCAAAGAGGTTCCCTGAGAGAGGTCTCCTGGCTCTGAGCAGTATCATGGAGACTCTGTGGTATTCATCCCAGAAGAGCAGCAAGCACAACATCATGACAGGGAACAACATCCATGGACAGTGAGCCTAGGGCAGCATAAGTCCTAAATCAGCGGTCTTACTCAGCTGTGCAGGGCCGGATTATGGGCCACGAGGGGCTGGAGCTGAAATGGCCCATTGGAGTGGGCATGACCTGCCTGCGTTAGTGTGACCAGTATGGCACAAGGAGGATATACTTACTAACATTACTTAGCTCCCTGTAGGCTCACGAGGCACATCTGTGCTCCACAATGGCTGATGGGAGGGGCTGCTGCAGTAGAACATGTGCAGCCTCTCCATAATTGGCCATTTTGCTTATTACACCACAGATCTGCTCAATCTCAATAGGCGAGCAGTGACCAAGGTGCATGGCAGTAGTTAGTAGCCACGTAGCTGGCTGGACGATTGGCCATTATATTAATTGGATTTCTTGATGGGCCTTTTTTCAGATGTAGGCCTGGAGCTGTAGTCCCATCTGCCCCATTGTTAATATGGCCTTGCAGCTGTGCAATTAGTATCATAAATTGGGTAATGCAGATTTTCAGTTGATGCTATAAGGAACAAATGAGAGACACTTTGCTCCTGTCTTATTTAAATGTACATTGTTTATAAGAATTTAACTGATAAAATATTGTGCTGCTTTAATATGACGTGGAAGAGGTAAAAGGAATGTCAGTCCTCTAATCAGAAATCACAAACAGCTAGTGAACAGATATAGAACACTCAGGCCCGATTCAAGTGCTTTTTCTGTGAATTTACATCACAGATTTTATTTTGCACCTCATAAAAGTGAAATTTTCTTACTGTAATAGACGGGAATAGGCACACTTCACGGTTATTTATGTTTTCATGATCAATTGAATCGCACCCTTGGAAAATAAATATTTATATAAAAAATATAATAAGAAGTAGAAGAAGAACAGTAATAATAGAATACATTGGCAATAATGCTTCCTACAGAAAGTAAAATATTTTTCTATTATACAAAATATTTTTCTGTTTTACATCTTAAATTAAAAGCTTGAAACATGAGCATGTAGGCGATAAAGTGCTTTGCCATTAGTGATGAACCTGTCATTTCATGGGATCTCTTCTCCTGACACTGGGTCTTCATACATTTCTAGCAGAATAAAAGGTTAAGCGAGATCGGCTACTAGACTCCTAGTGTAACAAGGAAATGAATAAAAACACACACTGTAGATGTGAAGCTCAGCCTGAAAAAAAAGCCTAATGAAATCCAAGTTAGATAGTAAGTTTTGAATTTCTCTGTAGCCCTGGGCCGCCTTAATATTTATAGCATGAACATCTCCATTACTTGCAGATCCTGTCAGGCTGACTTTGAAATGACATTACTGAAGTGAAAAGAAAAGTGGGCACGACTTGGAAATGATTAGAGTGTAATGTTAATAATTTAGCAATCCCATACACACAGATCCTGGAAGACCCATCATCCCATAGGCATCATTTGTGAGAGCAGAAATATGGTGATCACACAAGAAGCAGGGAGACACTGAACAAGAACTGCTTGCTGAAAGGACTGGTGCTTCAAACAAACACACACACGCACACACACACACACACACGCACACACATAGATATATATACACTACACACTTGGGGCCTCATTCACTAAGCTCGAATTGCTAAAATTCACGTGATTTTTAGCTTAAAATTCGCCAAAGGCGATTCACTAAGCAAAAAATCACGTGAATTTAGTAATTTTTTATTCGCGGGTCCGCAAATCGCGGTCCCGACTTTTTCAATTAGAAACATAGGATGTTTCTAATTCACTAAATGCGATTTCAACGATTCGCGGTGAAATCGCATTGAATTCACAAGACATAAATTCGCATCTCTAGAGATGCGATTTTATGTTTTTGTGCCGATCGCGAGCATTAAAACACATGTCTGTATAACAGACATGTGTTTTAGTGCTGAAAAATCCTAAATTCGGCATGTC
>WWET01001801.1:162567-175166 GCA_011038615.1 Limnodynastes dumerilii | reverse complement strand
ATAATAATAATAATAATAATAATAATTTATCTGTCTATATTAATTGTTTTATGGCTTTAATTACATAATAAATATTAAAACCGCCTATGTTTCATGCAAGCTCCATTAGGGTTATTTCTGTGAGTACATCTTGAAGCCTCTATATGCATTCATTTGCATGTTGCGCGTTTTCTGTACATGGAGTTGCAAAAAGTTGGATAGGAAACACGCTGTATGGTCAACAGATTTGCGCATCCGCTATCCAAGAATTCTGGATCAGGTCTTGTATCTACTGGAACTCCATTTTAAAATTCACAGCCTGAATCGATATAGAGTCTACAATACCATTATCTAATTGTCATTAATATAGATGTGTTTCTTATTAGAAAACTGACCTTCCCATATCCTAAACTGTTATCCGAGTTCTCCAAACAAGGGACCGTATTCACACCTAAGAGTAAGTTAGGTGTTGACAGAACCGCACCTAACTCACTCGTGCAGCCTCTAACCCGAGTACCATAGGGCTACCTTATCTTACTGTGTGTAGTTTCCTTCTTTAAAAAAATTCCTCCCTCCCCTCCCACTTCTAAGTAACTCCCCGGGGCGGCATTAGCGCGCCTCTTTCTAACTAAACTGCTCCGTGTGTTCTTTAAAGAATGGTACGTAGATTGCGTAAATATACTACTGCACATGCGCAGTAGTTACATTCGGAAAATTACGCGCCTAAGAAGCCGGAGTGTGAATACGGTTCAGGGTGTCCATTTTAGGAGGACACACACCGATATTTACAAATAAGGAATTTCAAACAATCTTCCAAAATGTTATTTTAAGCAGACCTTTCAATATCTGCAACGTGCACAAGTCAGGAAGAACAAGATGAAGTAAAATAGTGGGTACTGAGGTGTTCCTTCATAAGGTTTATCTGCTTGTCTGTATTGTTCTTCTTAACTTTTGTTACATTATTGTATTTATTGTTCATTATAATTGCACCACTTGCTGTGTATTTAAATAATAATAATGAAGGATAATTATTTACACTGTGTGCTTTTTTAAGAGAATACAAAATACAATTCATAGAAGCAAACGTTCAGAAACATTTTTCAACACTGCAAATTTACACACAAAAAGTAGAAACCAATTAGAAGTGTCAGCTCACTGGTGGCACCGGACAGAAACAATTTTGTGCTCCTAAATGATAGGAATTCAGTCATCTAAGTGCACAAACCTGATCCATCATCACATCATTAAAAAAAAGATAGTGGACCTGATCCAGAGTTTTTGAGAAGCGGATGGGCAAATCTGCTGCTCAAACTGCATGCATCCTATTCAGAGTTCCAACATTTGCACCTCTGGATAGGACAGTTTAATTAGGTGCACCTATTGGTCACAGCCGGATTGAGGGCCTTGTGGGCCTAGGGCTTAAAATGATCAAGTGTCCACACTATATAGAATGCTTTAGGGAAGAATGTCAGTCCCTGACATTCATCCTTATGCACTGCAGTGAGAGGACCTGAAGATCTACAGTGTGAGGGGGGCCTATTTTCAGATGGAGGCCTGGGCCATTAGCCCCACTGTTAATCTGGCCCTGCCAGGGCCGTCTTTTCCACTGGGCTGTTTGGGCTAGTGCCCAAGGGCCCCCACACATCAAGGGGCCCTTCAGCAAAGCCCAGCACTAGCCCAAACTTCCCAGTGAAAAAAATGGCCCTGTCTATTGCTTTCCCCTCCTGCAGCTTCTGTTTAGACAAGGGGTTCTCAACCTGTGGTACGCATGGGCTTCGGGTCCAGTAGCTAGGAGAGCTGCACAGGTCCGTGCAGAGGTGTGCATATTGCTTCTGCCTGCAGCAACACTCCCTGCAGGCAGGATCAGCGCATCACAGACAGGCTGTGCAGGTACGGAGCTGAGGGGGTGGAGCTTCCTGCTCCAGAGAAAGAAGAGCCACAGAGATAAATGAAGTGGAGGAGGCTGTGTTATGCTGCAGATGCTGGAGCAGGTAAGTAAGGATATAGGCGTGTGACTAGAAGTAATGTGGGAAGAGAGAGATATCAGAAGGGGGGAAATGTGTAATGTAGGCTGTAGGCAGAGGGATATAACACAAGGGAGTAATGTGTAATATGTAGTGTAGAGAGGGATATAACAGAAGGGGGTAATGTGCAATATGTAGTGTAGAGAGGAATATATAAGAGAAGGGGGTAATGTGCAATATGTAGTGTAGAGAGGAATATATAAGAGAAGGGGGTAATGTGTAATATGTAGTGTAGAGAGGAATATATAAGAAAAGGGGGTAATGTGCAATATGTAGTGTAGATACGGATATAACAGAAGGGGGTAATTAGGGTTACCACCCGTCCTGGATTGCTCTGGACAGTCCGGTAATTGAGACCGGTGTCCGGAGTCCGGAGGAGTCCCATTCCTGGACTATACAATGTCCGGGAATAATACTATTTCTAGAGTTACATTACATTTCCGCCTCTGAAATGTAATGTAATTATAGAAATGTTCCCGGACAGTGTATTGTCACAGACACATACACAGTGCCCGGACCGCTGCGTCCAGGCTCTGTGTATGTGTTGCTATGACAACACAACGGCATTACAGTGTGACACTGACGTACGGCAACGTCTTTAAGAAGCAGCAGCGGTGCCGCAGCGGATGGAGTGTGTGGATGCAGAGAGCACAAGACGGCAAATAGGTAGGAGACTTTTATTTTTATTTAAAGTTTATTAGCGGCTATAGTATGTGAGGGAGGAAGTAATGCGCAGATATAGTATGTGAGGGAGGGGGTAATGTGCGGATATAGTATGTGAGGGAGGAAGTAATGTGCAGATATAGTATGTGAGGGAGAGGGTAATGTGCGGATATAGTATGTGAGGGAGGGGGTAAGGTGCGGATATAGTATATGAGGGAGGAAGTAATGTGCGGATATAGTATGTGAGGGAGGGGGTAAGGTGCGGATATAGTATGTGAGGGAGGAAGTAATGTGCAGATATAGTATGTGAGGGAGGGGGTAATGTGCGGATATAGTATGTGAGGGAGGGTGTAATGTGTGGCTATAGTATGTGGGGGAGGGGGTAATGTGTGGCTATAGTATGTAGGGGAGGGGGTAATGTGCAGCTATAGAGTAGAGTATGTAGTGTATATGTAGGACTGTATAAATGATCAAGCTAAGTAAAAAAAAAAAAAATTTCAAAAAGCAAAAATAAATGTGCCGTTTCCAAGGTTTATTCCGAGGTGGGGGGGTGTCTGTGTCCGGTAATTTCTTTTTCAAAAGGTGGTAACACTAGGGTAATGTGCAATATGTACAGTAGTGTAGAGAAGGATATAACAGAAGGGGGTAATGTGCAATATGTAGTGTAGAGAGGGATATAACAGAAGGGGGTAATGTGCAATATGTAGTGTAGAGAGTGACATGATTTGGGAATACTGGGGGACATTTTTATTCCTGTGAATGGGTTGGTATGGGCCCCTGTGCATTGCTTTACCCAGGGCCTAGAATTCTGTTAAGACGGCCCTGGGCCCTGCCGCTGGTTACATGCAAATGGATGTGTATAGGCAGAGGCTGTGATCTATATGCAGCAGCCTATACAAGTTTCAAATGGAACACTATTCAGGCTTAAAAAGAAACCTCTGTTGTGTATGATCAAAAAAGTGTTTTAAAAAATAATTGTTGCTTAAATGTAACATTTAAATATTATGTGTAGGGCAGTGTTTAAACTGCAAATAGGGCTATTTAATGAAGACAAATATACTCCTTTTGACACTTAACACCAGCTCTTTTTGCGCAAAATTTTAGATGGAAGCGAAGGGAATATGGCATGCTACAGCACTCATAGCAGCACTAAACCGCCCATTTCAAATATAAATATAGTTGAACACCACTATAAAATCCACTAGTGTAGAGCATAATTGCCGACTCTCCCGAAATGTCCGGGAGACTCATGAAATTCAGGCAGTTTTCCTGGTATCCCGGGAGAGCCGGCAAATCTCCCACAAGGGAGTTTCCATTAAACCACGGCCTCAAGTCCTGCCCCCCTGCCTGGCAACACTAGTTTAATAGTGTTGCTAGGGATAGGGAGGGAATTGATGATGCAAATTGAAAACCAAAAAGGGGTAATTGATAGTCAAGAGGTGGGACTTAATGATACAATTTGCATAAAACACACCATTAAGCCACGCCCCCTACATGTATCTATGACTTCCCTCCGGGATCTCTCCTTTTAAAAGTCGGCAACACTGGTGTAGAGTACATGGACAAAAATCTTGGAAGACAGGACCCTTTACAGATGAAGATTCTTTCAAAGATGGTAAGTATAATTTTATTTATTTTCACAGTATTTAATCTAATCCATTATTTCACAGTAACGGTCCGGCTCTTTCTTTTATTACAATACTACTGTGGACATTAAAGGCCGCAGCAGGCTCTGGATTGCAGGGCATGCTGGTGCTTCTGGTTCTCCAAGTGCCAGCATGCAGTGGCATCCTTGGACATGCTGGTGCTTGCAGCACTATAAGCATTAGCATGCCTTGAAGTGCTGCCACCTTATTATTTATTTTATTTATTTATATCTGGGGGGAACTTACATTTTACATTAAAAAAAAACACAACGTCCCTGTAACCCGTACTGAGAGCTCCTACAGCTCCGGCTCCACCTTTTCACATCGTTCAATTCAGTCACGCAACTCTGTACAGGCCGTATAGCGGATACGCAGCTACGGATCCGCTAAAACTCTAAATCAGGGCCTTTCATTCTATGTCAACAAGTCTGCTGATTTTCTCATTATAACCAGAGCAGTAAAGATATGTGGAATCAATGCCTTTTAGCTGTGTACTGACGTTAGACTCAAGTCAATCTTCAGAATTGGCATTCTCAACAACTATAATTATTATCCCAACATTTTCATTTACTAGAGCTTGTTTCAGGTACTATTTATTGCCAGATTAACTGTTGGCCTTTACAATGCATGCTAATTCAGGACATTTTTTTTAACTATCAATGATTAGAGGTATTTACAACCCCAGAAGTTTTGTAAGCTCTGATTTGAACTAATTTTGTCTTGTTTATTAAACTTCTGCCAACAAATCTTTAATTTGTGATTCTTACTGCCCAGTTGTCTTCCCAAGACTTCCTGTCACTCATTTTACAATCATAGGGAACAGCAGGCAGCAACAATTCACAGAGGGTTTAAAAATAAAGAACACATCTACCATGGTTTCTGAAAATGTTGAGTAGTTGCTCATAGCAACAAAGCACATTTAAGCTCTAATTTTTTTAAAGCAGTAAATATAAATCACAAAATGACAATTTAGCTTTTTTTTTTTTTTGCAGCATTAATGATTATAAATAAATGGATAAAAACCATTTTGGCAATGTCCTAATTATTTTCTCTCTAATATAACCTTTTAAAACTTAACTTATTCGGCCAGAATTTGGAACAAAGCAGAACATGGGCCACAATCATGTAACGAGGAGATGCTTTTGAACAATTCCCTTTACAGTGTGTAACAAAAGAACATGTCCTTTGCTTCCCTTGCTTAGCTACATGGTTGAACCAGGAGCATATTGAGTAAGCAAATTTAGTTAGCACCAGACCCATAGATAAGAAAAAAAAAACTCATGAGTAATACAGAAATGTTCTATTTTATTCAAATGCTCATGGATGTCCGTAAACTAAAAATGGGTGACTCATTTGTTTTCTTCTTCAGTATATCATTGTGTTTTAATGCCATTGGTTGTATTTACCAGGAAAGCAATAAACAAAATGTATTGTTGTTGTAATGTAGTTACCATTACATTGTGTTTTTATACTAAAACTTGTGATTTCAGATTAATTTTCTGTTTCCTGAATAACATATTGTGACTCATGTACTAAAGGGCTTCAATGCGCAGTTACAGATTGTAATTAAACAGCAAAAGCACTAATTAATGTTCTGCAAGTTAGGCAATCAGTGCGAATGTATAGTTCGTGCATTGTGGTAATTGACTTGATCGGGAAGTACTTTTTGTAATACACCAAAATAAAAATGACGTTTAGTTATCTTACTGAATCTAAATGATGAGAGAGATCAAATTTGCAGGATGTAATTTCATTCCCATTGTGAAATTCTAACAACCTCTTACCACTCTTACTTTTCATAGGAACACCCACAAGGCTTTTATTAGGTACTTGCTTAGACTAGTTCAATAAAGGTATAAATCCTGTTACTGTCATTGTTGTGGCAGTCATAAAGGACCAAATGATTCTGAAATTAGAAAACCATTCATGAATGAGATTTCATATGGTTTTTAATTTTTTTTTGTATAAACTATGTTTACTAGCATTCAAAACTATACATAATATACAATATTCAACACTGGCAAAAGGTCATTTGTGAATGCAAGTTAGCTACTGATTTATTCATAGTATAGGAAAGGGGGGAGGGAAAGTCTGGGAGGGGATTTTTTTTTGGGGGGAGGGGTAAGGCTATGGGTTCTAGCAGAAAGTTGTAGGGTTCATAAGTTTCCCAAAAAAGTGATCAGCAGACTTGTATGAACTGGAGTCTTTGAATTCCATTCACGTCATCCATGTAGTAACACATTTGGTGTTTATCTTAGGCAGAGAAAGTGATTTCCTCACATAAATCTAACCTAGCATACAATTCTCTAATAGTGCTGTGGTCTCCTTGTTAAAATGCCTGAAGAGGGAATTATTTAAGTTAATCTAGGGAGCAGGAAAATGTAGAGGAGCCAATATTCTAGAGTTTAAGGGACCCATATATGGACTAGGTCCCTTGCCATGGAGGTACATCACCAACATTGATTAGTGATTCCCGGGACCATCTTAGGTATCAAAGATGGGAATCTATACCATACCGTACTTTTATCACGTTTCTGTGGTGATGGTTCTTTGCGAAGAGGCCTTGTAAATCTGCAGTGTCCAGTGAGCAGCCCCTTTTCTCTAGCCTGGGTAAACCTGGGAGTGTAGGCCAAAATTCTTCTGACAACATTTTATATTGTATAGTGATTATAAAGCGCTTGGAGATATAGCAGAGTCTCTCAAAGGATGTATGGCCTCTAGTAAGGTCGGAGATTGGAACTAGACTGGTCTGGAGGGAGTGCATGCTCCCTTCCCACATCAGGGGCCCTGTCTATACCCCACCTTCAAGAAGCGTGGTTGCTGGTCAGAGTTAAAAGATGACTTTTGTGAAACTAAGGGGTGAAAGTGGCATGGAGATGTGGGCCAAAAATTGAATATCTTTAATATGTATTGAAAGTCTTTATATAGTGATAGCATTGTACTTTATATACTTTACAAATTAAACATTATAGAACAATACTAAGAAAGATGGGGATAAGAGACTATAGGGTTTGAAAAATGAGGTTATGCTACATATAAAGTTTACCAGTGATTTTGGCAGATAAGAATTTTCAGTGGGCTATATTATCTAGATACACAGCAGTGACCAGGTCCCCACCTAGGTAGAAGGTTCTAGATCTAGAAATAGATTGCATGAAAATCTATGTGTAATATGGTAAATTTTGGCTTCAGGAAGGACTTGAAAGATTTCAGACAGAGGAATGTCTTACTCTATAGGGCACTCTATAGAGTGGGTGAGTCCGCCATCAGGGGGGACATCTGGGACTACCGTCCCAGGCGCAGTACTCTTGGGGCCCACCATCATTAGCAGACCAATGCACAAGGAAGAATTCACCTGTGGACTGGCCAGCTGTTAACACGGGTCCCCGGGGCCCCACCCCATGTGACAGTACACAAGGGCAGGCCCAACGGATGTGTCCTGGGCACCACAACTTCTGACAGCGGCCTATAGAGTGGGCAAAGACTGTCCCATAACCCGGAGTGGGAGTAGGTGATGAGTGTGAAAGCTAGCAAAAGGAAGTCTATTTAACAAAAATCACAGAATCTCTTCTGTTACAACTATCACATAATGGCAGTAACCAATTAATATTTGATTAGTAAACATGAGCTTTATTCTTTCCGTAAAGGTTTTTTATTGAATATTTATAATGTGTTTAATTTAATTAGAGCATGCACATTTACTTATACCAGGATGGATTATTTCATTGTTATAAAGCTTAGCGTGTACCTTGGGCACAGATGGAATGAGAACACAAAAGGAGATAAAAATACACAGTGGTTTAGTCACCAACAATAGAAAGCAAGATAGATGAACACCATGGAGCCAAGGTGTACGTTATAAATAAAATGTACTAAAAAAAAATACAAAAGCTAGTGACAAAGGCAAAAACTCTAATTACTAAGTCAGGTGATTTCTTGTGAATTGATGTTGCATTATGAATATCCCTGCCATTCTCTGCAAAGCAACAGACATAGTGCATGCATCTTTGATGACTTTAATTTCTAGATATGTCATAGTTTGCAGTCTCATTACTGACAAATATGTACTGCTGGCTATTTCATTTATTTCGTTATTATAGTACCTTGTAAACCTAAAATATTTGATTTTGAGAAGCTTATCTGAGCTGTGTAATGCACCTTTAATGAGACATTGGTGTTACAGTTAATTGCATTGTCATCTTGAACAAGGTTGGATTAAAATTTGAAATTGGCATTCTAGGTTGAAAAAAACAAAGTCTATATGGACTGTGGCTCAAATGTCATAGGCCAAACCACATTAACATATTTTATTGGTGAAATCCCTAACCTCACTAAAACATCACCACCTCTGAAATACCAGTGGAGAATCTCATAATGGGCAGGAGCATAACTCCAGGGCATGCAAGGGGTGCAACTGCTACAGGGCTGTGGCAGCCACTCTCCCTGCAATGTAAGCAAACTGTCAGAGGCTAAAAGCTTAAAACAGTGCTCAGCACTCCATGAGCCTCTGACAGATTCTATCAAGCAGTGGCTCACCCAGCTCCTCCTCCAGTCCCGCTTGGCTCCATCTAATCCCGCCCATCAAGACCCAGGCCCCGCCTCCTTACTATGAGGCCTGAATCTGTTACCTTTCACCCCTGCTAATGGGGGAGAGTTTGTTGTAAATTTACAGGATTACCATCTCATGATGGCATTAAAATATGAAATACTCACCTCCAACATCTTCTGGCAGCAGTTGTCACTCTCCTCCGGCTCCTGCAGTCACTAACACGTGGGTTTATAATAGCCTGAACTATTATGTTTAGACAGAAAATGCATTACCACTAATTACTAATGATTTCTATTTGAAAAATATAGTTGGGAAATTGGTCATTAATAGCATACCTGAGCAGAAATGTCCATTCTCTTGTAAGCCTGTGTCAGCAGCTTAAAGAAGGAGGAAGAAGAAAGTATACAAATCCATGTAAACTGATGCCTAGGTCATCTCTGACATAAACATTTTCTGCTGTACGAATCTCTAAAACAGGTATGGGTCCCCGCTAAAAATGGCCCTATTTTCTCGATGAGGCACAGCAATCGATCCCCTCCCTTATCCCTAGCCTGACCCTAATACTCCTAACCATCCCCTTACATTACCCTAACACTCCCTTCCCCGTAGCCTGACCCTAACCCTCCCTTTTCCCTAGCCTGACCCTAATACTCCATTCTCTATAGCCTAACCCTAAGACCCCCTCCCCGCAGCCTAACTCTAACCCTCACCTTCTATGGCCCTAACCCTAACCCTCCCTTCCTAAGAGTCTAACCCTAACCCCCCCCCTAAAATGAAATGTCCCCGGAGAGGTTACTCACCTCTCTGGAGCTGTCAGCGGTGGGTGCGGTGGGTCCTGTGAAAATAAATGGTGAAGGTGGCAGATTGGCTCACTCACCCATTCATGAAAGAAATTCTAAAAAGTAACTTTCGGCTGTCTCTATTTCTGAAAGGAGGCCATCGTAGCGGGGACTGCAACTGTCTAAAACAGAACCAGCAAACTGGTTAAGCTAGCAATTTAATGTATTAGAGCGGTGGGAGTCCCCGCACTAATGGCTGTCATTAAGAAGTAGAGACAGCCGAAAGTTCATTTTCAGCTGTCCCTATTTCGAATGGCAGCCATTTTAGATTTTTTCTTTAATGAATGGGTGAGTATGCAATCGGCATACTCACCCATTCATTTTCAGAAGCGCCGCCGGACCACAGGAGAACTGACTAACCTCTGGGAACTTTTAGGCTTAGGGGGATTGTTAGGCTCTGGGGAAGGGCGGGTTAGGCTTAGGGCCTTGGAAGAAGGGGGTCAGACTGCAGGAAAGGGAGACTTAGAGTTAGGCTGCGGGGAAGGGGGGGTTAGGCTCAGGCTGTGGAGAAGGGAGGGTTAGGGTAATAGAAGTAGGAGGGTTAGGGTAAGGATTAGGGAGAGGGTTGAGGATAGAATCCTTACTTACCTTTCGGAGCACCATATTCCCTATTTTCCCCCTTTATATCCACACGCAGTTGTCTGACTGGTAAGACTTACATACAGTAAAGCGCTGCATTAATATTTACATCACATAAATAGAAGAATATATGTTGACATATTAATTATTTTTGAAAAAAGAGCTATGGTGACATTTCATTGAATGTATTGGAGAAAACAGCAGGGCTTTATAAGAACTAAAAATATAGTTTACAACCAGGCCAATTGCAGTAAAAGTAGTGTTTTTCATGCAATTTTCAGTATAGTAAAATATTTCCAAAAGCTCGCTATTAATCCTTGCATAAGCTTTGAGAAGGGTATTGTTCAAGCCTTGTTTGTGGCAATATTCCCATGAGTAATTCTAATTATCCTTTGGATTACACTTATGAACATAATGCTGGCCTCTGATTCTCAGTAGATCTCCTTAGTTTGAACTTTATTGTGAGATCTTTGAACTTTTGTCCTTTTTTTGCAGCCTCTTCCATGCAGAATACTAAGCTCTGGCAGATCTAGATCAAGAATAACAAGTTCAAACAGTCACACCCTGCAGAGAGAGTCAGACACAGTAGGGTCAAAGGAGTCTTTGGCTTGGTTTGATGTGCAGTCATGTAGGTCCCAGAGAAACAGAGCTCCTTTTAATAATCTGTATCATGTAGTAAATAGATTCCATCTAACTATTTTAGGAAAGTCTGTCTAAAAATCAAAAGCGGCTGCATAGCAATTGCCTAAGTCATTCCAGTATTTGACTGTGTACTCTTTTAACAAGTACACTAATCACCTAAACATACGTGTGACACTTAATAAATGAAACAGTTGACAATTCATTTTCATTGATAGGTTCATTGGGCCTGATCCAGACCTACGGGTGCCTTACAGCCGCCAGAGGTCTGTACGGCCGCCATCGTAGCAGGGAGTGCATGCCCCGTGCACCCTCCCCCTGGCGGGCGTAAATCTGGACATGTCCAGATTCCTACCCTGAAGTTTACGATCCCCTAATTTGCCCCGTCCCCTAATTTGCATGCTTTTACAGGGATATACGGCATGCGTAAAGGGGGGAAAGCCCCCTTTTCGTAACAGCCGTCGGCTGAAGATTTCCACGCAATCCACTCCTTACTCAAAGTGGGGGTGGTGTGGAATTCTGGATAGTGCATAAGGGCTGAAACAGAGGGTGTAACTGCTGGAGCTCCCACAACTGGGTCACTATCAGGGCACCAGGGAACACTTGCAACTAATACCCTGAGCCGAGTCTTTTCTAGAGTTGCACAATAGGGAATTGTTGCACAGGGAGGAATTCTTAAAAACAAGCCTTCCTTGTGCATTGGTCTCCTGGAATCCTGGAATCTTTCCGGGATGATCTGAACCCGGCTGTCCACCTCTTTGTGACAACCTCACAGCCTATACTCTATGCTCCAACTTTCAAGTGCTCCCTTAAAACTCACCCCTTGAGACAAGCTTACCAAATTCCTCAACCTACTTCCTACCATTTGCCTACCCTATTTACAACTACTATGATAACTAGATCGCCTTCCATGATTAAAACAACTTGGTCACTTTGGACTTGATTCACAGTTAAGAAGCTGCTGCTATTTCTGTGCATATTTTTAGAAACAGTTAAACTGCACATGTGTGGTACCATTATTTATGTAATCTAAGTAGGTTTAAAGAACATTGACCCCTTAATAGCGATTTATAAATCCGTTCGTAATGAGATAAGTAAGAAGGGGTGTGCCAGGCCAAGTTAAGAAGAAAGATAAGAAAAATGGGTGGGGGAGCAGGGCCGTAACTTGAGATATGCAATGGGGCGGCTGCCCAGGGAGCAAAGCTTAAGACGGCACCAATAAATTAATATTTGTAGTTAAATTGGCTTGAAATTCAGGGGCTAATATTTCTAGTAAAGACTCTGTGGGGGAGGCATTTATATGGGGCAGACAAGGCACAGTTTGCTAAGTACGTTCATTCTTTAGCAACTTAAGAAGATACATATGCATAGGAACAAAAACAAGAGTATGTCAATGGAGTTATCATGGGCTTAAAATGAGTTACACCTGGGCTAAACCATGGTGATTGTTGAGGGAGTCAAGTTAATTGTATTCTTTGCATGCAGGGATATATCTTTGAATTGCTTACTGCACACAGATACTGAGCAGCTTTACTATCACACTGTTATTTAGACTTGGGATAGGAAACATCACCTCAACTGTAATACTGTTTGCAACAGATGAAATATGACCCCTGCAATCATCATGGTTTAGCTCAGGAGTAACTAATTTCAAGCACTTACTTAAGTCTGGATCCAGCCC
>WWET01001801.1:144867-162450 GCA_011038615.1 Limnodynastes dumerilii | reverse complement strand
GGCCTTAACTATAGTAGTACTGGATACGGCCCATTAAGGCTAATTAAACTTCGAACCTCTGAGCACAGCAGTAGCATGGATCTAAAGCCGGATCCCATTATATTGTTAAAGCGAGGGGAGCCCACTCCCATCAAACAGATAAGCTGACAAACTGTGGACCCTACCTAAAGATTTCCACGCAATCCACTCCTCACTCAAAGTGGGGGCAGTGTGGAATTCTGGATAGTGCATAAGGGCTGAAACAGAGGGTGTAACTGCTGGAGCTCCCACAACTGGGTCACTATCAGGGCCCCAGGGAACAACTGATACCCTGAGCCGAGTCTTTTCTAGAGTTGCACAATAGGGAATTGTTGCACAGGGAGGAATTCTTAAAAACAAGCCTTCCTTGTGCATTGGTCTCCTGGAATCCTGGAATCTTTCCGGGATGATCTGAACCCGGCTGTCCACCCCTTTGTGACAACCTCACAGCCTATACTCTATGCTCCAAACTTTCAAGTGCTCCCTTAAAACTCACCCCTTGAGACAAGCTTACCAAATTCCTCAAACTACTTCCTACCATTTGCCTACCCTATTTACAACTACTATGATAACGTTGACCCCTTAAGAGCGATTTATAAAGCCGTTCGTAATGAGATAAGTAAGAGGGGCGTGCCAGGCCAAGTTAAGAAGAAAGATAAGAAAAGTGGGTGAGGGAGCAGGGCCATAACTTGAGATATGCGATGGGGCGGCTGCCCAGGGAGCAAAGCTTAAGACGGCACCAGTAAATTAATATTTGTGGTTAAATTGGCTTGAAATTCAGGGGCTTATATTTCTAGTTAAGGCTCTGTGGGGGAGGCATTTATATGGGGCAGACAAGGCACAGTTTGCTAAGTACGTTCATTCTTTAGCAACTTAAGAAGATACATATGCATAGGAAGATAAGGCTGCCTTTGGCTTCTTAAGTTAGTTAAGAACAAAAACAAGAGCATGTCAATGGAGTTATCATGGGCTTGAAATGAGTTACACCTGGGTTAACCATGTTGATTGTTGGGGGAGTCAAGTTAATTGCATTCTTTGCATGTAGGGATATATCTTTGAATTGCTTATTGCACGCAGATACTGAGCAGCTTTACTATCACACTGTTATTTAGACTTGGGATAGGAAACATCACCTCTCAACTCTAATACTGTTTGCAACAGATGAAATATGACTCCCCTGCAATCAACATGGTTTAGCCCAGGAATAACTAATTTCAAGCACTTACTTAAGTCTGGATCCAGCCCCATGTGCATAATTGTGAACCTATTTGTTCTTATCTCCCTTCTTAACTGTGAATCAGGTCCTTTCTCTGCATACAAAAATTTCCCCTAGTTTTGCTACTAAAGCTGGCCATACACTGGGACGACTATCGATCCCAGCGCGGCTTCGGCTGATCCGTGTCTGTACTACTCCCTGCAATAACCGCTGCTGCGTATCTATGTACTATGCATCTCTGACAGCTTTGAAGCTTTCGATTTAAATCAAACAAGTTAAAAAATGCAATAATTGTACCAGAGCGTTTCTGGTGCGTTTATTGGATGTTTTAAAAATTGATCCTGGCCACTAACTAGAGCGATTTTTGGCCTGATCCACGAGAATTGTAGGATCAGGTAGATAATCGCTCCAGTGTATGGCCATCTTAACACTGCTGTGTGACTGGATAGTACAGAAGCACTGTGCACTCTTACCATGCAAGCAGGCTGGTCCATTGTGTGATATAGAGCACTAGTCCTTATATATCAATCCCTAATATCCTATAGAGTGCAAGTTTGTGGCAGGGCCCTCTCACCTACCCAGTCTGTCTGTTACCACCCAGTCTTGTTAGAATAATGTTAAAATTGTAAATGCGCTACGTAATCTGAAGGCGCTATATAAAAACCTGATATTAGATAAATAGTACTGTAAACTGAGGTAGCACCAAATTGCAATATCAAGCTAGAATGTTAACAGGACTCCATAGGGGAGGGGTAACTTCCTGCATGTGCGCAGACGTGTTCACAGGACTCCATAGGGGAGGGGCAACTCCCTGCATGTGCGCAGTTGTGATCACAGGACTCCATGGAGGAGGGGCAACATCCTGCATGTGCGCAGACGTGTTCACAGGACTCCATAGAGGAGGGGCAACTCCCTGCATGTGCGCAGACGTTAGGAAATCTCTTTGTGCACATGATCACTGACCATTTCCTTTACTTACTTATTTTAATGTCAGAGGCAGTTTGTATAAAGACATGTGATTTAACAATATGATTTAGTCTGAATGAGGAAAAACGCTATATATAATCTATGATTTGTATAATATAAGTATGCAAAATAGCAATGTTTTTTTTTTCCATAAATTGGTGTATTTTACACATGGGACAATTATCTGGAAAATCTGAAGCCCAAAGCAATGCATATAATCTCTTTGTATCCTCCTGCCCTGCCTGCTGCTTGATCAATGTGCTGTCATAATAAGCGGACCCCTCTCATGCTGGCCACATTGTTTCTGTCTCCAGGGTTACTATGGCTAGAAATATGCACTTGTATTGGTGATAGCATTGATTTGAAAACATGCCCATATTTTTATCTAAATGAAATGGCACAGTTATAGTCACTGTGGTTACCAAAGAATAGACACATTTCCTTCTTCAAATCAAAGATTTCCAGAGTAGTTAAAGAAAGTTTTAAAGGCTACACTTTTCTACCGTTGTAGCTTATCTGTACCTGCTGAGAAAATGAACGATCTAAGATTTATACACTGATATGTTCTTCTGTGTACTGACATTATGTAAATAAAAGGGATTTTGTAATGATATAGTACAACACGCAGCACCATCTGAATATGTTTCTTATAGCCAAAACGTGGCCTTTTAGCTAAAGTTCTTTAAGTAAAGCCTTAAGTATTGCCAGATGGGTCCGAAATATAATCACTCCTTTTTTTTTAGGAAGGCCAATGACGATCAGAAATGCAAACATTTTACAATATGTATTACCTTTCCTAAATGAAAATGTCTCTATGTTCAAACAGAATGTCTGCCTTTAATGTTCCCTGACATCAGTTCTCTTTTTTTACCACTAAAATGACAGGCAAAATAAAGCACTTTTCCATAATGCTTCGGAGTGCCAAATAAAAGAATTTCATTTTATAATGCTAAGTTGTGATTGCTATTTATATTTTTTTGGGTAAGCGGAATATTATATTTTATAAAGTAAAATATTATTGCTATGGGTTGACACTATGCCACAGGGAATAGCTAACAGTCCAAACTACCAACACTGCTGTGTAACCTTATGGAAGAAGATATAGTGACTTGCGAATGTGCTCTGTTGGTCATGTTTGCAATGGGGTAACACATGGTTTTCTTTTTATATATTTAGATTCATTTAGAATAACCAAATTTCATCAGCCATCATCTACAGATTAAGGGCCGGATTCACAGTTCCGTAGTTTTCGTCTTACGTGCGTTGTTTTAAGAATCAAGCTACTACACATTTACGCTATGTATGGACCAATTCTGTACGTAGATTCCGTAAGTGCAGTCTTCCCATAACTGTGACTCCAGACCTAATACATTAAGTTGAAATGTAAACCCAACCCACACTGTGAAATTGACATGTTCTCCTTGCCCCCCTTACGGAGTATAGGCAGGCGGACATGTCATCCTGTCAGACGGATCTCTTAGTGTATTGGAGATCTGGATCTGGCCCTAGGAAGTTAAGTGAAGAAAATGTAATTATGCATGTTTTTATTATTCATATGTTGGACATGGGTGTGGGGTGCCGAAGAGAAGGGACATTTATTGAAAGGGCCGTTTTCAACCCCCTTTTTCGTAGAAAGAGCTGCTCAGATACTTCCTGTCCCACCACAGACAGGTAATGCCTATCCCTATATCCCCATCACAGACAGGTAAGGCCTATCCCTATATCCCCAACTCCAACCCTTATGCTAATTCTCACCCTAACCCTCCTTTTACATTATCTTAATCCTATCCCTCCCTTCCCTGCAGCCTAATCCTAAGACTCCCTTCCCCGCAGTCTAACCCTAAGACTCCCTTCCCCGCAGTCTAACCCTAAGACTCCCTTTCCCCGCAGCCTAACCCTAAGACTCCCTTCCCCGCAGTCTAACGCTAAAACTCCCTTCCCTGCAGCCTAATCCATTGACTCCCTTCCCCGCAGTCTAACCCTAAGACTCCCTTCCCTGCAGCCTAATATTAAGACTCCCTTCCCCGCAGTCTAACCCNATCCATCCCCTCCCCTGCAATAACCTGTCCAGTCATTTGATAAATATTGAAAACCGTTGGGTCAGGTAACAGGTCGCAGGATGAATTTCAGAATAGGGACATATTATCAGCTGTGTGTAAACCAAAAATGGGTGTTCGAAGCAGTGAACGGATCCCTTTGTTTATAACTATTCATTGTTAACATATATGATTATAACACATATAATTAATACTTATACTGTAGAATGAGCTAAAGATACTTAGACAGAAAGCGGGTCACACCTTATTACTTCTTATAAGCATAATTCATGTCTATTCCCTATCGCCTCAGCAATACTGTCCAGAGAAAAGGGTAACTTTCAGCATCTGCTGAGCCTGGGCACTGGCCTTCTATGTCTAATGCTAAATAAATTAGAAGCATGAGTTTGATGAGGCATCTCCAATGACTACATTATAAAAAAAACCTGCACTACTGCTGTGAATGGAAGGTCATGATTCAGAATATTATATTAGAGGAAATACAGTTACTTTTCACTGCATAGAAGTAGCAACTAAACCTTTTCAACCTGTTATAGATCAATGATCCCTAGCATATAATCTTTTGTCATCTGTTACATGGTTACTGCTATTGCATAAAAATGTCCTATTTTTGATTATCCTGATTACTTAACAAGCCTGGTTCCAGATGATTGATCCGTGTCTGTTCCTATAGATTAATGCTTGCCATACACTACATGCTTAGAATACCATATCAGCCAATCAACTACACTTTAAGGTTCAACAGCATTTAGTAAATTGCCCAAACATTGTAGAGTTAGCATGTAGTGTATGGCTGGTTTAACTCTGTGAGGTCAGAAACATGAATTAAATAACTGTTTTGTTGTTATTTGAAGACGTTTTCTCTTAATGCCATTTAGTAAATTAATTGATTTATAAAGCACTGGGCATAGCTTCTCCAGACACAGCTGTCCCCATTGGTTTATATAGGGATGGTGGGGTTGTGACACTGACTCTGCTCCGCTTCTTCTCCTTTTGTATTGCTAACTCTGGATGATGATCCTATTGTTAGAGACAGACCTTACCTGTTCTTGATGATGTTTTGGGGATCAGTTGCAGGTTCCTTATCCAACATGTTAGAATACGCAGACTTCCTCTGCACATATGTGAAAACCTACCACGCACAAGCAGATGACAGGAATCCTACAGATCGTGACATTGCTGCAGAAGAAGCAACTCCGAGGATCACATAAAAGGTCATTTTTTAGCCAGTAGAATATTTATTAGTCTTTGCAATTCAAATGATTTTATGGGTTTCTGACTGGTTACACCAGCGGGGTGAATTGCAATCACAAGTAAAATGGGTTAACTATTTAAATTTGTCAGTACAGACATGCTAAATGCTACCCATGCTATCAGGACTACGATACATCCCAGTGATGGGGGGATCAGAAGTTTAAAGGTGGGAAGGGGAGAACCAGTAACAACATGGAACCAGATCTAGATTACCTACATGGGCACTGTATTTTTCAGCACTGATCTGGATCCAGAAATCCTTTCAGGTTGATAAACCAACCGCAGGGAAAGATGTCTCACACAGTGGAAGTGTGGGAGTGGGAGGCATGCAAATAGTATAGTAAGGGCTATCCAGACTCCCTCACCGTCCCCATATATGTGGGGACTCTGAGGAAATCCTAAGGTAGGGGTGGACATCTTTACGAGCGAGGGAAGCCCCATGTGGATGTCTGGATGCAACTTGGATCTGGCATTGGACCTCTGTTACCAGTGTGGCCAATGCTCTGATCACAGTAGTAGAGGGGTAGGACCCAGACCATAAATACAACAGTCAAAAAAGCCTTGGCCAGCACAGAGCTTAAACCTTTTATTCAATGTACAGAACAGCATTCAAATAACTTCTAAAGAGCATTTTACATTTCTAATGTATGTTATCATGTTATGCATTGACTTTAATCATTATTTTTAATTGAATCTATATTACTTGGGCATTTCTGATTGGTATCTAAAAGCACCTCTTAAACATTATGCAACTTCAGCAGAAAAGCTAGGCTGAGAATATTGGGTAAATCAAATTCAGAAATATGAACCATATAAAAATATACTTTTTTTGTTTATTCGTGAGCAACATGTGCTATAATGCCTTTTATGACCAGTGGGTGAAAGCATCTTAATGTCCCCTGAAAAAATTGGAACCAGTGCATGTAACCAACACTGCAAGTTATGCTTTTATCCTAATTTGTATGTATTGAAATGACTCCAAATCAGCTCTGAGGTTACGATATGTAATCTAAGAGTGTGCTCTGTAGATATAATGGTTATCTTTGGCAGCCTGTTGAGTGCACTGCACATGTTCACGTTAACGACACGCAGGACCAGCAATCTATCAGTAATTGTGCATCGTTACAAGAGGAGTAGCTAAAAGATGAATGTAACAAGCTATCTGTCCTTATTATTAACTACAGTATGCAAAGGCCAACACTATCATCTGCCAAACACTTAATATCAACTTATCAGAACAATGTTATTTCTGGAAAATGCTTAATTATAACATGAATAATAACATAATTGTATCTATTTTGCAGAATAAACAAATGTTTTTCTCATTGAATGTGATATAAAGGTGGTCTGAAGGATATACTATGTTTATATATGTCATCACTTTACCAAACACTAAAGACGAAGGAGAAATTGAAATATTACCAATGCTCACTTCCTCTATACTTGGAGGAAAGACATCCAAATTCATAACGAAATCATTCATAAATCATTTATTTGGAATGGATTCTGCTAACCTCCACGTGGGATTTATGCTGGAGTGTTTAGGCTAAACAAGGCCCAGAAGTTTATCTTGTTTCATGGCTTTCAGACAGGATTCTTCCTTGGTGAAGGCATATTCACCCAGTTATCCCCTACACATTTCTCCAATGGTGACGCCTTACTTGACTAAGATGGTAATTATGGCCATTCAGTTTGATTAGGAATACTGCAAGCTCTCTATGTGCACTCCACCTCTTTATTATTGGACCAGGAACTATGCAACATAAACCAATCCCTTCTAGACCATTTTTCACAATCTCAGGTCTGAATTTAACATAGTGTATCTTCTGAAGTACTTTTTTGTGACCTGGCACATTACTCCATCCAATCTGAAGATGTTGTCCATAGCAACCAATGAGATGCTTGCTCTAACTTTCCTATTACATACTACAGAATGAAAGCTAGAATCTGATTGGTTGCAATGTTACTTTTACACAGTTTAGTAAATCTAGCCATGGCCATCATCAGGGGGGCAGCCAGACACAGATGGGACTCGTCGATACTTACCTTGGCTCTGCAGAAGCCAGCGGTATCCTTCTGCCGATACTTGCTGCTGAGAGCTGCACATTAGCAGGCGAATATGCAGGTAAAGACTTACCTGCGCATTGGCCTGCTATTAATGCAGGTCCACGGTGCCCCCACCCCCTATGTGATGTCACCTTTGATGTTACATAGGGGCGGAGCACTGCAGATGCATACCAGGCTCCAGTGTTACTGGAAGCGGCCCTGAATCTAGCTCCTTTATTTCCTGTTTTACTTCTACTTTTTTATGTGAAATTCTCTGTCCACCATTGTGTTACCCTTTCTCTCTCATTTTTGGATGTTTTCCTCTTTGCAGCTGTGTCCTTTCTTCCATCCCCTGTGTTTTGCATGCATGCTTCATCTTGTACATTCTCTTTCTACCTCCCTTGTGTACCTGTAAGTAGTCACTTTGGGGGAGTCAAGTTAATCCTATTCTTTGCATGCAGGGATATATCTTTGAATTGCTTACTGCACACAGATACTGACCAACTTTACTATCACACTGTTATTTAGACTTGGGATAGGAAACATCACCTCTCTACTCTAATGCTGTTTGCAACAGATGAAATATGACTCCCCTGCAATCAACATGGTTTAGCCCAGGAGTAACAAAGTTCAAGCACTTATTTAAATCTGGGTCCAGCCCTTTGAAACAATGTCTTGGATCCAATCAAACCTTAATCCAGCACTGGAAAGGTATAGCACCGATTATAGTGCAGGAGAGATGGCATCACTGATACATTTGTATTCACCCTTGATGAAAAGCTCTCTACTTTTCCATATTGCTTTGAATTAACATTTTATATGAATACAAACTAAGCTTTAAAAAGAAAGTTTTATTCTAATGAGTGTGGTGCAGTATTTATAGTCCTGGGAAACTATTTTGAAGAATAACATTCTTTGTATCCTGCTTGTTGAATTAAAAATCTTTAAGGGCTTGTGCACACCTATTTGTGTTAATGCATTTTCACACATTAATAAATGCATGAACAGCACATTAAAAATAGATCAAATGACTGTCATTGATGCTATTCCTTTCCATTTCATTTTGAAGTTTTAATGGTGTATTTTAGGACTGATACAGCCAGTATATTACAATGTGTTACTAAAAATATAGTGCAAGAAAAGCATTTTATGAACATGCAAAAACGCAACAGTGCGCTACTGTCATGCCGTACGGAGCAGAAATTATGTTAGGGAATTAGACTGTAATATAGCAGAGGTTGAAGGACTGTTAAAAATTGTAAAGAGCTACTTAATATGATGGCAGTTAAAAAAAAAAAAAAAGTAAAATGACAATACTGATAACATGGTAGTACTATCTGACTGCCAAGACTTCTAAGACGTCCATTAACATTCTCAACCCTATAGAATTGCATTGGTTATTGGCTGTAACGAGTCCTGTTTTTGATATTTTTTTGGGTGTTTTATAAGTTATTTTCACATTTTAAAAGAGTAGTCATATTTTGAAGGTACACATCTAATAGCAGTAGTAGAGCACATTACACAATGGAGCAGAGCCTGTGTCAGTGAATAAGCACTGTTGAATTTGTTGTGACCCATTCACCATCCCCCACCTGCTTCCCTATTGCAGCACAGGTCATTAGCATCTTCCTTTATGTCAGTCTGCCCCACATGACTGTGAAGCAACGTCCCTTTTTAAAATTTTCTCATTTTTGGAAAAAAATTTCAATTATTTTTTACATTTTCAATGTAAAACCAGAAAACCAGAAACCCTCCCAGGGTGAGCCACTGGTTTCCTAGATGACAACACACTATGGCGAAAAGTGATGGTACCAGACACATGTCAAACTGTTTTTTGTGAAAACCTCCTCTATGGTTTCACCAGCCCAGGTTGGTAAAACCCTTGTACTTGCTATAATTTTAAAAAGGTTCCGTTAAGTGGTATGAAACACAGATTATTGAAATACAGACAGCTGACAGCTTATTTTTGTCGGTTTCAATAAAAAAATCTGCCTAATTTGAAAGTGTTTTAATGAATGTGTAAGTATGCCAAATTTATTTTTTAGCAACTTACCCATTCATTGGCTTTCCAAAACCCAGTGCAGCACCCAACGGAAGACCCGACGCAGACCTACCACACCAGACCGGTACAAGGGGAAATAAGGTTAGGTTTCAGGGAGGGGATACAACATAGAAGGGGAGTCTTAGGGTTAGGCTGCGGGGAGGGGATGAATAGGAGAAGGGGAGTCTTAGCATTAGGCTGCGGGGAAGGGAGCCTTAGGGTTAGGGTTATGAAAGGGTAGGGTTAGGGTGAAGATTAGGATAAGGGTTGAGGCTGGGGAAATACTCACCAGTCGCCGCTAGTTATTTGTGCTGGGGATCTTCAATTGCCTCACTCTGGCAGTGCAGCAACAATCGCTGGTGGTGAGACATCGGAAATGGCTGGTAAAAAATGTCCCTTTCACAAAAGGGCCATTCTCACCACCAAACCACACCGATTTTAAAAGGGGGTAGATACACACTGTTTATTGGCTCCTTAGGGTGACCAGCATGCCTTGTGGACAGCAGCTCTGGTTACAGTTAATTTCTTGTTACACACTTCAAAATAACAGCTCTGAGTTACAGACAGCTCAGATCAGGACTTACAGCAACAGTGTGTCAATACATACTATATGATTATCAGCCACAGCTCTGCTCTGCATATGCTAAGCTTTCTCCAGTGCCATGATTATGAATCAGGTTTTATGTGTGAATGGCTTACGCATGAGGCCCTAAACAAAATTATTTCCTGAAGGAGCTTTTTTATTTTCTTTACATTATCTGTTTGGGACTCTTAATGATCTTCAATATACTGTTTTTAGGATCCATTACAAAGTACTACCCACAAAACATGAAGATCAAAGATGGTCTAGGATCTGTATGGTTTCAAATAAAAAAAATGGGTAGACTGGATGGGCCAAGTGGCTCTTATCTGACATCAAATTCTATGTTTCAATGTTAAGAAACAAATTTTTCTCTGTGTTTTCTTTGTCTGGTGTTATGCACACCACAAAAATTCTTACCACTTTTTTTAATTCACTGGTCGATCCAGATCCAGTGTATGCCAGCATAACGTTTCTTTCCTTTTTTACGCCTTGTGCATGTGCAGAACTGAAGAGCAGGAAGATCATAGCACAATCCTGGAGTCTGACGCCACTGCCATAACATGTTATTGATATGAAATTAATTAATATATGAACTACTTTAGCTATCTCTTCTTGTACATTTAGTTGTGGAGCAGTACTCACCTGCTCCTAGTGCTGGAACCACCCCGGCCGGCGTGCTGCAGCTGTCTCCCCGGCGGAACACGGCGAATCTGCAAGGATTCGCCGTGGACCAATGGGGAGGCAGCATCCTGGACCACGTGGGCGCAGCCGCTGGCCAATCGGAGCCAGCGGCTGTCGCCCAATCAGAGAGCGGCGCGGCGAGCCAATCAGGGCTCGCCGCGTCACTCGCTACGTCACTGGCCCCGCCCCCGCCAGGCGGCATAAAAGCCGCTGCGGCCGGAGCGGAGCTCAGTCGTCGCCGGGACGTCGAGGGAGAAGGAACAGCAAAAGAGCTGAAGACAACGGAAGAAGCCCCGCGGCCGCAAGGAGAAGACCCGCGGGCAGAAGCCGTCGAAGCCCCGCTACTGCCAGGAGGTAGTCAGCGGGCAGAAGCCGTCGAAGCCCCGCTACTGCCAGGAGGTAGTCAGCGGGCAGAAGCCGTCGAAGCCCCGCTACTGCCAGGAGGTAGTCAGCGGGCAGAAGCCGTCGAAGCCCCGCTACTGCCAGGAGGTAGTCAGCGGGCAGAAGCCGTCGAAGCCCCGCTACTGCCAGGAGGTAGTCAGCGGGCAGAAGCCGTCGAAGCCCCGCTACTGCCAGGAGGTAGTCAGCGGGCAGAAGCCGTCGAAGCCCCGCTACTGCCAGGAGGTAGTCAGCGGGCAGAAGCCGTCGAAGCCCCGCTACTGCCAGGAGGTAGTCAGCGGGCAGAAGCCGTCGAAGCCCCGCTACTGCCAGGAGGTAGTCAGCGGGCAGAAGCCGTCGAAGCCCCGCTACTGCCAGGAGGTAGTCAGCGGGCAGAAGCCGTCGAAGCCCCGCTACTGCCAGGAGGTAGTCAGCGGGCAGAAGCCGTCGAAGCCCCGCTACTGCCAGGAGGTAGTCAGCGGGCAGAAGCCGTCGAAGCCCCGCTACTGCCAGGAGGTAGTCAGCGGGCAGAAGCCGTCGAAGCCCCGCTACTGCCAGGAGGTAGTCAGCGGGCAGAAGCCGTCGAAGCCCCGCTACTGCCAGGAGGTAGTCAGCGGGCAGAAGCCGTCGAAGCCCCGCTACTGCCAGGAGGTAGTCAGCGGGCAGAAGCCGTCGAAGCCCCGCTACTGCCAGGAGGTAGTCAGCGGGCAGAAGCCGTCGAAGCCCCGCTACTGCCAGGAGGTAGTCAGCGGGCAGAAGCCGTCGAAGCCCCGCTACTGCCAGGAGGTAGTCAGCGGGCAGAAGCCGTCGAAGCCCCGCTACTGCCAGGAGGTAGTCAGCGGGCAGAAGCCGTCGAAGCCCCGCTACTGCCAGGAGGTAGTCAGCGGGCAGAAGCCGTCGAAGCCCCGCTACTGCCAGGAGGTAGTCAGCGGGCAGAAGCCGTCGAAGCCCCGCTACTGCCAGGAGGTAGTCAGCGGGCAGAAGCCGTCGAAGCCCCGCTACTGCCAGGAGGTAGTCAGCGGGCAGAAGCCGTCGAAGCCCCGCTACTGCCAGGAGGTAGTCAGCGGGCAGAAGCCGTCGAAGCCCCGCTACTGCCAGGAGGTAGTCAGCGGGCAGAAGCCGTCGAAGCCCCGCTACTGCCAGGAGGTAGTCAGCGGGCAGAAGCCGTCGAAGCCCCGCTACTGCCAGGACTAGGCCCTGAGTAGGGACAGGCGCTAGGCCTGCGTTCTGTTGGGCGTTTGCCCTAGTTTCGTTAAAGGGCATTAGGCCCCATAGTGGTAGTGCTGGGCGCTAGGCCCGTTAGAGAGCCTTAGGCTCCGGATAGTGTAGAGTAGGGACACACCCTGGTGTATTGCTGGTAGGTGGTACGGAGTGGCGGTGAGAGCGTCACCGGTAAGTATTGCCCCAGTGTTCTGCGTGGTGTGTGTGTCCTGTCTTCCCTTCCCTCATACGGGTGCGGTGACGGGCCAGAAGGCGCGGCCCCGTCCCGCTCGCCAGTAATTGGCGAAACTGAGGTGTCTGAGGCCTTGGCCAAGGATGACGTTCACCTCACCCGTAGCTTAACCTTCCCGTTCTCCCCTACAGGTATACCTGGTGGTGGCCGCCTTGTTAAAACTTGTTTCTTCCTTTGCAGCAGTAGGAGACATCGTGGTGAGAGTGGAAGAGAAGCTTCACGTCGTCGCTAGTGGTGTCTGCAGGACCGGGTAGGACCCACTGGGGTGAGAGGGTGGGTTTTAGTGCTGTCTTCCCCACAGGGCGCCATGGTCGGTGTCACATAGTAACCTCTAATCTCAATACATGTAAAACATTTGTTTTGGAAATGTTCTATTAACTACTTAGACATTGAATTTCTTTTGAGGATCATATTAAACAGACTAAATACACACTAAAGGCCTCTTAGAGTGCATATATCACAGGGTGACAACCTAGACTCTACATTATGAGATGGTTATATTTGAAATGAATTTTATGTCAGCTTATTCATTCCTCTTAACACGGTTACTAAAAATAAAAAGTGAACAGCAGGAGACCTTATACTTTAACCATGGAGGATTCCAGGTTGACTACGCTGAATTGAGAACAATATCTAATCTTCATTTGTAGCATGCTGCTGTAAGAGGGGGTTGGCTTAATTAATCCCCCAGGACCTGGAAGTTGACACTGTAAGAAAAAACTAGTGGAGAACTCTTTGCAGGGAACCCCATCTTGTCTGACGGATCCTTTGTGTGGTACAGGTTTATGATTTCATTACATTTGGACATTAAATTGTTCAGTGAACTGAACTCATTCAGCTCCCAGCATGTTGCGTCATGAAACTCCCTTGCAGGATTTTGGAGACTTCATTATCTTGAGTAACCTCTGTGACATGGCCTTTTGACTGGTTGCCACTTTCACTGTGTGAGGTTAGGCTACCTCAAAGCATGTGCTCATAGGAGTTTTTGTACAAGATTCTTTCACAAGTCAAACTCTGAATCTTTTCTCTCTCAGTATTTTACACCGTTCTGTATGAGATGATTTCTGTCGGCTAAGTCTTTTATGAAGTGTAACAAAGGATAAATATCAAAGCTGTGTGAGATAAAATAGGAAGTTAACTGGTAGCTGAGAGCACTGCTGAAAATGCACAGCAAAAGTATAACTGACATATCCTACACAGCAGGTTGGTAATCTATTAATGTTTGCTTCTAACTACCCGTGTTGGTTTACAGAACCGCTGTCTGACACTAAACATTGCAGGGGCACAAGGAACGTTACAGCATATCATAGTCCAATTTTGCTAAGTAAAAATAATATTTTACTACGGTGTAACTAATTCTATGAGGTTATTTTAAATCACACTCTCTGCAATGTTGGCATAACTGCGCAATGTTTTTTGCATCCATAGAATCATAAGAATGTTACACAAAGGACACATTTTTGTTGACAAATCTCTTATCTGAAAGTCTGTTCCGTTCATCACAAATAGTAAAAATAACAAAGATGCCAAAGAATCCTTATAGCAGCTATAATGATGAAAGTTGACTTAAGTCTACATAATTACACAGTTGGAAACGGGGGTAGGGAAATTGTCTCCAATGTGGACAAGATGTGCAATCTTCATCTGATGTGTAGTCCATTCCTGCAGGACAAGTGCTTTGTCCTTAAAACAATGGATGGAGAACCAACCTTTAAAACTTCTACGTAGTCCTTATGAAAATGATGTATGCTGCGGAAATTCGGATAGTACAGAGGGTGTTTAGCATGACCTCACTGTACTGCAAGCACTTTCCTTATCCGGTCCAGGACGTAACTCTGGATCCAAAGGATCTAGATCATTCCAGGGAATTCAGCACTTCTAATTACTGGAATACACCCCTTTTTTTCTGGATATGGTCATAGTCTTCATGCTCCAAAAGTGCAAAGTGCAACTTCATGACACTACTCAACTGAGCTAAGACAAGTGCAAAGAAAGAAAAATGTGAACGGTAACTACAAAGTACAGTTCTCTGTTTGTTTGCTAATGGTGCTTACATCCATCTATGGATGCAACATTGCACGCATCCGTCCCTTCCTCACCAATGAAGCTACCAAAACCCTCATCCACTCTCTAGTCATATATAACGCCTCGACTAGCCTCCTCCTCATTGGTCTCACGCTCACCCGTCTTGACCCCCTTTAATTTTTACTCAATTCTGCTTCCAGGCTCACCTCTCACACCGCTTTACCTCAGCCTCTCCTTTATGTCAAACCCTCCACTGGCTTCCTGTTCACTTCAGACCTCTCTTTAATCTCCTTACCCTCACCTTTAAGTCCATTTCCTCATCCACTGCTCCCTATCTATCTTCCCTCATCTCCATGCACATCCCTTTCTGTCCTCTCCTTTCTGCTAACCAGTGCTGTCTGACCTCCCTACTGGTCACCACATCTCACACCCATGTCCAGGACTTCTCCTGTGCTGCACCTCTGCACTGGAATGACCTCTCTTCTTCAGTCAGAATCTCCCCCACATTGCAGGTCTTCAAGTGCTCACTCAAAACGCACCTGTTCAGGCTAGCCTACCCCTCCTCCACTTAACATCCTCACTGCATCCTACATCTATCCCTTCTCCTTCCTTTCCCCTCTCCTCCGCTCACACCAGCAATCTACTTCCTTTCCCCTCCATATGTCTTCTATAAGTTCATCCCTTCCACTTAGTGTGTTAGCTCACATGAGCAGGGCCCTCCATCCTAGTGTTGTTCCTTCCTCTACCCCTCCCCCCTCACTTCATATCCTCTTGCCCCCTCTGCTATCCTTTTATTCCGTCCCCATCTGGTGGCTCCCTCTCAACCTTAAACTGCACTCTATCCCCTCCTCCCTGATCTGCAAAGATTGACATCTCACATTTTGCCTTGCTGTCTGTGGTTTTTTCACTTTATTGTATTTTTGTGATATTTTTATATTTGTATTGTATTTTATTATGTACTATGCTGTCCATCCCTAGCCTGTATGTCTGTATTGTATTTTGTTGTTTTTTTTGTACGGCACTGCAGTCACCTTGTGGCGCCTTATAAATAAACAATAACAATAATAATAATAATACATCTTCATTAATTGCTTACTCTCCGTTCTTCTTCATTTTTTGGTGAAAGCATAAAATATATACCGGTAGGTGTTGCATATGTTAGTGGGGGTTGAATGGAGATCATTAGAAATGTATCCCTATGTTTGTTTCTAACTACCATCCACTTTGCCCTACTTATACTATCATCTATGGCTGTTGACTACTACTATTTTAGAGATGATAAAATTATCACTTTAAATTTAAATACAGATACAGCTGTCTTCATATATCTAAGAAGATTGTGTAAATGCCATTTTTAAATGGCTCTGTTTACCAAGAATGTCAAAATAAAATGCCCCAAATAACCAAATTGGCTTTAACTACAACAGCTCTGAAATACTAAATTATTGTCTTTAATACATTTATATGTATCATTAGGAATCTAAAGATCATTCTGAGAGACTTCAGTAAAATGTACTATCTACAGGAAGAGGCTGCTTTTTGACTCTGCAGCAAAGTACAAATAAATGTCATATTTAAGATATTATAGTTGTCTTTCTTTTTACAAATCTTAAAATTCCTGACCTTCAGTCAGGAATAAACAACAGATATGCTCAAACAATGGTTATATTCTTTTTTATTTTAAGGCAGTATGTTCTGTTTTCAAATAAAAGGAGTACAACAAAATGTACTGAACGGCTCTCACTTGATACCAAGAAAATTGCTTTTGTAATGGACAATTTAAGTTTATCCTTTAAAAACTGCCCGCATTCATGTAGAATTGGCACAAAACATTAGGGGCCTAGCCCCAACGCCAAAAATAGTGCCGCTGTAAAAAAACACACACAAATAGGTCTTTTAAGAGCAATCCACATGCAAACAGTATGGCTGAATCTGTGCACAAGTGCGATCATTTTCACACATAACAATTCAGTTATGTTTGTCTCTCCAGTCAGCCATATGCAAATGTAATGTTATGTATAATAAAAATGTGGCTATGCATCATGGGCCTGATCCAGACGTAAGGTCGTTTTATGTATGCATGTGTACCTAAGTAACGCACTAAGGATAATGTACTCCCCCTGGCACCCCCCTCTCACTTACATGACTTAGCTGACTTACGTGTTCAGAACCCTGCCTTAACTCTGTCTTGTGTATCTATGAGCCTGATCCAGAGGTACGATGTAGCACTGAGCGTACTAACACTCAGCGTTACATCGCTGACTCCCCCTGGCACTCCCCCTGTGCGGGCGTATGGCCCCTTCCTTACGCCGGCTGAAGGCTACCCTAACTTCAGCCAGCATGCCCCCCACCCTCATTTACTTACCTCCCCCCGCCCACCAGCACTAAAGTGAGCGTAGGGACGCTGGAGGACGTCCCCACCAGCGTCCCTACGGCGCTGCTACGGACGCCCGATCCAGGATCGGGTGTTGCCGTAGCAACGCCGGGCAATATCTGCAAAGCCGATCTTACGTTTACGCCTGCCGTCCGAGCGACGGCGGGCGTTCTTCTGGATCAGGCCCATTGACCTTAAAACTTTAAAATTTTCTTACCCTTGCAAGTTTTGCACCTATGGAAGCCTTTAGTCTTAACGTGATTCTACAGCAGGGGTCCTCAAACTTTTTAAACAGGGGGCCAGTTCACTGTCCCTCAGAACGTTGTAGGGCCGGACTATAGTAAAAACAAAAACTATGAACAAATTCCTATGCACACTGCATATATCTTATTTTGAAGTGAAGAAACAAAACAGGAACAAATACAATATTTAAAATGAAGTAAAGTTAAATCAACAAATTTACCAGTATTTCAATGGGAACTCCCCCATCA
>WWET01001801.1:98675-114441 GCA_011038615.1 Limnodynastes dumerilii | reverse complement strand
AATACAAAACAAAAAATTTTTACTGGGGGGGGTGCAATTTTGGGATTTGCCCCAGGTTCCTAGATACGCCTCTGCATTGGAGTAAAGTATATTTTCACAGACTTTCAAAATTTGTCACTAGTTCACAGCCTTTTGCGCCTTCCCGCCGCGAAGCAGCTGCACAAACATGCCTACTACATATCAAGATATATATATATATATATATATATATATGAATACAAAAAATTTTTACTGGGGGGGGTGCAATTTTGGGATTTGCCCCAGGTTCCTAGATACGCCTCTGCATTGGAGTAAAGTATATTTTCACAGACTTTCAAAATTTGTCACTTCTTTAGTTCACAGTTTGGTCATATGTTATTCTAAAACATAAATTACCCTCAAAGCGTTAAGACTAAAGAAATTAAGAAAATCATATCAATAATCTTTTACTTTTTCTTTAACTAGATTTTCTACCTTAGAAGCCGTGATGTAGAGAAGTACATCTTGACTGGAATAATATTTAGAGTTTATTTTAAAGTCTTCATAAATATGACTACCAGATTGTAATGTTATGAGAAAAGCTTTTCTCAGTTTCCCTGACTCATCTCAAGATGTCATGTCGCTTAAATTGTTCCTACTACAGAAGCTATTTTTACAAGTGGAAAGTTGCATTCTGCCAGGTAACAATGTCTATACTGGAGTCAATGGCAGGGAAGCTGCAGGTCAGTATCGGGTCATTGTATTTTCTATATGCAGTAGTAAATTCATGGATGTAGCCACAGATTACGTGCACCACAGCCAAATTCCCTTACAAGATGCTGTTAACATTATGAGAACAATGTACAATTTTGTGGATAAAATATCAACATTGTGTCCATTTCTTGCTGTCAGATTTCTTCTATAGAGGATAATACCAGACATTTTCAGAGCATTTTTGTATATTTTGTTCTGTGTTTGTAATGACTGAAAGCAGAAAATGCAGTTGCACAATAATGATGATCATTATATTTACTGCTGTTTAGTTTAAAAAGACCAGGGGAGACATTTCGAGGTAGCTATATTTGTGCCTCATAAAATGCACTTTATTGGCATAGGAAAAATTCTATGTATCGCACATATTTTTTTAATCAATGTATGTTGCCTCATCTTCGAGAATTATGTAAATATATATATTTATATATATATATTTATTATGATAACAGTATTAAAATGAAACAGTAATTCAATTAATAAACAATACTAGCACGGTAGTCTAGAGCTGGGACTAATGTATCTGGTCTGTAGGATAACAAGGCAGACACTAGGCTCATGTGTTGGACTCGGACATTCTAGAACATGAAAACACAGAACAGGAGACTCCCTGCTTATGAGATCTAGCTATGACTGCTCAGCATGGTGCTGGACTCTCTGGGCTTTTTGAACTTATAAAAGAATAATCTACATATTTACTAAAGAAGTTACATCATGTTTGCTTTGTTTCTTGGGGCCTGATCCAGACCTACACTGATGCGCTGTGCTTACTAAAGCACAGCGTATCGGCGTTTACTTTAAATGACCCTCCCCCTGTGCGGGCGTATGGCCCTTTCCTTACACTGGCTGAAGGCTACCCGGCGTAAGGAAGGGGCCTTACACTCGCACAGGAGCCTATGGACGCCTAGCCTGCCCTCCCACCCTCATTAAACTAGCTCCCCCCGCCCACCTACACTAACCTGTATGTAGGGACGCTAGGGGACGTCCCCTTCAGCGTCCCTACGGCGCTGCTACGGACGCCCGATCCACGATTGGGCGTTGCCGTAGCGACGCTGGGCAACATCTGCCCGGCGCATGCGCAGATCGGCTTTTCAGCCGATCTTGCGCTTACGCCCACCGTCCTAGCGACGGCGGGCGTAAGTCTGGATCAGGCCCTTGATCTCCTCCTTCCCTTTTACTCATTTAGTATAATGCTATTTAAAAACTCCAAAAGGGGATGAGCTGTAAAACAGTGGCAGTGTTCATCATTCATCTGGCTGCTATTTAATGTCATACTAACTCTGAACAGTGAGAGTCCCAATTTTGATTTATATGTTATACTTACAGACGCCCCTGAAGTAAAAGCAATACCTGTTCGCTGATGCCAGCGTTGGGTCAGATATTAAGGACATTAAAGATCATGGAATCTTAAAGTCACTAACATTGCAATTTAATATGATCTTAGGACCTGAGCCGTGATTGTATTCCCATGCACAGAGGTCTGTACGTGAGAGGAGAGTGAAACGAAATAGAGACAGCCGAAAAAGAACTTTTTCGCCTGTCTCTACTTGGAAAGACAGCCATCGTAGCGGGGACTCCCACTGGTTGAATACATCAGGTACGTATGGTGTGAATGGGGAGGTTTGTTAATTGTACAGTAAAGCTGGCCATACGCTAGAATGATTATTAGCCCGATCATCCCATTAACAGGTGATCAGGCTAATAATCGCTGTAGTGAGTGGACAGGATAGATTTACAAGCAATACTCATACGCTTACCTTCAGGTAACTGAACGGAACAAGGGCCTCCTTCTTTTGCAATGATTATTGGTATCAGCAGGAGAGGTGTATGGCGCCAATATCGGGACCTTTCCCTGGTAGGAAGTCATCCCGTATATCATGCCAACTACTGCTAGGATCAATAATCATGCTAGTGTATAGTCAGCTTAAGGGCTTGACTATGTACAATCCAGATTTCCACAAAGTCCAGATTTACGTCAAGTTGCAATTCCCTTTCAAATGAGGGCAGTGGCCTCCTATCGCACACATGGAACTGCGATGCCGCTGTGATTAGCGTAGTTCTGGATCAGGTCCAGAGTGTGTTACTAGACCACCAATGAATGCACCACATCCCAGCGTGAGTAAGTCTTAAGGCTAATACTGACTCCACACACTATCAGTGAAGAACAGTCTAAGCCTAGTAAATATCATTGGCCCCGCTCATAAGAACTAACATGTTAAATAGGAGGAGGTAAACAAACAGGAGACACATGGATGAAGATGGGAAGAGTAGTAAAGCTTAGGTGGAGGAAGGGTAGGCTAACCTGAAGAATTTGGTTTTGAGGGAGCATTTGAAAGAGGGTGCTGGATTGCTTGATAGGTTGTGGTAGGTTGTTCCAGTGCAGGGGGGCAGCCTGGGAGAAGTCTTGGATGCGGTTTTGAGAGATAGTTATCAGGTTGGCGTTGAGGCGGCAGTCACCAGCAGACTGGAGAGGTTGGGCGGGACTGTGGATGGAAATAAGGGAGTAGAGGTAGAGAGCAGCGGAGGAGGAGAGAACCTTGTAAGTTGTAGTGAGGAGCTTGAAGAGAATACTGAAAGAGACAGGAAGCCAGTGTAGAGATAAACAGAGAGATAGGGAGGTGGAGGCAGAGTGTTTGGAGAGGAAGATGAGTCTGGCTGCGGCATTAAGCATGGATTGTAGGGGAGCGAAATGGACCAGAGGAAGGCCAGAGAGGAGAATGTTGCAGTAGTCAAGACGGGAGATAACGATAGAGTGAACAAGCATTTTGTAGCAACTGTGGTTGAGAAGGGTCTGATGCGAGCTATGTTGCAGAGGTAAAAGTGGCAGGACAGTGAAAGGGCGCGGATGTGGGGTGTAAAGGAAAGTGGGAAGTCAAGGATGACAAGCAGGCAGTGGGCTTGGGTGGAGGAGGAGATGGTGAAGTCGCAGATAGTAATGGTGATAATGAGGGCTGAGGGGATACGGGAGCGAGAGAGAACACTACGATTTCAGTTTTGTCCAAGTTAAGCTTGAGAAAGTGCTGGGACATCCACGAGGAGATGGCCGAGAGGCAATCTGATATTTTGGACAGCAGAGAGGGGGAGAGGTTGCGGGAAGAGAGATAGATTTGAGAGTCCTCGGCATAGAGGTGATAGTTGCACATGCTCAGAACATACATTTAATAATAAAGGACCACGCATTTGCTCAGCCTCCGGGACCATACACAAGAGCCACACTACATGTGCAGACTGAACAACTGTTCAGGCCATGCTGTCTGATCCCTGCAAATGCTGAACCAACCAGTGAGGCTGAAGACAGACTGTATTAGCAGCTGCACAACCTCTTCCATGGTTGTTAACAAAGATCTAGGAGGTGTGGCCTCTTTGCCGACACTCATAATCCCAAATTATGCCTATCTGGGATTATTGCATGTATACTGCTAAATGTTCTCTATTTCATATTTTGGAGTTTTTATACTATTTTATTGTGGTCTCTACTATGCTAGATAGTGCAGCAGACTTTTTTGATATTATCATAATGATTTTAATGGTATTCATAATATTTTCTCAGCTTGGATGCTCATGACTGCTGTTGGGATGCCTCACAGAAAAGAAAACCTTTACAATCAACATTCATTTAATATTTATTAATTGACCTTGAAAACAAAATGTACTAATATTGATATGAGCGGTGATTCATTATTTATTATCAGTCATGACACACCCAGATTATAGAAGACACCCAGATTGTGAAATACTAACTGAACATGAAGGTAGATCTAGCTGGCAAAGTTTAACTGAATTGACAGCCTCACATAAGTGAATATTGTCATTTGACAGTGTGGCTGAACTAAAGGCTTGTGAATGTCAATTTGACACCAAAAAAGACTACTGGTGTTCTCTGTGGGGTCTTGTACATATGCTGTAATATGGGAAAAAGTATAATATTGCAGTGTTTGTAAGCACCATAAATGGGATGTTATTGCTGAATAAATCAAATCTGTTTGTGTCTGTTTCTTTTGACTGCCAGGTAATGCGCATTTTATTGCATTTTTTTTGTTTTACAGCGGCATGACATAAACAGCTTTCTAAATGAAAAAGTGGCTCTGCTTACACAGAACGTATCAGGAGGTATACATATGAACACAAAATATAGAATAGACCACTGCCTATTATATTCCATGTATACATTTGCATATTACTCAACCAGGATCATAATGCATATTCGCCATTCCGTCTTTTGTCAGCCTGTGTTATCAATGTTGGTTTAAGATAACGTCTTACTGGTGAGAAAAAGAAATTCCACTTACAAGCCAGAGTTTCAATTAATTTTATTGTATGGAGATGTCATGAATCAGCAAATATATGGACAGTGGTCACTCTGAGCTCTCTGCATAACATGGTACATAATAATCAGTTGCGTTACTATGATGGGTGCAGTGATCCATGCACCAGCTAACTTATACAGATAGCACATATTTGTTCTACAGGGACTTAAAGCCTCATTTAGAAGCCAGCCAGTGCGCCCTCTCTGCAGGAGCTACCTGGTACCCATCTAACCAATCTAAAGGTAACACAGTCCCGGTATCCGCTTTAGATTGGCAGCAGTTGTCAGGGAGAGGGCACACTGGCTGGCTTCTTTTTGAGGCTGTGCTTCTGACTAGGGCTTGGTCATCTTCCTACCGTGTGGCAGCTGCAGCCAATCAGCAAGGGGATGGTTAGGGTTAGACTGTGGGACAGGAAGGGCATTGCCCCAATGCTTTCTCCCTTGAAACATCTTGCAATTGCATTGCCATTACCGCTTTATTGTCATGTGGTTCCAGGGCCGGTGCTAGCATGTCTGGCGCCCCCCTGCAAAAAATAAATTTGCGCCCTTCTTCTTTATAAATGATTTGATAACTCCGAATAACATTGCTGTACCCCTTAATAATCACTTTGCTGTGCCCCCTTCATGGCCCATACTACTTTGCCCCCATTCTTGCGGACACTGCTTGTGGCCATCATGTATCTCCAGCCCCCCCAGTACTCCCATCATGTATCTCCCCTTCCCCAATTATGTGTCTCCATCCACCCAGTATTTCCAGTCTTGTCTCTCCAGGTCCCAATATTCGTCTTTTGAAGACTTCTCTCCATGCAGCTGCTGCTCTCCTCTGCTCTGCTATGAATGATGCTGGTATGTCCTTAGGTCATGCCAGCATCATGCACTGAGTACGGGGAGGGGATGGGAGGTGCTGCAGGCAACATAACAGGCGCAGCAGCAGCGATTGGGAGCCACTGTTTAACAGTAGCGTCCATCTCAGGGGGCAGAGCTGTGGAGTGGGGCTACTATCATGTGTCTCCAGCCTCCCCCCCAGTACTTCCATTGAGTGCCACCAGCCCCTCTCTGTATTCCCATAATGTGACACCAGCCCCCAACATGTTTTTTCTAATTACCTGGAGTCTTCCTCCGTGGCGCTCTCCTCCTCCGACAGGCAGCTCATACAGGAAGTTTCTGTATGAGTGCCTGAGGCAGTTACACAGAGCAGCTGACATCAGCCACTCTATGTAACTACTGCGGTAGCTCATGCAGGAACCTCCTGTATGAGCTGCCTGCCGGTCTCCATAGCGACGCATCCGCATCCGCGGGGGATAGTAGGCGGAGGAGAGCGCCTCTCTGGCTTGGTGCCCCCCTTCCGTGCTTACCCCGCTTACCAAATTCCGCCGGCCCTGTGTGGTTCATCACAAATAAGTCATTTACAGCAATGAACCACACCCCAAACAGTCACCCCCAATGTGGAAAATAAGAAATAGCTTCCTTCTTCTCATCATCAAAACTGCATTGTGCTTTTTCTTGTACTCAGGGCTGCCATTATGAGGGGACAGACAAGACTTTTGTCCCATCCCCAGATAGAGAGGGGGCCCACTGATACTCACCATTTCTATCTTACCGCCAATACTTGCTACTGGGCTACTGGAGAGCTGTAGCACACCGCACTGCAACAGACTGATGTGACGGAAAGGACTTCTCTGCGCATCAGCCCTATGTGAATCATGACTGCAGGTCCGCAGTGCTCCTGGTGATGTCACATAAGGGGTAGAGCGCTGCACCCCTATGTCCTGGCCCCTTAAACTCTAGTGGAGGCCCTGCTTGTCCTGGACCGCAGTTTATAGCTTCCTGTAGGTACCTTTTTTTGTTATGTTTGGCGACTCAGTTTTTATTTCTGCTTTGTTTGTTTCTCTAACTGCAAATACCTTAACCTTTTTTTGTTACTTTTTGAAAGTGTGTATAGTGCAGCTAGAAGTTGGGGTTCTGTAAGGTAAGTGAGACAAAACAACATGTCATGTTCCTTTTGTAACCTTGACCAGTAGAAAAAAAAATTGTGAATTACTTTTCCGTGTGGCACTAAATATCTACTCTACTTTTAAAGAACAACTGTCACACCGTATGCATACTATATGCATCAACAGCATCTGCTCCAGTCAATGTCAAGGCAAGAGCTGTTTACTGTTCAGCAACCATGGGCTCTTAGATGCTCATAAATATTAGCTAAAAGCATTGCCACAGGCTCTTAACATTTCCTGTGGCCATCAACCCTGCAGATTGTTTTAAAATGCTCATTTCTTGCAGCCTTCTGACATTATTTCACCCAAGGGGGCACTTTTCCCTGCTGGCTACTCTACAGAGCATCAAGTCCCTCTCTCTGTGCACTGTTGTTCAGTGATTGAGCAGTTTTGTGCTGATCCATTCTCCTTCTGCTGCTGCTGCTGGCTGTACATCACGCTCTTATGAATCATTTCTACCTACTATGTAGATCAGGTGCTGCAGCTCAACAACATGGAAACTAGATTCTGGCATTGTGTTTTTTTCTGAATCAGTGCTACAAATGATCAGACAATAACTTGATCCCCATTATTGTATGATGAACAATAAAGAAAGCACCTTTATATATATGAAATGTCATATATACTGTCTCTTCATTCATCATAGATGACTATTATAAGTGTTCATCCACTGCCATATCTAGTTTTAAAGATTGTCAATAAATATGATGGCTAAAAGAAAGGGTTGTAAGATTTTTTTAGGGGGAGGGGGAAATGGAGCTGCAGAAAGAAAATAATCCACAGTAACAGTGGATTATTAGCTCTGTCCGACACCTGACTTTTTTAAACTACTTCTTTGGAACGAATTGCACATGCTCTGCACAGATGTCACCCAAAGGATCTCTTTGTGTACAGAAATCAGTGCTGTGCACTAGTAAATCCGTCTGACGGGGTGTTCCTGTACATCTGCATGCCTAATCCAGCACAGGGGTAGGGATAGACATGCAGATGATGGTGAGCGGGTGGCGTTATGCACTTCCACACAGGTCTGTGTTCAGATGGACACAGATCCATATGGAGAACTTAAAGTAGGGTTCTGGATGTGTAAGTGTCCAGAACTCTGAACGTGAGAGAAAAGTGACAATGGAGTTCCCTTCCCTCTCACATGCAGACTTTCAGACTCCATGTGTACGAAACACACTGTGGTCTGGATTGAGTCCATCATAACCAACAAATTTGCAGAGTACAATATCTAATAAAGCAACTTGTTGTGCAGTAAAAACCTAAACTCTAAGAAAAAACTATATTGGGTACCACAATAGTCTGATGTGTGCCAAGAAGATCTGGGGCTAGAAAAGGAAGATTGGAGATGTCCATAGCAACCAATCAGATTCTAGCTTTCACTTTCCGATTACATACTAGAGAATGTCAGCTAGAATCTGATTGGTTGCTATGGGCAATTTTTCCCTTTTTCTTTTCCACAGCTATTATTATTGTTATTATTACTATTATTATTATTATTATTATTATTATTATTATTATTAACAACACTTATTTATATAGAGGCACATTAACATCAGTTCCTGACTCCAGACCCTATTGGAGCTACATGCTAAGGTCCCTAACTCATACATACGCACACACACACTAGGTTTCATCATTTAGTCAGCAGCCAATTAACCTAACAGTATGTTTTTGGCATGTGGGAGGAAAATGGAACCTGCTCTGTGAACCCCATTCCCTCACACCATTTCAAACACCGCTCTCTCACTGCCTGCTCCCATCTAGCCCACATTTTCAACCTTTCCTTCATATCTGGTATCTCCTCTTTTAAGCGTACCCTTGTCTCTCCCATTCTCAAAAAACTAAATCTAGACCCTACATCGCCCTCCAGCTACCAACCTATATCCTTTCTCCACTTCACCTCCAAACTCCTTGAGTGCTTAGTCTACCAACGTCATTAACTACCTCACTGACAACTCTCTCCTGGACCCCCTACAATCTGGTTTACAGCCCCTCTATTCCACTGAGACTGCCCCACCAAAGTGACCAATGATCTGTTATCTGCCAAGAGTCACTACACCATCTTCATCCTTCTTGATCTGTCAGCTGCTTTTGATACCATTGACCATTCCCTTCCTGGATTTCCTCCTGTCTCTCTGACCCCTAGCTCACCCACCCTCAGCTTCCTGTTAGTGTATACCAAGGCTCTATCCCGGGCCCACTCCTCTTCTCCCTCTACACCTCTTTGCTGTGTAACCTCATCAGCACCTTTGGTTTTAACTACCACCTCTATGCTGATGACACCCATATTTATCTCTCCTCCCCTGAACTCAGGGCCAGCAGAACCCAGTAAGTGGGGTAAGCGTGGCGGGGGATGGGGGGCACCAAACCAGAGAGGCACTCCCCTCTACATACCATCCCCTGCTGGTCACACCAACGCCACCATAAAAATAAAAAATAACTTAGAAAAAAATAAAAACATATACTTACCCAATATGGTGGCTTTGGGACCCAGCATCCTCTGCTCTCCTTACTCCTTCCTGCTCCCTTCTTACTGAATGTCGGGCATGACATCATCATGACAGACATTTTCAGTGAGGAGCTCAGAGAGGAGCCTGAAGACTGAAGAAAGAGAAGAGGATGGTGAGCATGAAGGGGGCACAGCAGTGTGATTATGAAGGGGGCACAAGCAGTGTGATTATGAAGGAGGCACAGCAGTGTGATTATAAAGAGGCACAGCAGTGTGGTTATGGAGGGGACACAGCAGTGTGATTATGAAGGGGGCACAGCAATGTGATTATGAAGAGGGCACAGCAGTGTGATTATGAAGAGGGCACAGCAGTGTGATTATGAAGAGGCACAGCAATGTGATTATGAAGAGGGCACAGCAATGTGATTATGAAGAGGGCACAGCAGTGTGATTATGAAGAGGGCACAGCAGTGTGATTATAAAGAGGGCACAGCAGTTTGATTATGAAGGGGGCACAGCAGTGTGATTATGAAGAGGGCACAGCAGTGTGATTATGAAGAGGGCACAGCAATGTGATTATGAAGGGGGCACAGCAGTGTAATTATGAAGGGGGCACAGCAGTGTGATTCTAAAAGGGAAACAGCAGTGTGATTAAGAAGGGGGCACAGCAGTGTTTTTATAAAGGAGGTCACAGCAGTGCGATTATGATATTTATAAAAGAAAAGGGTTTAAATTTATTTTTTGAAGGGGGGGCACGAGGGCACTGGACCTGCCTGACCTCAACCCCTCTCTTCTGTCTTTGATTTCCGAGTGCCTTGCTTCCCTTTTCTTGTATGGTTGGGATTGGTGTGTCTGTTATCCTCTACTATTTTTAATCAGGCCCATTGTTCCTTTAATGCCTAGTCATACCTATAGTAAGCAACAATTCACTAACAATTCACTAAGGGCAACATATAGTAATTGTCAGATCAAACTAATATTTAGGTGTACAGAAAAGGAAAACTCTTAATCCTACAGATTGTGTGCTGACATGTTTTAATAATGTACATACAGCTTTACATCCACCATTTGTACAGCTGATTTATATTATTGCTCTTAAATCTGATTATAATCTGATATAGGTTCTAGAAATGTAGAGCAAAGATTAACCTGATTAGCTGATTGATTCATTCAGCCATTACACTTGCCAAGTTATCTCCAATTACAGATGTTTCTTAAATAATTTTTACATCAACACCCTGCAATAATAAGGGATTTTCAACCCTGAATAATGCAGAGTGGTTTGCAGAAAAAATAAATCCTAAAAACACTGCAGGGTAGACCCGGGAAATTCCTGGTCCCGTAACTGCCTTGACAGTGTGAAGGGCTGCTGGCCATTACAACAGTAAACAAATCCCTCCAATCAGGTTTGTTAGGTGAGATCAGGGGGTGGTCCGATAAACGGGGCGATTTCCTGCAAAGGAAATGTCCTGTTATTGGCACCATAAACCTCCTCTGCTGGGAACGAGCAGAAGAGGGGGGGAGGTGTGGCTCTAAGTGCCGCTCCATATCTATGTACAAAGCTGCTCTGTCAGCTTTGATTTATACCTTTAAAGCTGTACAAGCTGTACATAGCAGCATAGTACATAGATATACAGCAGTGGTTATTGCAGGGAGTAGTACAGACAAGAATCAGCCGAAGCCACGTTTCACACAGCGCGGCTTTGGCTGTTTCCTGTCTGTACTACTCCCTGTAATCGCTGCTGCTGCATATCTATGTACTATGCTGCTATGTACAGGTTGTACAGCTTTGAAGGTATAATTCAAAGCTAACAGAGCAGCTTTCTACATAGATATGGAGCAGCGTCTATTGCAGGGATAGGGAGCCATTCAGCGTGCTGATTGGCTCCTTTAAAATATCGGGACTTTTCAGAAGACCAAATAATCGTACCAGAGCGTTTCTGGTACGTTTATTTGGCGTTTGAAAAATTAATCTTGGCCATACACTACAGCGATTATTTGCTCTATCGCCCGTTCACCCGATAATTGAATGATCGAGCCGATAATCGCTCTAGTGTATGGCCAGCTTAAGTCCCGGAACCCGGTACCTTTAACATCACCACCAAACCAGGGTTGTTGGTGCCTTGACCCAGGTCTAAGGCCAACAAGCCAGGTTTTAGTGGTGATCTGAATGACTATAAATATGAACCTACACCAAGACAAATAATGTAGCTCTTGAACTGACTACTCACTATATGATAATCAAGACAATAATGTCATGTAGTACAAGGCCCAATTCAGCCTTAATAATCAGGCAACATGTCTCCACTATACAAATACACTCTCAGGTCCGGATTCACAGTTACGTAGTTTTCGTCTTACGTACGTTGTTTTAAGAATTGAGCTACTACGCATGCGTAGTAGCTTATTAATACTATCTACGTACCATTAGCTACGTACAGAAATGGTACGTAGCTAACGAAAATAAGCTACTACACATGCATAGTAGCTCAATTCTTAAAACAACATATGTAGGACGAAAACTGTGAATCCAGACCTCAGTCTTTTACTTTCGAGCTAGAACAATTAAAATACTTCCATCTCCAATTGAAATGAATAAAACCTGAAGCAAAGAAATGAATGCAGATGGGAGAATTATTGAGTGACTATGTACTCATTTTACTATGAAATATGTCAGAGTATATAATAACTGTGTAGAAAAAAATGAAATGCAAAAATGGTGTCCTTGTTATAAATATCCACCTCACATCTAAAAACCCACTTCATTAAACACAAATGAAAGAACGATCATTTAACAAATTTAATCCAATTAACTATCCATTTTGAATATATGCCATTAAATAAATTCCTACTGACAGTACATTTTCTTGCCATTATCATTCGATGAGCACTTTTCCCAAGTGAAGTCAGTATGTTTGATCTTATGAATTATCTTTTGTTATGTTATTAAGTGTTCTTTGTGTAACAAAGCTGCCAGCAGATGTGTGTGTTTTGTTGTTTTTCTGAACAGCAGGATTTATTTACTTAATGTATTTGCTTATTTATTTATTAATTTATTGAGTACATACGTCTTCCAAGAGCATGGACAATAATAACGATACATTAATAACAATGTAGCTTAATATAAACTATATAATAACATTAAATAAACAATCTCTGACAGGTTTTAATGTCAGTAGAACCATTAAGTTGTTGTCTCTTTGTTACCATAAAAGCATCCTTAACTGGTTGGAAAAGGAGTGTGGGTTCCCATTGCTTATGCCTTGATGAGGCGTAGCAATCGATCCCCGGAGCACCGAACACGGTCTCCCACAAGTCTCCCCCCTGCAGCCTAACCCTAACTCCCCCTCCCCCCCACAGCCTAACCCTAAATCCCCAGAGAGTGTTACCCACCTCTCCGGTGGTCCGATGACGGCGTTTCCGAAAATGAAAGGGTGAGTATGCCAATCGTATACTCTCCCATTCATAACAAAAAAATTCTTCAACAGCTGTCATTCAAAATAGAGACAGCTGAAAAGCAACTTTCGGCTGTCTCTATTTCGTAATGAAGCCATCGCAGCGGGGACTCACAACACTGGGAAAGAACCTAGTTCATTGCATTGGACTATAAAAATAAAACATTCTAGGTCAGTGATGAGTAAACGCTCCACTTATGGTCACACACTCATAACAATCCAAATGGTTCTTAACAGAATGTGATACATTTACAAAATGGAATGCATTATGAACAGACTAAAAAAAACACTATTGTAAGTGTCTTTATATAGTGTGAGAACCCTGGATGTATATCTTTGAATTTTTTTTTATTAGAATGGGTAAGTATGACGATCAGTATACTCAACCATTCTGATTAGGAAATACCGGCGCCACCGCCAGACCGCAGGGAAAGGTGAGTAACCTCTCCATGGTGCAGGGGAGGGAGGGTTAGGGTTAGGCTGCAGAGAAGAAAGGGTTAGGGTCAGGCTGCGTGGAAGGGAGGGTTAGGTTTAGGGTAATGAGAGGGGAGGGTTAGGGTTAGAATTAGGCGAAGGATTGGGATATTTTTTTTCCTTACCTTTTGGAGCACCGAAAGCTCGGTGCTCCGTGGATCGATTGCTATGCCTCATCGAGGCATATGCAATCGAAATCCCAGTTCAAAACTGGCTGGGAGGAAACGGCCCTATCGAAGTAGAGTCATTCTAAGCAGGGATCCACACCCTGCTACCACCCCTTCCTTTTTCCACTTCCTTTCTCCCTACCCCCTACCACCTACAAATCAACCTTTATGAAAATTGGGTTACTCTCCTTTAAATTCTCCCACCCTACAACTCTCCTAGGTCTCTTAGTTTTCTATTTTGGGCTTCTTAAGTTGCTGCAGTTGACTCCTTGTTCTTCCTTATTATGGGACACCTCTAAAATAAGGAACATTTATTCACATTTATAACTTTATAACTTTATGATATTGCAGATGGGAATAAGAAATGCTGAAGTAAATAGATAGTGGCACAATTGCAAACTTAACTGTTTTGTTACTTTTTGTAGCCAATATTGTTTCTGCTCCCATTGTTTATATTACTTTAAGAAAGCTTTAAATATGTCCTATTAGTTTCCACTAACATGATGTTTTTACATCTACCATCTCTTGCAAAGCAGATCTTAAATATCAAGTTAAAACATTTTTATGGGGTATTAAACTTAAGACCTATTAACCATGAAAATTCATGAACTACACTAAAAAACATAACAACAGACCAGGTAATTCAATGAAATTCTATTAACAGTGTTATGATTGTATTGGAAAACAAAAGCAGCACAAATCCTATTCTTCTATCATTTAATACCTTGTATATTTCATGGCTCGAAAAAAAAACAGGACGATCTTTTCACAGCACTATGATTTGATTTGGGTTGAGATTACTTTGTACATGATTTAAATAACTTCCCACATGCTATGAAAACACATCAAGGTTGCAGATATGAGTTAATGAAGAGCTCTAAGCTAAGCAATCTGTAAATGAAAAATGAAAAAGAGTACGACCATCGTTCTACAGTGAAGGGCTGCTTGGAATATCTGCTGTTCATTGCAACCCTGGTCAGTGGGTTTATCCTGTCAAGTTTAGCACATCAGGAAGATTGGCAGAACTTTTTCTGTATGTAATTAGCGCTGTTTGCCTACTACCCTTATACATTTTCATAGTTACTATTTCATTTTTATGCTTTTCTATAAATAGACTCCTCCTGCTGTTCCTACTAAGTACTTAGCAATGAATGCCTTCATACCTTTTACCTTATCCTATGTACATATTGTTTTACATTTTATGCATGCCAACCCATGACCATCTTCTTGTATGACACCACTGGGCTGATTCATAAACAGGAGCAAATATGCGCTTTGGTCAAATCAATTTGAGCTGTAGGTAGGGGGAGGCCAATAAAAAAAAAGCAAAGTTAAAACTTCTATGTAATTAAAACCCGTACTTGTGTTACCTTAAATTAACCCATTCTGACCTCCTTTTTTCTATAAGTAGCATACAGAACTAAAAGAAACACAACATTACATGAAGTAATGCTGTAATTATAAGAGCAAATGTTATTTTATAGTCAAGATAAGGACCACATCATCAACAATTTTTTTAATGGTTTTATAACACTTTTATTGGTTTCAAAAGGTTCATCCCACTGTACACAGCTGTTATTTCAGAGTTTTACATGTGATCCCAAACAAAGTATGTTTTCTATTTACAACATAACACGGGGCATATTTTTTATTTAATTTTTTAATTCTTTTTTTGGTTTAACAAAGATGAAACAATAACAATAACCATTACTTTTAGGTGAATGCAGAAACTTGGAAAGTACAAAACTTCAAGGTAGAGCATTAGAAAACATATTACACGGCCTGCAAATGGGACTTTGGACCTGATCCAGACTACGCTGATGCGTATCGGCGTGCACTCCCCGCTAACATGTGCATAGCAACGGGGAGTGATGCCCCCTCAGCCGTTACTACGGTGATACTTCGTAGATCGGGCATTTCCGTAGTAACGCCGGCCAACATCTGGCCGACACATGCGCAGATTGGCTTTTCAGCCAATCTTGCGCTTACGCCCGGCGTATTACCGCCGGGCTGCGTAGGTCTGGATCAGGCCCATTGGGTTGGATCCAGACTTAAGTAAATTCTTGAAGTTAGTTACTCCTGGGCTAAACCATTGATTGCAGGGGGAGTTAAGTTAATTGTATTTGTTGCATGCAGGGATATATCTTTGAATTGCTTACTGCACACAGATACTGACCAGCTTTACTATC
>WWET01001801.1:77340-98658 GCA_011038615.1 Limnodynastes dumerilii | reverse complement strand
GTAGCAGCGGGGAGGGACGCCAGTAACGCCGGTCAACAGCTTTTCAGCCGATCTTATGCTTACGCCCGGCGTATTACCGTCGGGCTGCGTAGGTCTGGATCAGGCCCATTGGGCTGGATCCAGACTTAAGTAAGTTCTTGAAGTTAGTTACTCCTGGGCTAAACCATTGATTTGCAGGGGGAGTCAAGTTAATTGTATTCTTTGCATGCAGGGATATATCTTTTAATTGCTTACTGCACACAGATACTGACCAGCTTTACTATCACACTGTTATTTAGATTTGGGATAGGAAACATCACCTCTCAATCTAATACTGTTTGCAACAGATGAAATATGACTCCCCTGTAATCAACATGATTTAGCCCAGGAGTAACTAATTTCAAGCACTTAATTAAGTCTGGATCCAGCCCATTATGACTTAAAGCTAGGGGCAACTATTTACAAGGAGCCCTGAACTTAGGCCGATAGTGACTTTTACATTAGAGTGAGCTAGGGACCAGCCGAACCTCATGATGGTCACCTGTAAAAAAAAATCTAGGTAATATGAAAAAAGGGAATTGTTAGAGGGAAAAGGTTAGAGAAGGGAGGGAGAGAGAGGGGAAGAAAATATGGGAGGAGATAGGTCTAGGTGGTCAAACAATCATATATATTCTGAACTAAAGTGGAGGTAGGGTCGGGGTGGAGGTTTGCTATGCTGAGCCCTTATGAACAGCAAAGGACGGAAAACTCAGGGGATTCTTTAAATTCCATCCAGTCAAACCACATCACTGTGAAGAGGTGTTATTGGTCATGGGCTGATAGAGTAAGATCGTCCATGGTAAAATAATAGACTGCTCTGTCCAACCATTCTTTAATTGAAAGGGAATTGGGTGATTTCCAGTGCACTGGAATTACAGCTACTGCCGCATTATTTAGGTGTCTAAGGAGAGACCTCTTATATGTGGAGATAGGAAGGGTTGTGGAAGTAAGCAGCCAGAATTCTGGGTTTTCTGGGACTTCCTTCCAGCAGCTTAGCTATTCTGATGACTTTGTTCTAAAAGGGAGATAGCAGGGGACAGTCCCACCAGATATGGATAAAGGAACCCCTTGAGGAGACACAGGGCATTTAGGGCCTGATTCAGACTTAAGAAGGAGCTTGAAATTAAGGACCTGATTCCCACTTAAGTCTTTTTAAAATAAGAACTTAAAGTCACTCCTGGGCAAAACCATGTTGTTTTTGGGGGGTATCCGCCAGCATACGATTCCGGCTCAAAAAAGGGGTGTGCCAGAATATTTAAATGAGAAAAGCTCTGCTTTTCCCATTTAAATACTCCTTGCACACCAGTCTGGTGGATGTGTGGATGCGTAACAAGCCCAACGCTGGTGGAAGTGTAGGGGCAGCTCACCGGAGCTGAAAAAAAACAGTTTAATTAAAACAAAACACTTTTTTGCTTTAAAATAAACCCGTTCTCCGCCTGCCTGCCGCCACAACATATTTTAAAAAAATAACCCCTTCCCCCCCGCCTATCCCACCGCAACCTATGTTAAAAAAAAAATAAGTACAGTACAGCCCGACAGGGCATAATGCCGGTATTAGAACTACATGCGCAAGCATGCCCATGAATGACAAGGCATGCTTGCATTTGTAGTACTATCAGCAGCATGCCCTGCACCAAAATCACTACACATGCCCATTTCTATAAAAAAAAACGTCCACGTACCCCCCCAAAAATGTAAAGTTAAAAAAAGTGCCCATACTCGTCACCTTATTTAAAAAAATAAAACCACAGCCTGCATAAAAATTGTAAATAAATTGTCACATGTGCCCCCCAAAAAACTAAAGAAATAAAAACAATGCTAGATCCCTGTCCCCTTTTAAAAAAAAAAAAAAACAGTGCCCAATTAAACTTATAAAAAATGCCACAAGTGCCCCTAGATGTCCCCTTCTTTAAAAAAATGTAAATAGTGCCCACATAATTTAAATAATAAAAATAGCGACATGTGCCCCTCAAATTAAGTACTAAAAAAATGCCCATAAGATGTCCCCAAAAAAAAACAAAAAAACATACCTGCTCTGATGGGGGACCAGTCTTGTAAGCTTTTAATCCGGGGGGTGGCCTTAGCAAAAAAAAAACCCAATACAGACGACGCTAACTATGTCTTGCACACAGGACATCCCGGCGCAAATGACAGTTCTGCTGTCATTGGGGTGTACTTATACCCTCTGCCAGCATTGGAATATTTCCAAATATCACAATGGAAATCGGTATTTCCAACGCTGGCAGAGGGTATAAGTTAGTTTGAAAGATGTAATTATTTGCAGAGAAAAGATATAATGATCTTCCCAATTACATGGCTCCCAAAAAGAAATGAGGTTCCACTATTTGGAAGGTTAGAGGGGTTTATTTGAAATCTAAATCTATAATCTAAATGGTCAAGTTAGCAGAAACTTTGTAAATATAGGTTTGGGTTATTTTATCGATATGAACAATAGTTCAATACCAAAATACATTTATAAAGGAAATGTTTAAAGAAAAAAAAAGCATATTTCACCTGAATGATCAATTTGCCAACATTTACAAACAGGATAAATCTACAAATCAGTAGTCAGGAGGACATTATAATTGTCTTTTTCTCACATATAAAAGAAAGAGAGTTAGGTCAAATGATTGGACCTGGAATATTTGTAAACATTTAGAGTTGGGACACTTAAAGATGGGACAGCAATAAAATTTGTATGGGGTATATTCAGTTGCATCTCACAGAACACTATGCCTCAAAAACAGGTTACACACCCACACAATTATTGGATTAAGATTTAAAGGACCGGATTCAGAGTATTGCATCCGTGTGAAAATTACACAGATGCGATGCTTTTTTGAAAAACTGCGCATGCAATCATATTGCTGGCGGAGTTTATGGTATCCGCCAGCATACGATTCCGCCTGAAAAAAGGGGTGTGCCAGAATATTTAAATGAGAAAAACTCTGCTTTTCCCATTTAAATACTCCGTGCACACCAGTCTGGTGGATGTGTGGATGCGTAACAAGCCCTACGTTTCCACCATCTCAGCGATGGTGGAAGCGTAGGGGCAGCTCACCGGAGCTGAAAAAAAAAGTATAAAAAAAAACAAAACACTTTTTTGCCTTAAAATAAACCCGTTCTCTGCCTGCCCACCGCCACAACATATTTTAAAAAATAACCCCTTCCCCCCCGCCTATCACACTGCAACCTATGTTAAAAAAATAAATAAATACAGTACAGCCCGACAGGGCATAATTCTGGTATTAGAACTATAAGCGCAAGCATGCCCATGAATGACAAGACATGCTTGCGTTTGTAGTACTACTATCGGCAGCATGCTCTGCACCTAAATCACTACACATGCCCATTTCTATAAAAAAAAAAAAAAACATACAGTGCTCTCTCCAAAAAACTATGAAAACGTCCATGTGCCCCTCAAAAATGTAAAGTTAATAAAAGTGCCTATACCAGTTACCTTATTTTTTTTAAAAAACACAGCACACATAAAAATTGTAAATAAATTGTCACATGTGCCCCCCAAAAAAACTAAAGAAATAAAAACAATGCTAGATCCATGTCCCCTTCATTAAAAAAAAAACAGTGGCCATAGAATTAAACTTATAAAAAATTCCACAAGTGTTCCTCTAAAATTAAAACATATAAAAAATGCCAATAAGATGGCCCACCAAAAAATAAAAACATGCTTACCTGCTCTGATGGGGGACCAGTCTTGTAGGCTTTTAATCCGGGGGGGTGGCCTTGGCAAAAAAAACAACAATACAGACGACGCTAACTATGTCCTGCACGCAGGACATCCCGGTGCTAATGACAGTTCTACGGTCATTGGGGTGTACTTATACCCTCTGCCAGCGTTGGAATATTTCCAAATATCACAATGGAAATCGGTATTTCCAATCCTGGCAATTTAATTACAATTTTTATGTGGGCTGTGTTTTTTAAAAAAAAAATAAGATGACGGGTAAAGGCACTTTTTTTAACTTTACATTTTTGGGGGCACGTGGATGTTTTCATAGTTTTTTTGGAAAAGGGCACTGTATGTTTTTTTTTTAATAAAAATGGGCATGTGTAGTGATTTTGGTGCAGGGCACGCTGCCGATACTAGTACTACAAGTGCCCATTCATGGCATGCTTGCGCTTGTAGTTCTAATACCGGCAGTATGCCCTGTCGGGCTGTACTGTATTTATTTATTTTTTTAACATAGGTTGCGGTGGGGCAGGCGGCAGGAAAGGGTTATTTTTTAGATAGGTTGCGACAGCGGGCAGACGGAGAAGGTTTTTTTTTAAACAAATGTTGGAAAAAAAAAAAAAACCTACGGCCGGAGCAATTAAGGCTCCAACTGTTTTTTTTTAGAAGTCAGATGTGCAACATCCGCATACAACTCTGAAGTAGCACCCTACGTGTTATTCAGAGTGGGTTATAGGATGCACGAAAGAGCATCCTTGAATAGCCCGTAGTCAAATTAGCTTGTGCGATTCCGCATCGCACATGCACGGACCTCTGAATCCGGTCTAAAATGATTTAGTCCGACATCGCAAGAGATAAATCAGATTACATCTATATTTATATTATAAACTTCTTAAAGCTGATGGTATGATGTCAGACACATGTGGTAGTGCATGTACGCATTTATCCAACGCATGTCTGACCAATATTTCTGCCAGTCTGCTGTGCAGCATAGGCAGATATCTGTACAGTGTGTATGGAGTCCCAATTGTTTCACAAGATGGTTAGGAGAGAGGTCAATCTCAGATCTGCTGTTATATTGGGATTTGAAATTGTAAGAGTCATCACATCTTAGTATATTGCACTGGTAAGTGCCCAGAGTAAGAGAAATACCATCTGATGGGTTATTATATATTTGCATACCCAGCATGTTCTCTCCGTATCTGTGCGGGTTTCTTCCCACATGCCCACAAACATGCGAGTAGGTAAATTGGTTGCTAACAGAATAAACCCTAATGTATGTGTGTGGTGAGTGTGTAATATGTGTTCTCTGTATAGTAGCTGGAGGGTAGTGGGTTCAGGGGAAGTTTGAGGAAGGGTTGTTTCACAGCAAAGGTGGTGGGGAGAGTGGTTGTAAAAGAAAGACTAGATGGGCCAAGTGGTACTTATCTGCCATCACATTCTATAATTCTATGAATAAACCAATCATCTCATGGTAACAATCACTATAACAAGCCTCCCGTTTCTAATTTTCCCAGCTCAAACAATAAAATGTCGTTTCTAATTTTCCCAGCTCAAACAATAAAATGTGTGTGTGTGTGTGTGTGTGTGTGTGTGTGATGGGGGGAAGGGGGTGTCGATAATTAGGACCATAATATACAACATATTTACAGGTGAACATACCATTCATTTTCCATGATGAACAAAATCTTTCTAGATTTTTAAAAGGCCACCTGCTGAAATAATCCAAATTCCTTATGACAATATGTGTTCACAGCATTTCAAGATCCTCTATACTTTGGCTCTAAAGTGGTTGTATTAAGCCACAAATAAACAAAGTCCCATGTCTTTACAGTACTGTTATAATGTGTTATTGAGAACTGCGTGCTTCCAGGCTGACTGACAACAGGGAATTGTTCTTTATTAAGGTGCTGATGGCGATTAATTTAATTAGAACCTGGTCCCACATATTCAGATTCAAGGGGTGCATTGGCAGTCAGCATGATCACCAAGTGCAGAGACATCTTGGACCAAGATCTGTCCTGGTAATTGCTCATTTTTATTTGCTCTTATTTAATAACCAGAGGAGTCCTTTCTCATCTCTGCATGAAAGACAAGAAAATAAACACTGGGAGGGGAGCAGAGTCCGTCTTTCACAACATTATGCTATTTCTGCTATTAAAAGGTACAAAATAATATATCAAAGAGTCTGGCAATTTCATTTATTAGCACTCTCTCAGAATAACAATACAATAATGTATTAAGATAGTGGTTGATGAAAAACAAATGTAAGCGCATTGTCCTTCAAGTAAGCACAAATAATGTAGGTGTAATGTAGGTGTACAAATAAGAGCAAAAAACATACTAATGTATTGCAATCCATATAAAACATTCTGTACTCTTCTGTAGCATTTTGGCACATAAATCACTGGTCACATGAGAAGCCCACCAATAACACTTTATATTTCTTTATAACACAAGTATTACTTTATACTTTATAACACAAGCGATTATGACTTGTATCTGTAATACACAGGTGTGGGTCCCCGCTGTCACAAACTGGGTTGGATCAGAAGCAGTTAATGGTTCTGAGGGGCATGTAGGACAGCGGGTGATGTAGCGGAAGCTAGGAGGCCGGAGATAATGCTTGCGCATAAGATACAAGTGGAATTGGAGACGATGCAGCAGTCTGCTGGACTAAACTGGAATACTGGACTGGACAGCGGACTTCTGGACTGGACTGGATTGCTCCAGAGACTGGACTGGACAGCGGACTGCTGGACTGGACTGGATTAATAACAGAGGTGCAGGTAATGCCGGTAGTAGTAGTGCAGGTAATGCTGGTAGCTAAAATACAGAGAAAAGAAGGAAGCGCTAGGAGTGTATCTAATATTTTATTTCCAAGAACAAGAATAAAATTAAACACAGACACAAATATAAAACACAATATAATTAGCTGATAATATGTATACATATGAATAAAAATGAATATATAACATAAAAGACTCAATGATCAAAGTAGGACTGTGAGTAAAAACTCACAAACAAAGCCTCTCTGATGAAACCCCTCTGTGGAGAAACGCGTAAGAGACCTACAGACCATTACAGCTGCTGTCCTAAGTAGTGACTTTTACTCCCTGGTTACTTGAAAATCATTTTACTATAAAGAGAACTATTTTTTATTTGGAGCATTCTACGTTTCTATAATTCACATTGCATGTGTTGTTTTCAGATTACCGACTCTAGGATCGGTGTCCACCTTGCCGGGGGAGCCGCCACTGTCAACACTAATTTGTGAAACAAGAGTCTGTATATTACCATTCTTACATATTACTCTTCACACGCAAAAGATACAGCACAACTATATTCACGCAGGTGTTGGCCACTCTCTGCTGTCATTGTCTGCTGAAGGATTGGTGTCCACCTTGCCAGGGGAGCCGCTGCTATCGGCACAATTACACAGAACGGAGTGTCTGCCTATTACCATTCTGGCGCACCATTTTCTACATTCTAAAGATCTAACACAGCTAAATCTACGCAAGTATTAACAACCATTTGATAAGTGAATAATTCTGCTATAAGTGATTTTGTGCTACATCTATTGCTTCACGTTACTGTTATATACGCTGGTTATTGAATAACTTTGTATCACACTAAAGACTATACAATTTCCTTCGCTGAATTAACCATTTATTTCATAGTTCTTACTGTGTTTTCTTGGACTCTATATATGTGGCTGCATTCTAATGGCTAAAGGATTTCCAGGAGTTTTTGGACTTTTTGATATGGTCTAATATAACAATTTTATTTACTAGTGGATTTATTCTACCATCATATAGCCAGGCTTTTCTCAAGCTGACCAACCACTTCAATATTTTATTCTCATAAGTCTGACTCTTGACATATATTCTATATTATATGATCATAATTATTCCTACAGGGAGGGCTTTGTGAGTTTTTACTCACCGTCCTACTTTGATCATCAAGTCTTTTATGTTATATATTCATTTATATTCATATTTATACATATTATCAGCTGATTATATTGTGTTTTATATTTGTGTCTGGGTTTAATTTTATTCTCGTTCTTGGTGTCTTTAAATAAAATATTAGATACACTCCTAGCGCTTCCTTTTTTTCTCTGTATTTTTGCATTTAGGGGCTAGTCACCCCTGGTTTAAGCAGCTGGAGTTTATCTGATAGGGGCATAACAATTCTATTCTACTTAAAGCGCAGTCTGTTGATGGTAACCACATCTCCATCACCCTCTTTTTCTAAATACTAGTAGCTGCAGTGCAGGTGATGCTGGAAGCAGTAGTGCAGGTGATGCTGGTAACTACAGTGCAGGTGATGCTGGAAGCAGTAGTGCAGGTAATGCCGGAAGCAGTAGTGCAGGTAATGCTGGTAACTGTAGTGCAGGTAATGCTGGAAGCAGTAGTGCAGGTAATGCTGGTAACTGCAGTGCAGGTGAGGCTTCATTAGAGAGACAGCTGGCTTGGAGAAGCAAGCTTGATTGGAGAAGCAGCTGGGATTGCAGGTTTCTCTAGCAAGGAATTCAGGAAGCAGGATGCAAGACAGGCTGGGCTGGATGCAAGACAGGCTGGAGCCAGGCACCTTGAGTAACCAAGTTGTTCTGGCACTGAGGAATCAGTGCACAGGATTGAAATAGGGCGTCCTGGCTCTGGATTGGGTATGCTTTTATTGAAACTTGAGGCCGCACTCAAAATAATGGACTGACCCTACTGAAATTCTCCGCGTGCAATAAGATAAGCAGTATCTATTAGTGAGACCAAAACAAGGGGGATAGAAATCAAACACAGGGACTAATACCCTGTTATTACATATTAAATTATGTTAGTAAACCCTTCCGTGCTACTCCGCCCCTCATTGCAAATGTTACACTAAAAAAAGAGAAGAGCAGAGGGGTACTAAAGAATGCACTATATTAGTCCACTAATAAAAAAATCAGTTAAAATTAGTAACCTTTATTAATGTACATTAGAAAAAATATCAAGGTCCAGATATGAAAATTACGAATTATTTAGGCAGAGGAAGGATTGGGTAGGGAATCTAGGAGAAGTAAGTGGCAGTGATGCCAGCGAAATATAAAAGAAAATCTACATATAGGGTTACACAAGACAAAATAGTGCAATTAAGAACAAAGGGGTAGATCTAGAACTCCGCTTGCAATCCGTTTACTAGCGTAGCGTATTTACGCGCGCGTACTTTCTATACACTCCCCTAGGCACACCCCTTGAATGTACGTATTTTGACCGAATTCTGCGATTCAAACCCTACCTTAACTTTTGCCCACGTAACCGCTGTCGTCCACACACGTACGGATGGGTAATACGTATTTACGCACCTAAGCACGCCCATACTGTACAATTGAATTTAAAACCCCCGCCTATATTGCGTATTTTAGACGTAGTTTTGGCTCACGTAAATTTGGCACGCCCACATGTACGTATTTACACGACTAACACGTGAATGGCCCATACGTTCAGATTTACGTTACGTTATGGAGCGTAGTTTCTCAGGTGCACATGCGCAGTACCTACAAAATAGCGATTTTACGTGTCCGCCAGGTGTAAATCCGCTCGGAAGCGTTGTTCTGGATCTGGGCCAAAATGAGGAAACCATCAATAAGTGAGTAAATTATCCCATAGACCCAAGCATATGTCCAAACAAATGCCTGTATTAAATAGATTTCTACAGCTCTAATTACTGTCAAGTGTAGTAAAGACACAAATTAGTCGTGTATCAAGTATAGTTTTCCCTTGCATGAAGATACTAATAGCCTTTTTATAGTTGTATCAATCATGTATTGTCCTTGTTTATGTACAAGGATAGAATAATATTCCAGTATCTCTTGCAGGTATCAGTGCACAAATCAATAAAGGTACACCCGAGGTAGTAAAATAACTACTATTTAGAGTAGTTCTAGGGATGTAGTCCATAGTAAAGCAAATAAACGGCAGCCTTCATACAAGAAGGTGCTGTCCGTAAACAGCAGTAGCAAAATAGCAATCTAGGATAATAAGTCTGCTTAATAGGGATGCAGTCCTCAACTGTGTGTGTAAACACAGTTAGTGCAACGATAGTAGCAGGTGAGCACATCACTAAATAACCTCCATATAAGAAGGACAGATTATTATAGAGCTTAACAACTCTAAAAGTTAAGTTGCGGTCTAAGGGATAGGTAAACTTTATTAACATAAAAGTTTCCTCATTAGAAAACTGGATTGGGTAGCATGTGCTTCCCCTGATCAAGCTCCCATTGGTTACTGCAGGTCATGTGTCCTAAATCAAGATGGTGGCGCCCATGCACCGAGATCGGCGGTGTTTGGCGCCGAAGAGGCATATGGTGGACAGAACGACTAACAGGAGACTGCCACTACTGAGAGTGGCAGCTCCGAAGAGCAGGCAGATGGGCTCGACATGAGAGAGCTGCCAACAGATGGTCTCTCACAGGGTTGGTGAGGCAACGGCTGCCACCAAGTGTGACACCTGCATTGAACGGCCCTATTTTGATAGTGCCATTCTCTCCCAGCCAGTTTCAAACTGGCTGGGATATCTATTGCTTATGCCTCGAAGAGGCAAAGCTATCGATCCCCGGAGAACCGAACACGGTGCTCCGAAAGGTGAGTGGCTAAACTAACTCCAACCCTTCCCCTAATTCTAACCCTAACCCCTCCCCGTGGCCTGACCCTAACCCTCCCCTTTTATGGTCCTAACCCTAACCCTCCTAATACTAAAATGCCCTGGAGAGGGTTACTCACCTCTCTGTAGCTGTCATCCGGTTGGTCTGCTACTAAAATACCCTGGAGAGGGTTACTCACCTCTCTGTAGCTGTCATCCGGTTGGTCTGCGAAAATGAATGGGCGAGTGTGCCAATTACTTAGTTACCAAACTGATCCAAAATTAAGACATCTACAGACTGTAGTGTGAGAATCCAAATTTTTTGTTTTAATTATTGTATTCATGAGAATATTCTTTTCAACTGAATTATACAATGAATAGTTTGGCAAAATTGGTTGGGTCAGTTTTTGTTTGTCTATGTTGCATAAATGTCTATATAATGTGTATAATGTCTATATAATGTGGATAGATAGATAGATAGATAGATAGATAGATAGATAGATAGATAGATAGATAGATAGATAGAATTGCTATGTCAGATACACAGACTTTTCAGATACTTAGCAGATAAAAACAGCTGATAATGGAATTCTCTGAAACATTTGAATGTCGGACTGATGGCGCTGTACTAGCAATACATGTTTTTACTAAATAGTTTTCTGTTCTTACAGTTAAAAAAAAGGTTATATTGGAGATAATCAGATTACTAATTGTGTCATTTCTAGTTAATTAAAATGGCAAGTCTAAGTACACAAAGCCTCAGGCATTTTAATTAACTGTTGGACAGCTGGCTCAGGCACTGCACCAGATGGTAATTTTAGTAGTATACAATATTGGTCTAGCTCTCCAATGAAAATTTCGTTAACAATTGTAACTAGTTTTGAGATAACCTGCTCTGGGCTTTAGCAACCTGTATCCGGGGCTGATGATAATGGTTTTGCTTAATCAGTCATTTTACGACCATTATTTCCTGTAGCAAACACAGATTAGTGAGCACCTCACACAGGCTGAAATATTTAAAAGAAACCTAATTATATTCAGTGTTTCTTCATTGATTTTATAGGAATTTTGCTTAGCTGGTCTGATCTAAAATTAAAAGCAACATCAAAAGGTGCAAATCTTTACCTGGACAAATCATTTTGCAATGGGAGGGCTAAAATGATGGGGTGTTTTTTTTACCTTTTGCTCACGATATTGAACAGCTTTCATTTTAACCTAAAATTATCCTTAAACCCTATAAATTATAGAATCATTTTTTGCCTTGACCCCACTATAGACCCGATCCAGAGTTTTGGCACAAGCCGAATGTGCAAACATTGTACAACAGATCCAGAGTTGCATATTTCAGCATTGGATAGGATATAGGGGAAATGGGAAGAAGGTGTGGATTGTACTGCCAGTTTCCTATGTTATTAATGTTCTGAGTTTTTAACAATATGAAAACAGTCCATAAAATTATCTATACATTATTTACAGCTATACCTGAGCACACAGTTGCAACATTCCGATGCTACTGTGGCAAAAAATAAAATTCTGGCAGCTTACACAGCTACTGTAGCTATTTAAATCACTAAATCGCCCATTTTCTCATTGTAATGTCATGGACCCCCCCATTCCAGTATCACAGAACGTTAATTGGGCAGCATGGTGGCTCAGTGAGTAGCACTTGGGCCTCACAGTGCTGAGGTCATGAGTTAGAATCCTGGATTAGGCTTTATCTGTGTTAAGTTTGTCCCTGGCCCCACAAATTCTGTGTGTTAGAGAGTAAGTATGTAGCTCCATTAAGGGCAAGGACTGATGTGAATGCCTAATGTTCTATGTAAAGCGCTCCAGACAATTTGTGGCACTATATAAATAAGTAATAATAATAATAGTGTGCCTGCTCCTGTTATGGGCATGTACAATGCACATTCTCACTGGCAGTAACGCAGCTATGGGTCAGCTCCTATATGTCCGAAATGCTGATTTATTTATTTTTTATATTATTATTGTGCAGCAAGGATCCAGGATATGTCTATGAAGTCCTCATCATTCACAACACATTTACAGCAATACAACAGTAGAAAAGATGTATGGATCTGCATGTGGCCTATAGAGGATCTGGTTGTGGTTTTCAGATGCATTATAGACCATGAATAATAGTGGTGAGACCTCTGTTCATTGCAGCTATCTACAGCTTATCAGGCAGTAAAGCAAACAGTAGGGCACAAAATATGAACACAATTTAATGCATAGAAGCTGCTAACTGTACAAATGTTCCTGGAAGGTTATAGGAATTATGCATTCATCAGACTGAATGTACTATGTGCCTTTTTTTTTAGGATGCAGCTCTCAGCGACTGCTGTATTTTTCATTACAATATAATAAATGGGGATTATGCTAATGTTCAGTGGCACTGGCATCTGAATAAGAGTATTTTGTGGGTGCCATTAATCATGTTCATCAAGGTTAAATCAGAGTTAGGAGCAACATCAAAACAATGAAATCATTAATTTGAGACTTATATATGAGTTGTAAAAACTACTAAGAAGGTGAGGTTTTTTTATTTTATACACAGCTTTAGTACAGACATAGCATGTGTTATAAAAATGTTAAATCTATCATGCTTTGCCAGGTATCAACTATGCTTAATACTGTTGAAGCATGATGGAAGTTATGGCTTTACAACACATGGGGCAAGATTTACTAAAGTCGATTTTGCCAAAGTCGCCATTGTTGTTCATTATTTAGTGGGGATTTGTAAATCTCTGGATTTACTATGGCGAAATCGCTGGAAAATCGTTGTGGATGTGTCGATTTTCAACTCCCCAGTATTGAAATCGCTCTGGCATTTATCCAAGTTCACTATATACAAATCCCTGTATTTACTAAGTTGTGATTTTGCAAAATCGCTGTAGATGAGGCTTAAAATTGTCACAGATAAAGAAGGTGCTTCAAAATGGGGAGTTTGTCCAAATCCCTGTCAATTGGTCAGTGTCACAGTCTACGGCGGCAAGTGCCGCACTTGCTTGACCATTAGCGGTCTGGCAGCAGATTCCCCACTATGTGCCACTCTCCAACCCTCCAGAGGTTCCTGTGTAAGTCTCTATTAAAGCATGTGTGCTTGTGTCTGGGTTTAGGCATCTGCATCATTACCTCTCTGGTGCATGGGCGTCGCCATCTTGCCTCCTGTCAGGTGATTCCCAGCAGCCACTCAGGTGCTCCTCTGCGCACACATGATTCCTCCAGCCAATCTGTGCACTGGGCAGACTATTTAAACTCTGTGCACAGTCCATGCTGTGCCCAGATCAACTTGGTCTTGGTAGGAACCACTTGGTCATTCTAGGTGCCTGGCTGTCCTTATGTTGCCTCCTGAGTCTGTCTGCTGATCCTGGTGCTCCTGCAATCTGGTAACCCTGACCTGCTTGCCTTACCTTGTGGCGCCACTGGTCCCAGCAGTGCCTGGATCTCTGCTCCTGCAATCTGGTAATCCTGACCTGCCTGCCTTGCATTGTGGCACCACTGGTCCCAGCAGTACCTGGATCTCTGCACCTGCAATCTGGTAACCCTGAACTGTCTGCCTATTGCATTCAAGTCAAGTCTGCCTTGTATCTGGTTCAAGTCACTGTGTCTGCCTAGCATCTGGTTCAAGTCACTGTTGCTATACAGTTTAGCCTACTGTTGCTACCCAGTCAAGTCTGCCTAGCATGAAGCTCAAGCATTCTGTTGCTATACAGTTTAGACTACTGTTGCTACCCAGTCCTGCCTGGTCCTGCTGCCCTGGTCCTGCCGTCCTAGTCTCAAGCCCTGGTCTCATCATCCTGATTCTGCTGTCCTGGTTCAGCTGTCCTGGGTCCTTTTCTGGTTCCAGTTACCGTGGTCCTTGCAGTCCGGTCCAGTAGCCTTACAATCCAGCCTGCACCAGCAACCCAGCATGCCAGTTTGGTGCAACCCAGCACGCCAATCCGGCGCAACCTAGTCCTGTCTTCACTCCAGTCCTGGTACAGCTTGCTTTTGACTTCAGTTCTGATCCAGCCACCCTGTTATCCAGTTAGTAAGCTACCCATCTATCCTGAACTTTGCACTCAAGTCCGGCATAGTCTGGCCACCATATCTGCTACTCTCTGGACATTCACCCTCACTCTATTCCACTACCATTTACTGTCTTGTGCAACCATCCTTATTAAAAATCGTTAAATCTACTTCACTCCTGCTCGTCTGTTAATTCCCTGGAAACCCGAGACAGGTCCCACCATTCCTCGCAGTTTGTGACAGTCAGAACCTAATGCTTCTGGGTATAAAAGTCCAAACAGAATGACATGCAGGTGCTTCTATTGAGTGGTGATTTAGAGATGGCCGGAGCAATGTGTTTTGTTGAGAGTGGATACTTACTGGGGATGGTGTCTTTATCAAGATCCAGAACCAGGCCTCAGGAGCAGGATGACCCCCCAATATAACCAGAATCAGGTTCAGCACAGACAGCACATAGCACGTAATATGCGTGTGTTTAGTCAGCTTTTGGACCTGAACTCGCTGTCTGATCAGGAGGTGGTTCAATTGTTTAGACTGAACCGAAATAACCTCCTGAACCTTTATGATCAGGTGAGTATGGATCTTGAGCCAATAACAGCATGGTCTCATGCAGTATCTGGGCTGCACAAATTAATGCGCGTTCTCCATTTTCTTACCACTGGTTCCTTCCAATCAGTTAGTGGAAGAGTTGTGGGGATCTAACAGGTGACTTTTTCATGGAATTTAACTGTTGTGTTACAATCACTTGTCAAATTGTTGTGTACATATATCTGCTTCCCCGGCCGGGATGCTCAGTGGTGTGACCTTAAATTAGCCTTCTATCGGCTCTATGGATTTCCCAATGTCCTTGGAGCGATAGACTGCACACATTTTGCGCTGAGACCACCCAAGGACAAGGCATAACAACCGTCACTTGTACCACTCCCTGAATGTGCAAATGGTCTGTGATGCTAGCATGAATATCATGAGTGTTTGTGCAGGCTATCCTGGGTCATGCCATGACGCCTATATCCTGAGACAGTCATCCCTTAGTGATCAATTTAACAATGGACTAATGCCAGAGGCATGGCTACTGGGTATGTATATAGTGCTATATTTGTGACCTCTTACCAAATTATGTTATGTTGACTATTTTACTGTTTTGTTTTGCCTCCAAGGTGATTCAGGATATGGGTGTCAATCCTGGCTATTAACTCCTCTGCTGCATCCTCAAACTCCTGCACAACACAGATACAATGGAGCACACTCTAGAAGTGTGATTGTGATTGTCAGATATAGTGTTGGCTTGCTGTCTACTTCACAATCTGGCATTAAGCCAGCCTAATTCCACCAATATAGAGGCAGACAGTGAGGAAGGAGAGAGAGCCTTACCATCAACAGAGGTGCAGCCTTCAGAGCGGGGGAGGCAGATAAGGAATGAAGTCATCGAAAACTACTTCACATGTAAGTATTGATATGTATTTGATTTTTGTTCTTTTAGTAAACTATGCTAATTATAATTAAAAGTGGAGCCTGGCATGTGTACTGCTTCTTAACTATACAAGGTTTTGATAGCTAACATGTGAGCATCAAGTGTAATGTTCAAAATAGAAACCCAACACATTTTTGTGCCATGTTCATTTTACTTGTTTGAAGGATTTCACAAGTACATGTTTCACAGACATGTTGTAGGCATATGCCTTATTAAATAGTCAAAGTTATAACAAAAACAAAATTTGGTTAACTAACATATTCAACAATGTTAACGGAACATGTACACATGTTATGTTTTTACTTTTTCCCCATTGATTTTCTTTGCCCACCACCCCTAGTGCGTGCTCCACGCCTTGCACAAGGTGTACTTAGTGGTGTATCTGGTGTACTAACAGGAACGGAAGCAGATGTGTTATCATTAGACAATAATCCAGAGATAGGTATAGTCACCACATTTCCCACCATCCTTAAGTTAATGGCCCCAAAGATGACATAGTAGCAGATGTATGCGCCTCCATAGATGTGCACATTCTAATACCCAAATTTAAGATAGTGTTTCAGCGTTGAAACTTTGAATCTATGTGGCGCATAAATACATTTTGCTTAACCATAAACCTTTGATTAAGTTCCATTTGTTGGAGCCTTTGTCCCATTACAATTATGGGGTCGACAGAAGCTGAAGCTGAAGCTGTTTCATTACTTGTAGCTTGAGATTCTAAAGCCTCCTCAGTTTCATCACATTGTGCCTCTGTAGACTCATCTTGCACAAACAAAAGAGTGACAAACTCCTCCTCCATTTCTTCCCTTTCAGGATATTGTGAAGCAACTTGCTCCATTGGTGTCCCCGCAGATGCACCTTAAGAGAGAAATACTGGTAAGTAAAAGCAGTAACGTAAAACATTTCAGATTGTCACAAATAAAAACAAGTGCTTGTTAGCGTAAGTGGAGACACTTGTTAACGTAAGTGGAGATGTTGCCCATAGCAGCCCAAATATATTTCATTGTAACTCTTAACACATCTGCTATATACTCCAAAATAGATTTAGATGGGTTGCTATTGTCAACATGGATATTTTGCATACTCTTTTAATTTTAACATCAGTTACTATGGACTAATTTGTGTTATATTTTTTCAATCACAGCTAAATTGAAAATCTCTTCCTACATTCCTGGTCTGCGTGTGTTTGAGGACACTATGCTGGATCTCCATGGTCTGGATGAAGAACTGCAGCAGTATCACCTGTCTCCTCAGTCTGTGGAATGAACAGCTGATGGACCTATTTAATTTAAATGTTATATGTGTAATTTATATTTGTATGGAAAAACATATTTTTACACTTCATTATTATTCAGGTTGTAATGGTTGTTTGTTTTTTCATTAATTGCAAACAGCAAAAATGTAATTTATTTTTCATATAATAAATACCTTCATATGGTTCATCAGTGTCATGAACATTTATCCCTGAAATCAGTTCTTGGGGAACAATATCTCTGACTTTCTCTTCATATCCATTATATTGAATATTTGGAGGAGGCCCACCACCGCTTCTTGAAGCTGCTCTAGATGCCTCTGACAATTTATATTTGACGAGATGTTTTATGTCCGAGAATCTTTTCCTACAGTTGTCCTCACTTCGGAAGGGTCCAACTGCATTAATGGCATCTACTATATTCTGCGATAATCTGCGCTTGATGTGGAAGGCTGTGTTTGCAGCTTCTGCACCGAGAACTTTTCCATACAGAGGGATGACAGCCTCCACTATGCACAATTTTCGGAATATGAAAAACACACATTTCTACCAGACTTTGTTCGTCCTTGACGAGTATTCTGTGGGGGAGCTGAAGCACCATCCTCGTCGCCTGAAATATCCCTATCTGCGGACGCAGATCTGGACATAATGGCAAACACTAACAACCAAACCAAAAACAAGGCAAAAAATTAGCAACCATAGCCAAAAGCAACTTACATGTAATTCACACTACATGCTCTATATACACACACTTCTAAGTAGTGTGTTTATATTCAGCATGGTTGCTAACTTTTGCAAATGAATATCAGGGAGATTTTGATAGCACTATCAAGGCTGCACCAGAGGGGTGTGTCCTATGAATAGCTCCACCCATGGGTGTGTCTAACACTGCCAGGCAAACTCTTTCTCAATAAGAATAGTAGCATCAGTATTTATTGATTGTTAAAATGTCACTGAATAAATATTTTCAGTATTTAGTGTGCATACTGTGTATAGGAGATCAATGACTTCTTCATCTGCCACCTCCATAGGCCTTAATGCAAAGAAATAGGACACAATTTCTAAATTCTGTCATCATACCGCAATGATTTCTGTAACTGAATCAGCATCAGGGAGATAACCCGCTCGTCAGAGAGACTTAGCAACCATGATATTCAGTTATATAAAGTGATATTATTATTTTTAAAACAACATACTACATTGCAAAGTCTACTTGGTGCAAAAAGAATTTAACAATTTAGCTTATGCAAACAATGATTAATACTGCACTAAGTGAGACTACAACAACCACAGGCATAAAAATATCATCATTATTGCTAAGACACTACATGTATGCATGAATACTTTTATATACTTACAATTTTGATAATACTGATGTTTATAAAGAATTAGGCCACAATATATGTTGCAAAAAACACAATTTCATCCACCTCAGGCTGCAACCAAATGAACAGGTCCCAAACAGGAAGTCATGTGACTTTACATAGATACAAGCTGAACTCTTGCGATTTTTGGGCAACAGAGGCGATTTCTAAGGCAAATTGTGGGATTTGGAAAAAAACCACACATTCCTATACTTAACATAGTGATTTCACTAATCGACATCATCTCTAACGATTTAACACGCCATTACAAACACGACGGACATCATCGTTGTTTATGAAATCGCTGCTTAAATTCGCACCTTAGTAAATCCAGGAATTTCAGCAACAAAATCGACGAGTAACTACGGCGATGTCAAACGATTTTATATGACGATTTAAACACAACTTTAGTAAATCTTGCCCATGGAGTGACAAAACTTGCATACGCCTACTTTAGTTTGCCACTTAGCCTGATATGCCTTAATACTGCAGCTAGTGCTAAAAATTGTGTGTGTGGTGCTAATATTACCCTAAAATAACGTACAGGAAATACATTTATCATTATTGCCACATGTTGTTCGGGCCATTGCCTTTTTGTGGCATAACATGCTGTTTTATAAGGCTTGATACAATAGGCTACTAATGCATGGGAACCATTTTAACATACCATTACAATGTTACTATGATATTCACACAGCAAGTTTTCTTCTAGTTGATGGATGTTCCAACAGACACAGGAAAAACATCACTGAAAATTGATGGTGTGTCAGAAATTAGAAATAGAAAGTATTGCTGTGTCCCATAGAAATATTTGCATAGAGGAATGCTGTGATGTGATTCATAATACTGGGGCCCCTTCTCTGCTTCTCTGACAATGTACAATGTACCAGTGCCGATGCAGTAATACTTAGTTTAGTTTATTGTAATGTGTCTTTGTGATTGGTGCAGATCTACAGCCACAGTCTCCCATTACATACTCTATTACTTTCTACAGAACTTTTTAAACTTTTCCATCACCAAGAAAATGTTGTTGAGACTTATGGGTCCAGATTTACTAAGGGGCGAGCTAACTGGCTCTTAAAAATGATGGCACATTGTAATTAGCAGGCGATTTACAAAGAGGCATGTTCCCTGCTGATTTTCAAACTACAGCAATGTGTGGCGATATTTAAAAGGTTTATTCTCTGTGATTAAGCTTTTAATCACCGCTAATTAACCCTTTCAAAATCGCCACACATCATGACCCTTATTAATTTTATTTTTTTATAAAGTTTATTTATAAAAAAGTTCAAATAAAAACGTTAATATAATAAAAATCCTACATGCCCTGTTGTATATAATAATAAATCTCATGCCCCTTAATATATAATAATCAATATCATTCCCCTTAGTATAGAATAATCAATATGAGGCCCCGTATTATAGAAGAATAAATATCATGCCCCATATTATAGATTCAAAAATATCATGGACATAAAATATTAATGTAGAATAATAATTTTAATACTTATGTTTCTGTATTCTTCTTTACAGCCATGCAATATGATGGCTCCGGGCCAGGATCTTCTGGAGAGCCTTGATTGAAGAAAGGTCCTACATCTTCTTTGTCCTTCTGCTGAATGACTGCTGTCATTGCAGGACACCTATTTATACCCTCTGATGGGAAATCCTGGAAATTCCTGCACTATCCTGCTCGATGAAATGGATTAGATAGATAGATAGGAAGACAGACAGACAGACAGACGGATAGATAGATAGATAGATAGATAGATAGATAGATAGATAGATAGATAGATAGATAGATCATCTACAATCCGCATTTTAGTATTCAAATGTCATATTGGACTCATTGTATAGCTTATTATGTTGCAGTAATATTATGCTTGGATCGCACATTATAGATATTGATAGATAGTAAATGTGAATGATTGGAGGAGAGGCCCTAGTGAACCTGTTTATTATGCTAATTGCAACCACCTGGACAAGGAACAAAGGAAGTGAGAAGAACCAGTGAACCACTGAGTTCTTGCGAGGTCCTGAGAAGCTGACCAGTCCTGATCACCGTTGCTGTTACCCTATATTGTTTTAAAACTCATACACTGGTCCTAAAGTTTAGAGCGTTCTGTAAGGAGTTTGTGCCAGTGCTGGTTTCCTGTGTAATCGGTGCTTTTTGATTAACGCTTTCCTTGCCGAATAAATCTTTTTAAGCGTTTGACCACAAATGCGATCTGATCGTAATTTACCGGTAGCAGTAAGAACGAATCTTACAATCAATAGATAGAGGGAGCACCATTATTTATGTAGTCTTTGAGGAACTACAAATGAAAATGCATAAAATACTAAACGTATTGACTGAAACTAGCACTTTTTAATAATATGCTACAAAGTTTAATCCATGGGAAAGTTAGTGGAAGGAGAAGTAGGAGGGAAAAGCTGTGTTCAGGCACAGCCAAATGTGTGGATAGAGGGAAAATAATATATTTGTAATGTACACAGTGGTTCTCAGGATATACATAATTGTGGGCAGATGGATATCATTTTGACAAGGGATGTCTCTACAAAGACCTCTTCATTCATTTTTATGTATTACTGATTTGGAAGCAAAGACACAAGCCGTAGGGAGTGGATTATATTATAGGGGCAAATCCCACATAGCTGTCAAATTAAAACAACAACCAGATGGTAAATATCTTAGTAACTGTATTGTTAACTGAACATTTATGTACAATTCTGTAAATAAAAGACACTTATGAGCCTGCTAAGGCATTATTTCCTGTAGATAAATTCTCTCAAATATCTGATTTTTTTTTTACAAATCACTTGTGCATGAAAAAAATAGCAATTTGCTCACATTGGGCCTGATCCAGAGCTACGGCCGCCGTCGCTAGTA